>CM073769.1:106816682-107416682 GCA_037158775.1 Hetaerina titia | reverse complement strand
GTGACAGAAAATGACTTTTTTATAGGCTAATTGTCTTTTTTTGCATATCAGTTTTCAAAGTCATTGATGCACAGTATTTACCTATAACAGACTTAACAGATCTTACACACCTTCACTCTCCATCAGTTATCACCATGGATTTTCTTTCAATCATGGCCGTTTTCCTTGCGGCTTCTTATCAAATGACCTAATAACAACACACAGTATGAACTTGCAGCAGTTTTTTTAAATCTTTTTCCAAATAGCCAATGAAAATTATTCCTTGCAGCAAATCCCCAAAAAAGAAGTCACCGTAACCCTCCCAGCTGAAGAAATTGCCTTTGCCTTTTAGTTCAAACTTCCCACTGACACTTGATTACTTGGAATGTTCATTGGTTTCAGATGTGTAGTGGTGTATCCATGTTTCATCCACAGTGAAAAAATTATGCCTAACGTCCTGCAGATTTTGCAGGAACATCTTAAAAACATACTTACAACATGTCATATGTTTTGCTTTTGGTCAACTGTGAACAATTATGGCACTCATGCAACATTAGAAATATCAGGCCTCTTCACTCTTCTATCATCGATGACCACATCATGATTTTTTCAGTGATTTCTGGAGTAGTGACCTTAACAGGATATCAATAACCTCTTGCGACACTTGTGCTCATATACCTCCAAAATTTTTTTAAACAATTATAAACCACACTAATTGAAGGCGATTGATTCACCATATGTTCTTTTCAGTTTTCCTTTAGCCTCCTGATAAAATTTTTCTCTCACAAAATAATATCTGATTAACAAATTAATTTATCTGTCTTCCATTTCTGGAAATAATTCAACTGGCTCACTTCAAACAAACTAAAAAAAATTGAGTAATAGACCAATCAGGCTAAACAGAGGGTGTACCTTTAAGTGATGGTACTAAGAGAGAATAAATTTGATAACAGGGTCCAAATAAAGAGAAAAATCATTTTGTGCATGACATGTTTACTATCAAGATTACATGGGACTCTTGGGATTGTTTGTAAAATGACATCCAAACGAGTATAGAAAAAGTTAAAGGCACTACTTTCCTTTGATATTTTAACTTCCTATTTTTGCTTAAGTACTTATTACTCCTTGAAAGAATTGTTAATCCAAACAAGATGCATGCATTTGTATCAAGAAGACTGAAGCATTTTGAGGATGGGACAGGAGAATAGCATAATAGCATAGCGTAAATCACCTCCCCTCCAGTTAGGAAATGAAGACAAGTATGTGTAGGTTGAGCCAGGAGAAAATGTAGGCATAAAAAAGGTGGCCATATATTAACTCATATGAACAGTTGGATGGAAAAAAGCACAGTGCAATCAGATGAAAATTACAATTTTTGATAGTCCATAACAATGTGGGAATTGATTTAAGCACCATTCTCATTGTAAAATAAAAGTTTGACAATAAAATTGAAGTCGGGGTCTTGCTACATTTAACCATGAATTATTTTTTAAATTGCACAGAGAAGAATGCATGTGCACCTACCAATATTCCGTCAAGTTCTGTAATTTAGGGAGATTTGTAATTTTGAGAAAACAACACAGTTGATTGATTTATTTGTGAATACTGCATTGGCTATTATTTTTAAATACTGTAAGAGCCCACAGACACTTTTCGAATCTGTTAAATGTGAGATCACTTCAAATAAGAGAAAAAACATATGCCTTTAATGTTATATAGTATGCGGAGGTTAAAAATGCTTATTTTATTTCTATACAATAGACGCAAAAATATTTCCTGAAATACTTGTTTCTAAATTCCATAATGATTTAAGAATATTACACATGACTGCACTTGAATGAATGGTTTTTCATATAAATTATCCTGGACCACTGTGCTTGCACATGCTACATAATCGAAGTGATAAAGAAACTAATTTTTTTATTATTTTACTTGATTTTTTAATTTTTCCACAGAGTTCTGTAGTATTCCCATTAAAAAATGATAGTACATTGTTTTTGTTTATGATTGCCTGCCACTGATGTCACAACAACATCGTTTACTTTCGAAATGTCAACCTATCATCAATGCCAAATTTATTAACTGTTTCCTGCTTGCAAGGCATTCAAACTAACAAAAAATATTTCTTGAATTATAATTTAATGAAAACATCAAAGAAAATATTGGCATGGTGTTTAAACAAGATGCTTTGCATACAAGTAAGGATTTCATGCAACTTAGCTCTCAAGAACTGAATCTTAATTTTGGCAAGCTTTTCACATTGCTAAATGTGAGAATAATTACCACTTTGGCTACTAGAATATGACAAGTGGCACCTTATAAAAATGTTTCACTTTTCAAGCGTTTGTAAAATAAGAAAAAATACCACGATGAAGATAATTCACATTATATCAAATGATACCAGAAATTTATCATGGTATAGGAACTTAGTTACACTATATTACTGACCTATCGCTGTGCATCTCCGTTATGTTCTAAAAATGTAAGTTCTGATTGGTTTACTCCATTCAATATAAGTGTAAATCCTACCAAATTTTTAGCAAGATTTCAAATGAGGACTTAAAAAATTGAATTTGAGTCAATTCAAGTTCTCCACAGCCATGACTCAGAGGACATTTGCTAATGATTACATAAACAAATTGGCTTAACAACAGCGATAATTTGGTCGGTTCCATTAGTTCCTAAATTTTAAGTAAATCTTGACAAGTTTCTCTGAATTTTCCATGCTTGTAATCCCCCAAGATTTATTTGAATTCTAGTTTCTGTCACCACAATGCAAATTAAAACCCATTTTTCATGCTTCTGCAATCAAATTTGGCACTATAATTACCAAAATTCTTAACTAACAATGATTTTTGGCATTAAAGAGAAATCTGATAAAAGTTCAGAAGAAACATAAATCAACATACCCCATGCCCTGGAGTCCTCGCCTATCTGGAAAAGATCTCTGACCAAATAGAGAATTCCTTGTTCCTCCCATTCCTGGCTGCATGCCACGGTTTGGGGAAAGAGGTTGCCCTGAGGAAGCAGAGTTTCCAGAGGGCGGGGAAGAGAAGGAGCCCCCGGCTCCCAAGAAAAGGGCCCGGTCACCACCCATTGGAGTTGGGGTTGCGTGACCAGATGAAGAGGATGAGGGAGAAGGACCCCCAAAGGCTCCCCTAGACAGCCCTTGGGTGCCCCCTCCCCCACCTCCTCCCAGACTCCGAGGTGGCTGTTGGAAGTTCAAGTTGGCCATGGAGCCACCTTGCCGGTGTTGGCGGTGATGCTGCCACGCCTTTCCACTGCTTTCACTGCTACTACGGATGCCACCTTTGCCCTGAGAATAGCGGTGGTAAGATGACTGACCACGGTTGTTACGCTGACCCTATATGTTGTACAAGAAATCACCAGTCAATTCTTTCTCATGAGAAGTTTCTCATTGAAAATTAGCCCTCTCACAAAATAATCCAAATTGGTGGAGTCAAGGAAAATCACCATATTTGATATAGCATATGCAGAATATTTTCTTTAAAAAATAATGGCTCAGAAATAACCTCAGAGTTATGGCCATTATTATGGAAACCGGGAAACGTTCTTGTAATGTAACCACTTTTGTCCCTTAATATGACCTAATGAAATGGGGATATATCTTATACGCCATCAAATACAGTATTTATTAGGTTATAAGCACGTAATGACCTTTACCAAAGATTTAAAAACCCTACAGATTAAATACATAAGGGGAAAACATAAGAAATAAGGAGTTAAGAATAAAAGGGAAAAGGGTGCTTCTAGAAAATAATAATTTAATGATATTGCATGTTTTAAACCAATGACTGATTTCTTTAATTTTTTCTAATTTAAAAATGGCTAATGGCCATCTCAGGGAAACAAATGTAAGGAACTCTTCAGTATGATCCTAATAATTTTCTCAGGGGGTTCAAGAAATGCAAATTTTTAAAAAATATGCCCAAGGCACAGCAGGCAATCTAAATAAAATACACAGCAATAACTACATCGATTGTCACCGTTCATTTTCACTAAACATGAATAATGATTTTATTTCTGCACATTCAATAAGCACTTCCTTGGATTTAATGATTGTACATTAATATATGTTTACTTTAATTCCAAAAGATATGGTAAGTATTTTGAATCATGTAGGGGTGCTGCCTGAGAAAATTGAAAACTTTCACATTGTGCATACTTTAATCAAGTACTTTTTTAAAGCTCGTGCTTAAATACAATTTACATTAAAATTAATTACACAAACTGAATAGAACAAAAAGCATTTGAAACTGTAGAGATAAATAATGTGACAGGATTTTACCATTAATGGGAAAGTAATGTTATTTTACACACTGTGTTTTTCAGTAGTGTTAGGACAAATAAAAAAAACATTTTAGGGTAGTAAGACTTTCATAACAGTGGGCACCAATTAACACTTACTGAGACTTTAAAGATGCATCAAATCATATACAGGCTCATAATAAATCCACAATTCAAAATTTCATGCACTGTACGTCCAATAATAGACATCAAAATTTGAAATGACACAAATGATGAAATGTCAACTGTGGAACAATTTCTCTTTTAAGATTCTATTAAATGGAATAATTATTCACCATTTTAACCAATGATTGATGAACACACTGATCACAAAAATTATTAGGTAGTGAAGATGATAGACATCACAGCTACATTTTTGATAAAATAAAAAAGCTGCAGTAAAACACACACTTCACCATAAATTGGTTTAACCACCCGATTTCCTTACTTCTAAATACAAAATGATGGGTTCAATCTGCCGCAGCTCCTGGAAAAACTTCACTCATTCGGAAAAATGCATTTCCGGAAAATTCAGGAAAATTAATTGCCTCATTCAATTTACAACTCCAGATTTTTTAGGATGGCAAAATATCAAAATCTTTCTTCAATACGCTGGTGGTAATAGACAATAAATATTCTAGTTTTCTGGTATTTACATTGTATCAAACAACGGGATAGCAAATTATTAGAGATATGAGAAGGCACTTTAAAACACCAACGTTTGTAATTACAATTATAATAATGGCATTTAATTAAACGTTCTTACAAATTAATTTTCTTGTGTCGCGATGGTTGTATAACAACAAACTGAACAAGATATAGATTGATTTGAAGAAAATGTTTTTAGAAAACTACTGACATTTAATTACCTGTAACTTGTAAAATTGTTCAAACAAAAACAAAATAAAATGTCAAGAAACACTGACCCCTTGATATACTCCAGTCTGCTACAATGTAATGCAAGAGAAATAACCCTGGATGAGAATCTACGATTAATGTATTAGTTTATAGCATTGGACTTGATTGACGGGAAGAAACCATAAAAAATAGTTATATTAAAAGTCAATACATGCGATTGTCGTTGTACCTTTGAAATGGAAGATTTGGCCTGAGATGACGATTTAATTCCATGACCGGCTCCCAATGACCAAGGACGTTTTACTTGCTTATGCTCTAAACCTGGCATTTCCTAGTCAACGATCAATTTATTTTTCAAAACTGATCTTGAGTATGAACCCAGGAATAAGTATATCCTTGACTTACGATTTTACAGTCTGACAGCACCCTATGAAATTTCCCATCGAATACTTTACTTTCTCTCATCACCAATAGCTCAACTACTATGCGGAGTTTTGGTACTTCTAGATTTACACAATTATATCACAGAAAATCATTCGTCGTGCGGTTTAAAATACATTTCATATGAGTACTTCTGTCACGTTTAAACAGTTAAATTGATCACTTTTGATCTTTTGGAGCAAATCCATAAATCATACTTTCATGAGTGGGGACATGGAATATTGAAGTCGAATTATACTTTTTAGAATTAAATGCAGTTTAACGCGAAGAAGTTCTAAAATGATGGCATGTCTACCACTAAACACGAGTGTGCGAACCAAAGAAGTAAAATGCAACTACTTGAACCCATTATCGTTTTGTATTGCATTTCGACCCTTCTTCGACGACTCAATTATGACAATGTAAACATTAAACGAAACAGTGGATACGAAAATGATATACATATATTGCCATCGTTTAGCAACAATGTGCCTTTCCACAAGGATTCGGGCAAAACAAGGAAAACGGATTTTCAAGGTATTTTAGATGTTACTACTAAAAGTACCATTCAGTTAAGTTTGCAGGTCGTCTAGGAAGAAAATCCACCAACTATCAGACACCATCACAATTACCAGACATGCATGTAGATATATGAAGATTCGACAATAACACATGGTATGTCATATGTTATGATTACAGCTAACCATAAGCATGTTGGACTTATGAAATTTACTTCATCCTAGCGGTTCTTGCGTAAAAATCATATTTCGTGCTCTACATATACATTTTTTCTTTAATACTAAAATTGTTTCCGTTCACCTAATTTTAATATTTATTGATGCTAGAGGATTTCACAGGTTTTCACTTACCTAGTGACTTTTTGATGTCGAAATAGCTCTTTTAACACACAAGTTAAACTTTAACATCATTATTATAATCACGGCGATCAAACTCGAGATGTAACTATAAATTATTGCACGAAGAGTGTCTATCGATTACCAGTGTCATTATCTCCTTTTCTCTATGTAGATGCCAAAAAATTTAGTCCATTGGAAATTCCTCACATTATCCACAAGAACTTATGTTTTTATGATCATAGTAACGCGTAATAGGTTTGGTCAAAACACATAACCTCAGCCAAGAACTGCTTAGTGCTTGCCCTAAATTCTAATTTTCTGAAAACAATCCCATGCAATAGCCATTGGCTGGACTTACTTCGTTATTTGGGAAAAATGACTCGGATTCATAATACAAAAACACTTAAGAACGTAATAATTAGTTATTTTTCTTCTGGGTTCACCAACACAGATCGTGGTACGTTGATAATCGTATGTATCGCAAAAACATACCTTCTGCTGATCCCAAAACAAATGTGACGTTTGGTGGAAATTTCAGTTTCAGCTAGAGCACCTTAATATTCATGGTTTTAATTTTCGTCCCAATGCAATAACATAAACTTTTGCAGTCAAAAACGGTGCAACGGTTGAATAAAGTCCAGGTAAATTTTCCTCTCCAGTTGTTTTTACTGGACGTATTACAACTCCATTTCGCGAACTTAGACGAAAACCGACCAAAAAATCGGGGAAGAATAATGTTTAAGATAAACCATTAGTTCTTTTCTGCATGCACTATGATTTACCTCTATCAGTTGCGTAGGCTTCAAACTTTCCTTCTCCAGATATTTATTCGTAAGCAAAGTGCTTCCATATTAGCGACCTATGCTCAAACTCAGTAATCAAAACAGTGACCTCAAGCAAAAGCAAAATGAGAAAATAAATGTTTTATACATTATTGTTTGAATTAAAAAATATTATAAGTTGATTTAGTCTCCATAATTGTAATAAAAATTGTTATTGAAATTAACTACATAAATTATAATTCCTAACTTGGGCCGATTAGTGGTCTAATATCATATGATCTGAACGGGTACTTCGACTGGATTCCGACTGCTGACCGTAGTAATTTAGGAATTCCGAACAAAATATCAATAATTTTACTATTTCAATTGTGACAGGTTAGGCTTTATTGCTACACAACAGTAACAATGGCTCTCAGCGATGCAGACGTGCAGAAGCAGGTGAGATTTCTAAATAGGTTACGGTTGTTCGTAGTGGTGCAACAATTTGGCCTAAAATTCATTATATATGAATGGATGTATTTTAAAGTTATTAAACTTGTTTTTTCGGATATTTGTGGAACCTTAGTAATTATACTAACTATGGATGCCTTCGTTTACGTTTCTAACAGATTAAGCATATGATGGCCTTCATTGAGCAAGAGGCAAATGAAAAGGCCGAAGAAATAGATGCTAAGGCAGAAGAAGAATTCAATATCGAAAAAGGTCGTCTTGTTCAACAACAGAGACTTAAGATAATGGAATATTACGAGAGAAAAGAGAAACAAGTTGAGCTGCAGAAAAAAATGTAAGGCACATTTTCTTGAAGTTTTAGACTGAATGTTTTATTGAACGACTCAACTTTTACAATAAAAGGAGATTTATTATAATAGTTATAATAATATAAACTATAATAGTTAAATTATATTACCAATACAAATAAATTATAGTACCAACAACAATATAAAACAAATATAAACAATACAAATTAATATAAATTATAGTACCAAGGTCCTTCATTTATGATCCTAGTTTGTTTCCGTTTATTGTGTAATTATCTGTTGACTGAATCTTAACATTATGTTTTCAGTCAATCATCCAATATGCTGAATCAAGCAAGACTGCAAGTATTGAAAGTGCGCGAGGACCACATTGGTCGTGTTTTAGATGAAGCCCGCAAACGACTTGGAGAAGTAACACGAAATCCTGCCCAGTATTCAAGATTACTCCATTCGCTTATTCTTCAAGGCTTATTACAGGTTAAATAACTGTTAAAATTAATTTTATGATATAATTTTAGGTTTGTGTAAATATAAGAACACTTTAAGAGATTTTTCTCCTCTATTTATAATTTATTCCATTCACCTCTAGCTGTTGGAGACCAATGTCGTGCTGAGAGTAAGGGAAGTTGATGTTGGATTAGTGAAATCTGTCATTGAAGGAGTTCAGCAGAAGTACAATGAAGCCACCCAGAAAACTGTCAATCTAAAAATCGACACCGAGTCCTATCTGCCTCCTGATATGTGAGTTCCCGTCATGATATTTTGTTTTTAATATTACTGAACAGTACCTCTTGTCCAACGAATATTTTACAATCTATGTTACTGGGTTTAATGAATAATTTAGCAGAGTAGTTTGTCACTGGTTGAGTGAGATGTTCTTCAAGGTGATTGGTATTAGGATAATCACCAGGGTTGTGAACGAAACATTTTAGCAAATTGAAGTTATTAATACCACAGACCAAAGTATTGCGATGCGAAGTATTGTATATATCTGCAAAAATATCTTTGTAGCTATCATTTGTTCAAGAAGAGTAATTTAAGGGAGAGTCGGGGAAAAAATACGAAATTATAGCTCACTGCAGCCTGCTACAGTTTGAAGTGTAGACTTGCCATCAACTTAACCAATTGTATCTCCTGTGAAATAAAACCACCTCGTGAATAATAGATGGGAATGATTACTGGATGATCGTTTGGGTGTTGTTGGTGGAGTTATGTTGTGATTGTGGGGTACTTTTGAACTTCACTGTTAAACCGAGTTTTGGGAGTGTAAAAGATAAAAAATTGGTCACAGGCCATAAAGTGTGAGAAGCTTAGCAGAGGGGGGAATGGGTGTTCAAAAGATAGAAGGAAACAGGTAATACACCAAGCAAAATAGTTGATTTTTCATCAGAATACAACAAACACAAAGGTTGATTTTGCATCAGGGTCGAAAGCTCGCTCAATATTGAGGCCAATGACATGTGAAATTCATATTTTGGGATATAGAACCAATTTCTTTCACTGTGCCATAGGTGGCTTCCATCAAAGATTTGGTACCCCAAAAATCACACAGCTTGGCAAAGTTGAGGGTATCCTGAAGCATCACTCAAAATTAAACACGTATGGGCCCCAGTGAGTAGCCCCCTACCCATTCAGCTACCATAACCTTAACAGAAATAAAATTTGTCATTAACTCATTCCCTAGCCTAATGAAGGTGGCCTTGCCAAAAAGCTGCTTAGGCATCCTCTTGGTAGTTGTTTATATATTTTCATTTCCTGATTGTAGTGACAAACGTGCAGAAAGGTGTCATTGTAAAATTAATGTCAATGTAGATTCTCAAACAAAAGTCAAAAGTTGAACTTTTTAGCACAAGTAAGGTAATTTCTCTGCGTTCAGCCAGATTTTCATTTAAGCGAGCGAGCTATCAGCTTAAGAAAACTTTTTACCCGTGATTTTTATTATATGCCCATGAATGAAAATGCGACTGAGGGAAATGCTGAAATATTTACAAATGTAAATTTAGCAGTTTCTATTGAATTATATGTGAGATAAGAGGTAGTAAAAATGGTAGTACAACACTTACATAAATAGATTTATTGAGAGATGGTTGAGGCCGATACTTTGTGAAAATCCATTTGTTAAGCAGGAAGAAAGAATCAAAGATTATGTTTCCACAGGAAAGAATTTATTATTGCTGATCAGTTTCACTACACTGTAGCAAAAGTCCAGATGTGCTTCATTGTAGCGAAACTAACCAACAATAATGAATTCTTTCCCGTGGAAACACATAGTCTTGGATTCTTTCTTCGTGCTTTATGAATTTTTATCCTTGAAAACCTGCTATAAGAAATTATCTAATTCTTGAAAACCCTATTTTCCAACTTCAGATTAAGAAATATTGCCTCATTCATTTCTAATATCCCCTTTTTTTAAAGAAATATTTTAAGCTATTAATGCAGGAACCTAAAGCATGAACAGATTCAATGGATATTATATTGATTTGCCCCAAATGAGCAGCTATATTCCCTTATCATGGTTAAAACCATAAACAGAGTAATCAACCCAAAGATCGGTGTGGTAGGTGATGGTAGAGTTCACCCTGTACTAAGCCCAATGGTATGTGAAATTCAAACATCAGGGTAGGGGAACCAGTTCCTTTCCCTGTGCCGGTTATGGTTTCCCAGGAAGATCTGATGCCCAAAAAATCACATAGCTTGAGTGAAGCTGCAGGAGCTTGAGAGGCTTGTCTGGGAATCTAACCTGGGCCCTCCGGTCAGTAATCCAACACTATCCCTGGACTACCGCAACCCGTTCATGGTTAATAACTCATTGTTATTATATATTTTACTATGTAAGGTTTATTTATGTTTAATTATTATATATTCTACCTTGTAAGGTAGATTTTGGATAGGTTCAGACAACAATGATAAATGCTTTCTATTGTTTTAGGCTCAACTTTGTGGAAGTTCATGTTCAATATTTATTTTATTAAGAACAAAATGTATACAGCCAATGTTCTTTATTATCATGCAACTAGTTTCAACGCTTAGGCGTCATCATCAGGTACGTGAAGGTATAGGTACCTGATGATGACGCCTAAGCGTTGAAACTAGTGGTACGATAATAAAGAACGGTGGATGTGTACATTGTGTTCTTAATAAAATAAATATTGAATAATGATAAATTTCTTAGCCTCTCCTAACACAACATAACCTGACATGTAATACTACAATAAGCCCCTCTTCAATTCTGTATATTTCTTTTCTCCCTTCATTCTATCCACTGAGAAAATAGTATTTCCAGCAATGATAGTAATATAGTAATTGAATTGTAAGATGCCTTGACAGCTGAAATAATATTGTGCCATAAATGCAACTCAGAAAAATCTTATGGTCTGATTTCAGGAAGTGGCATATTTGAGATAATACACCATGTTAGGATTGAGGGGATATGACAAAAGAAACAGTGTCAATGGCTCAGGCTTACCACTTTATATGTAACAAATATCGGGTGTGAAATTTTGGTAATATATTTTTTTCTGCAAAAGGGTTGGTTATTATATTTTGGATCTGCTGATGATGAAACTTACCATATCTTCAGCGACTTCATTTTTTCTGGAATGTTACCGCTTTTTGTTTGTTGCCAGGATGAAACCTCTAGCAGAAAATTTATGTAATAACTTTGTTTTGTCATTATATGTTCAAGAATTATTTTTCTATATTTTGTTGATATTGTAAGATGATTGAGTGAATTAATGTTAAAATCACATTAATATGTACTTCAGGAATCGAACCATGAAAACTAGTTGTGTTTTGTTCCCATGTTTTATTTTTTGTTCTGCATTTAATAAAGTGAATTCAAAATAATCTTTGTGATCTTGCATGGGTCCTTTTTGGTCATCAAAACCATGAAAGATTTTCATAGATGTAGTATCTATTTCAAAACAAATTGTAGCATTAAATTACTTTAAGTAAAATGTAATCTTTGCATGATTTTAGTCTTGGTACAACCAAATTTAAATGGATTGCTACCATCTTTTGGTAGCTTGCCAGTACCAGGTTACTTTGAATGTGATTTTTAAAATGATCAGTGCAATATTTCCTTAAGAAAAATCAGTTAAAAAAGTACTTGAAGATTACATGGATGAGATGAAACCCAGTTGTACCGAGAATATATGTAATTTTGTGAACATTACAAAATGTATTTGTTGCTTGACATGGATTTTCCCAAGGCTCAAGTCTAAAAACATTTGGAAGTAAAAGTTTGCCATATCTCGCAAATGATCTAGTAAGGTGTGCAGATTGGACCATGCAATTCATTGGATTGTTAACAGTTCCTGTATGAAATATTATTTCTTTAAATTGAATTCATTGTACATAAAGCGAATGATTTTAACAACTGATATAACTTAAATTTCATTTCAGGTGTGGAGGAGTTGAGCTATTGGCTTTGAAGGGTAAAATTAAAATAGCAAACACTTTGGAGTCAAGATTGGATCTATTGGCACAACAGATGGTTCCAGAAATTCGAACATCATTGTTTGGACGCAATCCCAACCGTAAATTTGCTGATTAAATGAAGTAAATAAAAGTGCATTATGGAGGAAAATCAGGTTAAATACCCAAATATGGCACAATAAAGCAGTGCTCGCCATATAGAAAAATGGTTAGGATAGAGCTTATTCATTTTTTCTGTAATTTATGTGTACATTGAAGTACTATTGTGTCGGATGAATGTCTGTAGAAGTGAAATTTTTAAACAAAGAGGTATTTCATTAATATCAATTATTTTTTTTGGATTCTTAGAAACTCATGAAGTAGATATTTGATATATATTTGCCCAGTTATAATGTATGTTGTAGTTTAGTTGTGGGTGTATGATCAATGGTCTTAGAATTGTGGTTATATTGTCTTAAGCTTTTGACAAATCTTTGTTTGGCTAAATTTGGGCTTTCAACTTAAAGTATATGTATGAAACTAATTTCTCTGTGGTGAGGTAATGTTCCAGCCTGCCATGTTGTTGAAAAGTATTCTTTTGCACAAATTAAAATGCTGTGTTATTTATGAAGATTGTTAAATTGCTTCTTTGAATGTATAATTGAAATTGTGTATATGTGTACTTTCATTCATGTAAATGGATTGTATAATATTATGTACATATGTCAGTGTTATTCCATGAAAAAGTAGAAAATGAAAAATGTAAAGATAATGCATTGAAAGATATCTTCATTTCATAATATGTTTATACATTCCATTATTCCTAGAATAACAGCAGTAGTTATTGTAAAACTGTAATTATTTGATTATTTCTGGATAATAAATGGTGTTAAGAGTTCTTAGTTTTTCGGTCAACTTTATTTATTGCTAATAAAGAGGGAAATATGTTTTTGACAAGCATGAACTGAGGCCCATGCTGAGAATCATGTATGTAAGTTCAACTTTGCTTGCCACGAATCATTTTGGCTTTCATTTCTGCAAGCAGCCTGCACTCTACTTCTATAGCATGCGGGGCCAAATATCATGCCACTTTGCACCATTGTCTTTGTTCTAACTTGCCTTCCATTTTATTAATAACTATTGCTGATTGCATCACAATATGTGAGCATCAAGTCCAAACTGGTTTTTCTAACTTGTCTGCTGTCACTTAATGTCTGTAATTACTTTTCCTCTACATACACATACACATTTCCTAGTTTTGCAGGATATCCACACAATTTGATCTTCTGTATCTACTTCCAGTAATATGTTTCTTATCTCGTCCACTTGTAATCTTATTAACATCTCCCATTGTCAAAGTGCTGCACAGTTTTTCATGAACTTCCTCCGTGTTTGAGCATGGCAGCTGCACAATAATGAAAGGAATAAAAAGGCTAGCTGTAACCTTAGCTTTGATGGTTTTTTGAGAGGCATGTGCTCAAGAGCCTTTATTATCCACATGAATTCATTTCATGTAAAGCCTGCATCGGCTAAATGGTATTCTTAGTCAATAAAGGGTGTATAAACTAAGAGATATGACCCATTTTTGAATTTTTATGCCAAAAGTGCAGCTTCATTTGGCAATTGGTGCCTGATCAAACTTTCTGGGATTGTTAAACCACAACTGAAAAGCTCCCAATTCAATTTACATAACAGTTCGTTCATTGATGATATACCTAGTAATTAGACAACTAAGCCAGTTAAAAACTTAAATGAGCTAAATATGTTAAAAATATTTAGCATTTCATGTCTGGATCTACAATTGCTTTACGCTGAGGGCTGAATTGTATATTTTCTTATCAGTGAAGGGTTGAATAGTGTTGTCCTTGGATATCTTTTGAGATTCCAGCTTTCTTATTTATTAAGACTATTTCAATTTTTTAAACTAGGAAAAAAGGAATAATAAATTATTCTAAGTTCTCCATGTATCATACACAGGACATTTGAAACAATATACTATGGCTTTTGTACACCATTTTTCAAGAACCATTTTTTGAATTACTTAAAATTTTCATGGTTTTACACAACAAGCACCTTTTTGGGCATCCTGAAAAATGAGTCCCGAGTCTCTAATATATTGTAAAAGTTGGTTAATAACTCAACTTTGGGGTAATTAAAATTAAATGCATGACACTGGACAAATCACTCCACATGGGACCAGGATACAGTAGTACATCTAGAATTTCTACTCTGGAAATAGGATCAAGGATTATATGCAACATATAAGTGTTGAGGCAACTGTCATTCATTTAAATGCTTCAAGAAAATTAATTGATTTATTGGATAAAATTTAAATAAACTGCATTAGTATTCATCCATTACAACAGGTTTAAAGTTATTACCTTCGCACAATCAAAACTTAGAAAGACACCAAGTAATGGAATCTTGAAAACTATAAAAACCCTATTTTATTCCTCTGCTTCTCACAAGTTCACACCAACACCTCGCAATTGAATAAGATGCAAAACCTGTACTATCGTCACCACTTCTTTCCTCACTGAAGAACTAACCAAGTCCTTTGTGGTGCATTTCTTGACTGAATTAAGCGATCATGCTCACATTGTATGTGGTTAAACTATATTGAGTCATACTCCTACAAATGATGATGCTTTCAAAGGCATTCCTCATTATGGCATTATGCAATTTACCATTTCCATTTGCTAAATGGATTGGAACTGGCAATTTTCCTGGTGTCGAATTCATCCTTTTCCTAAAAAAGAAAACGGTCAGAATAATCTGTAATGCAGCTTCCAGAGATCACTATAAACTACTGTATATTACGAGTTTACAGAGTACATATTCATCTTATGTGATGTAAAAGAAAATGTGAGTAATCTCTGGCCAAATCCTATGCATAAAACAAGAAAATACCCAAGCTAAATACATCACACTCATTTAGCTCTACGACTCATGACCAAAATTCATAGGCATCACATTATTCAATAAACAACCGTCTTAAAACCATACTATCATTGGCTATCAACTGAGCCTTTTTGAGAAACATCTATTGTGAAATATAATCATTTAATAATAAATAAATATTGACTGGTCAATGGAAGTTTTTACTCAATCTCTCTGTACAACTGATTTTGAGGGCACAACCTACATAGAAACTATGAATTTCCATTTATTCCATAGACTTTTCAAATGGACAGTCCTGAATGGAGTTTCCTGAGCAATGACCTTTTTTAGCCAACCTAATGTCCAATGGCTGTAGTTACTACTGACCTCTTTTCTTCACTCTCCCATGAAATTTTAGCAATACTCTTAAGGCAATGATTGCGAAAAAAAATGAAATGATAAAACATAGCATTCGAACTTATGGCTGTACAAACCTTTCCGACTGATAGCAATAATAAAATGTTTTGACTATGTTCATAGACATTAAAGTTGCTGTCAAAAGGAATCTATCAAGTGAAAAATAAAGGATTAGAAATATAGGCATGAGTATCATTTCATGTTATCCTATGAAATTTATTTAAAAATTTTCTCTTGGTAAAGGATATTTTCAACAGGCCATTTTTCATGCAGACATTTTCAATAAGTACAAGTTCCAAAGAACAGCTGCAAACATAAAGGTAACAAGCATTTACCTAATGGTTATTTTGCAGAAAGTAGTTTCTCATTACTATATCAAATACATGAGAGGGGTATTCATTTACTAGATTTACACCTTTTAAATTATAAAGTAATCACTTTGCACACAATTTTCAATGATTGTTTCTATAATTTATTGTCTGTTAAAGTAGAGTACTCTTTTTGAATTTCACTTAAGTAACATTATAATATATACATGGACGTAAATTAAGAGTTCTTGATATACAAATGCAAACCAAACCATTGCCATCTTCTAAAAGATTTATTCACAATTTTAAATGCCAAACTTGGTTTTAAACAAAAGTGTTGTAGAGATTTGGATAGTAAAAGATGGATATGTGCATTACTGGTTACTGTCCCATCAAACAAAGAGTAAGCATTTGTATTTACACAATAATACAACACTATAATTAGACCAAATAAAGCTTGCCACACATTAAATGTATCTACTAAAAATTAATAGAATAAGATTGATGGAACCTTGAAAAAAGCACACCATACAGAAAGGCCATACCACCATATAAAGGACCATAGAATTCCTTCTGTGAAAAAAGGTTAAGTTTGCACATATTCAAGTTTTGGTAACATGTTCCTTTGCAATTGATATATCCTTTTGGCTGTTACCACTCTGTTTCCACTACAGTGATCTCTCAGATATTATGCCAAAGCTTTACCCAATTGAATAATTCAATGTTGTTCAAAGTTTAACTTAAATTAAAATCCCCCGGTGGTTCTGAGAAATGTGCTGGAGCCTGAGAATTCTGCCCCTCATGTTAAGAATAGATATAAAACAAGAAGGATGAGAATGCATTAGCGATGCACTTCAATTGTATTTAACTATGGAATCCATTACTGATTGAATCACTTGATCAAGTTTTTACCATTTGCCATCCTTGGTAACAATAATAGAATTACAAATAATAAAGCATAACAAATATTTACAGGAGATGATTAAGTAGGCATTAATACTAATTCAGTTCATAGCATTACACAGTCTTAACTAAGTTTGTTTAGGCTGTGTCACAGAGAAGTGATAAAGATATACAAATTTCAGCTCTTCCGATAGTTGGGGGCATACTTTCAAACTAGGAAAAATATGCCAGTGCGTGCACTCATATACAAAACTTTAATTTCCAGTTCTCACTTTGATCTTGAATGGCATATATATTTTCCCTTGGATCAAAGGAAATATTATCTGTCATCAAGCACGTACACATGATAAGAAAGAAAATATTTAATTTCATAATTCAGCCACTCCAAACATTACTTACGAAGTGTTACGTACACACAAAAGTTAATGGTCAAAAGAATGAATCAGATGATTGTTCACATCAATTACTTCTCCGCAGGTACAGAATCTTGGCCACAGTTTTGGTTTCTGACTCCAGTTATGCCCAATCAGCAAGCAGGAAATGTCCTATTGAAATATGAAGGAGGAATACCTATAATTTTTTTCCATTGAGACTACAAATGATAATAAAATTTATTTACAACAAAAAATAATTCCTATAAGAGGGTTTATGTCTTTTTACTGATCCTTAATATGCAATATTGTAACTTCGACATCAAGAATTGATTCCACCCTTTATGAAAATTTTTATGCAAAATTACTTTCAACTGCGAATAATTACTAGAAGCAATTATATAATTTTCATTAACAGCAGGCAGAATACAAGGTAGCAGTGCTGGTTATGAATTGAATGTGGTGTTTGTGCATCCAACAAGTTGCACCATTCATTGCATTTTGAGGAAGTTGACAAGATAATTCTTTAATAAGGTTTACAGTAATATTTGACTGAATTACAAAAACTTTATGAATTATGATGGGATGTATTAAACTCCATGATCAAGTATGTTACCATTTGTCTGTCAGAGACTAACAGAAAAGGGAAATTTCCATACTTCTTGATCATGACAAGATAAATCAAGTAGAAAGGGCATTTATGGTACACGAGAGTTGCACACTAAGATTAATGTTTGAAAACTCATTTGGTTTGGTGGGGGTTAATGCAAAGATTAAGTGTAAAAATTAAAAATATTTAAAACTGAAGTATGATAGAATAGCAACATATCTTGACTTGCATTTTCTCTGCACCTGATGAAATTCATCATAAGGACATTTCATACCAATGGAGGAGATTTGATGTGAACCAAATAGTGTACTAAAAGTGAGGTTCATCCTATCATACTTCCCTGTAATACTTTCAGTGATGAGATATTATTCCATTTTTGCATCATAGAACAATTCATGGAATAAGTCCATCACAAAATAGCTAATGAAATAAATAATTTAAATGTAATTCTGCTGTTTAATAAGGGCCCACTTAATTTATATATGGTAATAGTAGACACTTTTTTCCAATTCTTTTATTGGGAAATTCCAAGATAGAAACAACTAAAATGTGCATTAATTTAATGCAAATGACAAATATATCCACTGCAATTTTTGGCTAAGTAAACCATCTTAGTTAATATCACCCAGTTAGAAATATATTTATAACCATAAAAAAACCATAAACACAGTAATCAACCCGAAGGTCGGTTTGGTATGTGATGGTAGAGTTCACCAAGTGCTCAATGGCAAGTGAAATTCACACATCAAGGTAGGGGGGCCAGTTCCTTTCTCTGTGCCAATTATAGCTTCCCAGGAAGATCTGGTACCCAAAAAATCACATGACTTGGGTGGCACAGCAGGTGCTCAGAGAGGCTTGCCCGGGAATTGAACCCGGGCCCTCTGGTCAGTAGTCCAACGCTCTACCCCTGGACTATCACGACCCACTTTATATCAGATATTCAATATTAATACATATATTCCTTACTACATAATAAAAAATCTTTCTTTTATGCATTATGACTTGAATATTGAAATAGTAAATAAATAATGGCTTATTTACAAGAGTACTTTTCCAAAAATACACTTCATTCTGTATTTTTAATTCCATACAAAAAACAACTCAAGATAATGTCAATACACTCCATACATTATATTTTTCAAGACATGTTAAACTGTAACATCAGGCTTAAAACTATGGCCAAATGTAGCAAGCAGGAGGGTTCAAAAGAGTGGCATGTATCCTCTATTAAATCATGTAACTCGTCAATCTTTTAATTGAAATTTTGATTTTTTTATCTTGCTTGCTTCTGAGCTTCATTTGAGTCAACGTTAATCCCAGGAATCTATAAGTATTCAAAATTCACATTTATATGCAAGGGATTCAAGAGTAATGAGAAAGAAGTGCTCAGGCAGAATACAAAACTTTAACGGTTGTTTAAATGAAATCGAGATGAAAATTCATGCCCCTCCTCTGTTCTGAGCTATGATGCATTTGCTTGGCACTGGCAACAATCCTAACACTTTAGTTTCGGCAATAACAGCACAAAATATATTTATGCCAAGGTGAATTACCAACAGTAGACACTTTCACAACATAATTCTTCAATCATATGAATGTACATGTACAATTAATGGTAGCCAAGCTATTTGAGCTTGAATTCAGACATGAGTACTTGGATTTTCCAACTATTTTAATTGGATTCTAACTCGCTAATATTCATTCAACTCCAGTACACTAGAATGCTTTCATGACATTCAACACAATACAACACTTTCAGTAAATAACTAGGCATTACATATCATTACACTGGAAATTGAGACATGGACATTTTAAACTATTATAAGTGTATTTTGTAGGCCGTTTAAGAATAATTTCACTTGGTACACTAATATGAACACTCTTATTTTCCAGTAGTTCATTACAAAATAGATATTAGTCATTGTCTTTATCTCCAAGAGCACCAAATCATTTGGAAACAAAGTACATACCTACAATTTTCCAACCAGTCTGTCTCAATATTTCTTGACTTTATTAAAATTTGAGAAACTCGCACATATCCTCATTGAACAAAGCATAAGATAAAGTATTAGAATGCATTTAGCTCTCTTGCAAGAGGAATTATTTTGGTCCCCACACAATGCACTTCTGAGCAACTGAATTCCACTCAATGGAAAATACCCTAGCTCACTGACTAAAATACCCTGAAGCTTCTCTGAAACATTTCTATTAAACTGCACTTGACACTTCCCCATAAAATTTCAGAAATAGTTTGTGCTTCGATTGAATCAAATTTTTTAAAATACCCTTGTGCATAACAAATCAGGTACTATGAGGATATCACAGTACCAAGGTACATCATGGCATACAAGTTTAAAAATTGAAGAAATAAAATTTGATTACAGAAATAGAGGGTTCACTTACAGGTCACTTTCAAAATGGATAACACTGAAATATTTTTTTATCACTACTGCTCTAGTCCTTAATAGTTTTCCTTTGATATAAATAGATGATCACCAACGTGGATCAGCCGATTTCTAATTTAGCAATTGCAAATCAAAACAATTATAACAAATAAAAAAATTAAATAAGAACAACACACTTGGGCATCACTTGGGTGAAAATTTTAAATACTGGTTAAAATCTATCAATTTCTGTTAAAATCAGGCTGTGAAATACATAATAAAACTTCAATGGGAATGGATAGTTCTCCTTATTCATGTATCTTTACCGACACTTTTTATGTAATAAAATGAAGCAACATAATGAATTCTGAATACATGATATAACACACATTCTGGGTCAAAAATGAGTACTATTTATTGCAATATTATAAAAGCTTGTACCAACTTATATGCCATGATATATGATAATCTAATGCCATATAGAACATGGGTACTCAATATTAATGTCTCATGCATGTTCAACCACAAAGTCAAAGAATGAGGACCTGGAATACACAAATTTAACTACACACTGAAAATGTGTGGGTGTTTGCTCAGAGATTTACAGTAACAAATTAAGTTTTAATACTTCATTCTGCTTTTATTTCATGTACGAGTAACACTTCTCCATGCTACCATATTGGTCTTTATGGAAGACTGATATTTCTCTGCTTGTAAGGGATTGAAAATCACAACATCTTATTTTTGAACAGTAAGGAAAAACTACCTATCATCGGATGTAACCTAAACATAATTATTGTGTGGCTCAATCCACTTGAAAGTGCATTCAAACTTAATCTACCAAGACAATAACAAAAAACATGTTTGTATGCCATACATGGCACAATGCCTCAAGTCATATTCTGTAACCCTAATCACTTATGATGAATCACCTCTGGTGACATTGCCACTATTTTTATCATCATGAGGGGAGAGACTTTGTATGTTATCTGAATAATTAGTTATTCAAGCATTCATATAAAATTTGTTGTAAAATTCAATGCATAAAATACATTAAAAGTAAACTAAAAACATTCTTCCTGTAACATTTTTATACATCAAAAGTATTTTCCTAAAATGATAGCTCAACCATCCTAACCATCTCATATGAATTTCCATTTTAAATTGAAGCCAATAAGGTACTTGTGAAGGAATCACTATAAAAAAATATTTATAAATTAATTACCTCAGTGCTTCAAGGATACTAAGTTTTCTATGATAAAGAATTGCATGGTGTAAAACCATTTTCATAGACCTCAAGTTAATTGAATCATTCACAAAAATTACAACCACACTCACATGAGCAACCCTAAATGTAAGGGCCAGGCTTTCCCTTAAAATGTGCAACCACAGAGAACAATATGACTATACATTTCAAGTTAATTATCATATCTTATTTTGTGCCATACCACTATTTGGTGCTTTAAATATATATGGTTTAATATTTAATCATTTCCTAAGCAATTCAAGGCAATATGGATTAGCAATAATGATCAAAACTGAATTTCGTCTCATGGTTTCTTTTCAACTAACAATTTGAACCATTCATTGACACACTAGCTGTGACAAGCATTAAAAAACAAATCATTTTATGACTCATGAGAAATAAAGAGTAGAATAAATCAGGAGAGAGATCATTAAAATCCAAAAATGTAGTAAGTCAGTAGTAAAAACCTACTTACTGCTGCAAGACACCATCATAGTGTTTAGCCAACATAGGCATGTGCATTATTCATCAAAATCAAATAGAAGAGTAGTTAGGTGGTAGAAATTTGAACTGTGACATGAGGAGAAAGAGAGTACAGGGATCTGGCATATTGATAGTACCCAACTGTGCTATATAAAATAACAAAATGTAACAATAAATTAACTTCCTTCAGGCAAAGAAAATATATAATAATTATAATCATTGTATTTGATTGCATATAGGATGCAACCTCATATCAGGGGACACACAAGAGAAAAAAAGTTTTAACAGTCCCTGCAAAAGTGCTGATAAATTATTGGGTAATTTTTTAAAACTAATAATTCCACTCAGCAAGAAGAACACATGCTGTTCTGCAATTATCAGTTCGGATAAAAAATGATCAAGTTAGTTCGATATTTTGTTTGAACCTATTCCAACAGTGCAGAAGTGAGAAACACTAGTCACATCAAATAACAGTGATAAGCTTAATAATAACAATTCCAACCACAACATTCTTCAATTGAGTAATAAATTTTATATACGAGTAAATATAATGGAGTTAAAATAGGTAGTACTGACCATTTGGGGTAAAATAACATTTTGTATTGAATCTTAACCCATGGAATTTGAACATTCACATGTAAGCTGCGGGCGAATTTTTTACCATAATTTTGGAAATAAAGGCACATATCATATTCTGCCAAATATGGTATTTCTAGAACATTAAATAAAAATGGTGTTTCATTGCCCACCAATTTATTATATTTTACCAGTTTCACTGTATCACTCTGTAGTAGTTATCTTAAAACTTAGCGTACAACACTTTTTGTACTTTAATCCACAGCTGGGAAGAGGTTTAACTACAGAGTTGGCAATATCGATTCAAATTTGAACAAAAATGAACTAAAGGTGTGATGTGTGAGCAGGGGGAAGGAAAGATAGTTGACAATTTGGGACAAATTTTGAAGTTACGAGAAACTGCAAAAGCTAAAGAATGTGCGGTATGAATGTTTCATGAATTTTCAGAATTAATTGCAAACATTCGCAAAATGAGGAAAGAACATCTGATTGATGTGATGATTTATAGACCACACCATGAGCCTGGGTTGTCTGGACTATACCTCCATCAAATAGGTATCCACTTGTCAATTTCTCACAGCAGTCCTGATACTATATATTCCTGATTGTACAAATAAAATTTATAACTGGCAATTGTATTTAAAGTGGATTTGGCAAAGTTCATACAATGTTTTTCCTACAGCTACAGATGATTTTTATAATTAATCATGAGGAATTTGTCTTAAGAGCTGCCACTATTAATTATGAAAATAACTTGTTGATGAGTGTAACAAATGAAATTTCTATCATGCAGTTTAGAATCATACGAAATATTGATTGCAAACTTAATATTTGATACTAGTATACACAAACCATTTTATAAGTTCATAAGCCAAAAATCTGATGCTAGGAATTAAAATTAGCTTAGGAAGTAGCAACATTGTTGATAAATGAATTAAGCCAAATTTATTGTAAATCAATATACCTCAACAAATTTTCTTTGCATGTTGCACTTAAAAAGGATACATAACTCCACAAATTAAGGAAAAATAAAAATGTTGCAATCCAAATGCCTCCAAGAACCAAAAAATATTTCTATTTTCATGGCTGTGTATATGAATAACTGCAGTTACAGAATCATGCAATCATTTTGTTGGGTTTCAAGGACTATCGGGGCCCTAAAGGTCCAATATGATAGATTTAACATGCAGATGCAACCCATAATTCATTCTAAGGAATATACCATCATCATTTTGTCATATTTTATACACTAAAATCATTTCACTAGTGTGCACGAAAGTATGGACTAAAGCACTTGGGTTTTTGACGGCTTCAGATTTTTTAGTCCCAGTAATTAGCTACTGTACCACATTGGATCCTTTTTTTTAGCTCATGGGAAAGCACTTCTTTAAAAACTACCATTCCCTTTAGTCTATTCATGTGCGCTTGGACATAGACTTGCTACCTAAAACCACCAACCTTGATGGGGCAGTTACCATTGAAAAGGAGAGGAGAATCATTTAGGTAAAAAAAAGAAAAATAAGGAATAAGGGACGTTTTAAAAATCACTTGATGTGGGCATTTAGGAGGTGAGGGGGATTTGCTCAGACAAGGCTGAAGATGCTCGTGATAAATTTTCACATTTGGTAAGGCATTTACCAAAGTACATCAATTCAAGAAGTTATTTAAACTACACTTAACTGACTGGTGTATTTGTGTGAAAGATGAGAGCCTCAATTATCAATGGTGCTGCCAAAATTTTATAAGTGGTATTATGCATACACAAAAATACATGTCCCATGAGCACACATGGGATGGAATTTTTAAAACATAAAAATTTTTGGCTCTATGCCTACAGAGTCTTCAAGTTTTTTTATAAACAGGGAAGCCAATGGAAGCATGACATAAATAACAATCTTTGACCATCTTCCAGTTACACAAAATCATTAAACATCAAGTAAATGAATAAAGATGTTTGCTAGGTGCATGTGGCCTCTTTTTGCCAAAGTATAAGAGATAAATTTCAATAAAAATATCAATGTGCATTGTCAAGGGCATATGCCAAATAAATTGCATAAAATTCACCATTAAGTACTAATTAAAACAAAATTATGTTAATAATTAAGGGTTTTCCCTCTAAAATATCCTCAGCTACCAAAGGTTACATTTGAATTTTGCAAAAAATCAGAAGTAAATATAACATTGCTTATGGTGCTATGCATTTAGGCTGATATCCTGCTAATCAAAAATTAACAATGAGTTTTCCTTTGTCAACTGACATGGATGCATTTTACATAATATTAATAATTTTACTCAGATATAGAAATATAATTTATTTTTTATGTACAAATTAAAATAAAACTATATACATCATTAATTGGTATTTAATTCTACATCTTTATGCCTTAAGTTTATAGGTCGAATCATGTAATTAAATGGCACACTCTGAAACTTGTCCTAAAATTAAAGAAAATGAAGGGTAATGTTCAAACTGCCCAATTCCTACTTTTGGTGAATTTCTTTTAAGACTGATTGACCTTCAACTTCAGCTTATGAATCACTACCAATGCAATCACATTAGTTAAGCAGAGGATGGGTTTGGTAGATGAAGGTAGAACTCACCTTACACTAAGCACTAGAGAATGAAAAATTCATATATTAGAGTATGTGCAGGTTCCTTTCATTCTCCTGCCTGCAATTTTCCAAGAAGATCTGGTACCCAAAAAATTAGTCTGTTCAAAGTTCAGGGTGTTGAAAGTCACCTAGAATTGTGCCCAGGTCCTTTGGTCTGTGGTTGAATTCTCTACATACTAAGCTATGCACATCACAGATACCACACTTAGAGCCAGATAGTATTCCTTCACAAAATTCATAATTGCAGATCAAAATGAAAAGGAAACATGCTTCTATCTTTCCACTTTTACTTTTTTGATCTCATGCTCTCACTCTTTTTATAGCCAGTTCCCCAAACACATTCAGCAACATGACTTCATAATCGCTTATATGAGGTAATAAGCAGTTGCAGATGAGAACGAGGGTTTTAATTGAATCATGACAACTGATGAATATTGGGATATGAATGTTGGAGGAGGAGGATAATACACTGATGCATTCGGTAGCGATGATTGCATTGAAAACATAATTATTTTTTTTGAAATGCACTGAGACAGAATAGTTAAATCTGGTAGACCATTAGAAGAAGTCAAGATCAGTAGTAAAATTCAATTAAAAGTTAGTGAAATGGTATAAATCTTGGATTTTTCCAAATTATCTGAAATCATTCCTAAACATATTTTTTGTGTAAGACAGATTATTAAACAAATTGATAGTAAAAACCTACTCTCTCTCTTGCTATGCTGGCATATATTTAGGTAATTACAGCTGTATACATAATGGGAATCATTTGTGCCTAATATGACATTGGCCATCTCCATCATCAAACCCATCTGCTTGCATGTGATTCATAAATATCTTCATTGCTTGTTTCTACAGCTTGTGTGAAAATATAGCATACATAAAATCACAAAAATTAACTTAAAAATAATTAAAAAGTTCCTTTTAAGTCCCTTGAATTGCATTATGGCAAGAATTTACCATCATTTCCATGCATGGTATTCAGTTTTCACCCTTGATTTATAAAATTTTAACAAGAAAATTATAAGATAAATTAACTATTTAACCATGACCCTGAGGTTGCAACATAATTAGGAGGTGATTTCTGAGCACATAAACCCCCTTAACAATGAGGTAGTACAAGCATTTTCATAAGTAAATATCATAACAGATCTTTCTATCCATCATTAATTACCTATAACTCTTCTTCTTCATCAATCCCTAAATTTCGAAGGTTGATTAGAACTTAAATCATTTCAACATAAAAACACCAGTTTATATTTGCAAGTAATTACATAATTATGTGATTAGCCACTTTATGGGACAAAAACTGGACAGCTGGTTTTAATCCTCCACTCTTCATCTCAAGTATGCTTTATTCAATTAATGATGATATATTCCTAAATTTGTCTCCAAATATAAAAGGAAGTTTGCAATCTAAATGACTTTTTACAATTATTATATTACCCAATCACAGTTAAGTTCAATGCACTCAGAAAAATATACACAAAACCAATTTACAATAAAATTACAGGCTTAAATAACAACTATATGCTACTACAGATATTAGTATTTAGTGAGAGATTAATTCAGACCAGTTGGGAGTTGGAGCCATAACAACTGACCGGTTAAAATTTGCCATAGGGGTTGCAAATTTATGCCTGACAAGGAAAGTTGATAGCACATCTGCTACTTTATCAGGAACATCTTCGTGAACAGCGTGGCCACATTTTGGAAGCACCTGCATTTGAAATTTTCCTGGAAAAAAAATATGCTTATAGTACCATTGTAGCACTTGAAGGTTGAATGAATACACCCAAAAAAACAACTACTCTAATGAGGATTAGTCTCTAACAATTACTTTGGGTAGTGAAAACAATAAATAGTTACTTCATAACAGGTATCACTTCATAATTTGTATAGTTTAAGTTTTTAAAACGCTTCCCTAATCTACTTGAACTAAAAAATTTCTTAATTTGGGAAAAACACCAGGATGTACTCTAAAAAGCAACTGAAATGCTGTTCCCTCCAATTGAAAATGCCTATTTGCTAGGATTATACACACAGTGGTCATCGTGATACATGGAGCACTTAACAACATGATTCTCAAGCTATGGCAGAAAATGTGAGATAAGGATCCTAAGTAGGTTCATCATTGATTCATCAAGGGTGACTAAATGCATATGTGTTTGATTTGTCGTTTAATTATCATTGTTACAAAAAAAAATGAAGGTTTATTTTAATCACCGTATACCTTGCATTTGACCAACAGTTAGAGCCTTATCAAGTCGATCTATTCCAGCCAAAAGTAGCAGCTTTGGAACAGGAAGAACCAAAAATGCAGCAGACAGCCCTTGGAACCATCCAGGCCAAAATACTTCTGTTCTTGCCAGGTCAATTCTCCATTCGTAACCACATTTTGTTGCCATAGAAGATTGTTGGGAGCAAGGCTGAAAATTAATTAGAATAATATCTCTCAGCCACAGAATAACAATTCTATAAAATATGCATATTAGATCTATAAAGTTACAAGTTTTTGGTAAATCTTGTAGGAGTGACCTGCATTTTTAACTAATGTGATCAGTATCCATAGGAGTGACACACAGCAGCTTTTCCTTAAAACTACATAATTTACCTCACTCTAAGCTATACGAGATAGCTCCACTGAATGATACCATATTAATCTGAAATATATTAGCCTTAAATAAAAAAAGAACAAAAAGTTTTACTTTTATGAGTGTCTTTTCAGTGACACATGGGTGAATGAAAAATCTACCAATTATGCAAATGGTTTGTCAAATTTTAAATAGTAATACTAAAAAATAGGCTACAACAACTTTAAAAGCTGGAATTCCACAGGGTGGAAAACCACTGTGGATATTAAAAGTGAAGTGTGCACATTGCTACACACTCACTTCATCACAGATTCATGTTACTGGGCTAACCAATGGCTTTTTAAAGCTTTCCTGGCTCTTCACATCATTTCCTTCACCCTCGTCTTCTTCCTTTATGGCATCATCCCTTTGAGTCTCCCCAAGTCTTGATCCAGGTGCTACTGTGGCTGCATTGCTATCACTGCTCATGTCATCAAAGGATTTATTTTGTAAGCTATCCACATCATTTGTTGCTGTTTGTCCAGTACTGGCACTGAAAACCATTTCCACAATTAACATATGGTAATATCAATTACATACGTATGATGCTACATATCCACGTGCATCCTTTTAAATTTTCATACCATCAAACACAGTTATCAATACAAAGGTTGATTTGATTCGTGAGGGTACAGCTCACCTAATACCAAGCCCAAGCCAAGAGAAACCATACAGCTTGGATGAAGCTGAAGGTGCTCAGAAGAATCACCTGGGATTGAACCAAGGCCTAGTATACTATCCTCTGGACAATCTTGCCCCTTGAATTTTTATCTTTAAAAATAATTTAATATGGCAGAAATGGAATGCTATGAAAATAAAACCTATACTTTTCAGCCAATAACTACATCCTCTTGGAGATAGGCCCAGTCATTTCCCTATCTGGATATCAGTTCCAAAATTTCAACCTCTTAAAAGTTAGAAAATGAGTAAACAGACAATATTTAAAATAGAGATGTTTATTAGATGGAAAGTTTTGGGTGGAAAGGTTGAACTTTACCTTTGACTAGTGAAGGTAACGAAGGTCCACCTAAGTTGATTAATTTTGCTGGTGAAAAACTTATTACAATAGAAAAATCACATTTGATAGCATTGATCACAGGGACTTTGTATGAAGGCATAAAACAAGGTAAATGAAGACTTTGATATGGAGTGTAGCTTTGTATATTACTGAAAATTGCTTGTCAAGGAAAGAATAAGAGAGGACACTGAAAACTTGTTCAGTTAAAGAGAAAGGCAGGAATAAACTACGAATAGAAAGGGAGACGCATTAAGATGCATTAGGTGGGATAGAGGAAGTTACTATGGGATATTTATAGAGGACAGCAAAATAACATTAAAATAGGAGGGCAAAAATTAAAACATGTGGAACAGATTATGTATTTAGGAAGTGTTTGGACCAAATAGTCTAAGTAGCAGGGACATAAGGAGAAGAACTGCACTACACAAAGAGACTTTCCAAGGCGGAGGGAACTGATGACAGGCATGTTGAGTGGGGATATTAAGAAAAGGCTCGTTCAAACTTTGATATGGGGCGTAGTTATGTACGGCATGGAAACATGGTCACTGAAGCAGGATGGTGAAGGCAAAGTGGACAGAAAGGAAAACAAATAGGAAGTGCTGCGTATGGTGGGAGGGAGAGGGGATTCTTGGGAGAAATCATGAGGAAACAGGATATATGGATGAAAATTATATTGATTGGCAGTGGGATGTTGAGGACTGTGATAGAGTGGAGAATGTAAGGCCAACAGGGAAGAAGCAGGAAGAGGATAGGGATGTTGGATGGATTTAAGGGAGCAAGAAAGGATACGGATAAGAAGAGGAACTTGTTGTACAGTAGGATGTTGGGTTGTGCTTAGTTAGGAGAAACAAGATATTTATTTGGTAATGTGCCCATCCAAAACCTACCTTAACCGGTACAATTCCTAATAATAAGAATTTGTGAATGCTAACGGTCAGGAAGAACCTACTGCTTCATGGAGGCTGCTCAGAAGGCTTCCCCTCTTTGGGAGGTTGACAGAAAGAGGAAACAAGTGCATCTAGTACTGTCACACTTATGGTAGGCCAAACTTACCAAGCTTACTTTACCTTCTTTAACTCTTAAAGCTACGTATTTTCATGAGCAGTAACTTGAGGAATGAAAATTAATAACTCTTTCTGGAGAAAGATGATATACATGTTTGACAATAGCAAGAGGAACTGATGAGGAAAGCTGTTGCTATCGAAAATTCCTCCTCCACCTTTCTATTCGATTGGTTCTCATTTTACCTTAAGGGATCTCTCTAAGGGATGAACCTGATCTGAAAAATATTTAAAAGGGAAGAGTAAAGTGGAGAATAGGTTACTCTACTAAGAATCTAACAACCTGAGAATTTTTAGTTCCTGCTTTGGTGTAACCAATGGTAAAATGATTCAGCTGATTTATATAGATTCCTTTTCTTCATAGGAAATTCATAGTTAACGATGAAGGCCATGTTCAACGATATAAAATCTTTAATGAATGGCAATTTGCTGAGAGGTTTTACCTTTAAACCATTAGCATTAAAATATAATGAGTAACAAGTAATATCTGAAGTGAATACATACTTTTTTATTTGTCCTGGCATTGATACTCGGGCAGATTCAACATTTCTGACTTGCCCACTTCTGACACTAAAACAAAAAACAACAAACCATTACCTCAAGAAGAAATAAAGTCACTTCTTTCTATGAACTGAAACAGTATGTTATCTATTTTCATTTAATTCACTTACCACCATTCAATGGCATTAGGTAAGGATGGAAACTTTTGTGGGCGTGAACGCAGCAGACTTTGCATTCCTGCTAATGCATCCATGGCTGTTCCTTCAACAACATCAATTACAGCAACACCACATAGCTTAAAGTTTTTTATAGGTTCATTATCCTGATCTGAAGAATCATATGCTCCATCATATTTGTACTGCACATTATCTTCTTCCACACCACCAGGACTGTGTTGTTGGCGTTAAAGACATTAAGTGAATCATCAAAAATTATTCTTTTATTGTCAACCAAATGACATTCTAACACACCGTCTGTGGCCACTACTTTTGTTCAACTTCTAGAAAAAAAAATATCAACCAAAAGAAGTAAGAAATTACCTTGATTAATCTTGAAGTCACTAATTAGCAATGTTCACCTGTGCAATTAATCATAGTGACTTAGTGTTTATATAAAACATATTTTATAGCCAATAAATGCAAGGTTATGATTGCTAAAATGTCTAAAAAGGTAACTAATGCAAAACAATACACAATATAATCATCAAAGAAATTCACGATAATGTCTTTATGAAAACGTTTTTGTAGTTATAGTGGAAACCACATAAATTAGTGTGGTTTAAAGTACAATTGCATATAAGTAATCTCTTACCCAAACATAGAATTACCAAATTTTTTTAAAAGTCATTTTATTGGCTATTTTATCAATGATTAGGGTGTTCATTTTTCAAATAGAAATTTAATTCATGAATAATGAAGAACCAATGTCCCAAATATGCTTATAAAATCAGCACAATACATCTTCTTAATTAAATCATTCAATGCAAATAATCCTTGGGTAAACAGGAAATATTTGATTGACTTCAACACCTGACAAACTTCCCGAAGAATCTGCTGTTGATTCAGAAAAAAGGGTCAATTTTATAATTCGTTATCTCGGGCATGACTTCATGGAATCAACTTAACATAATGAAAAGAAAAACTTTATAATTCCACATAGATTTATTAAACGGACGACCTAGGTTTCAACGTGGAATGTCATCATCAGGTGATGATGTGCCACGTCAAAACCTAGGTCGTCCATCTAATAAATCTATGTGGAATTATAAAGTTTCACTTTTTATTATGGGTCAATTTTAGGCTCGGTTTCCATTTGTTTGCTCATGTGGCCCACAGTATTACGGGCAAATAAAAATACCACCTATAATGTTTTCACATTAAACTTCCACAAGTGCAATACTATAGTATTGCAATAAAATTGTTTCAAAAAATGTATTTATTTTTTACTATACACATTATGCAGTTGCTTTTATTAAAATAAATTGATTCTCTACAGCTTTACTTGGCAAAATAATCCCATACTGAGAAAGGTAAAACTGTTATTTATATTCATATTTATAGTCACTTAATTTGTGGACATTTAGTTTGTTGAGGAATATTTAAAATAATTCACTTTTATCAATGCAATTTAAAGGAAAAAAGTCCAGTGAAAACCTCATAATTTCCATATTCAAGGGCCTGAAACAGTGGGACTTCAAAATATCAAAATCAAAATTAATGCTCTAAAAAAATTGTGGTTCTATATGTTGAAAGTAAAATAGTGATGGCATTTCATCTCTATTTTAACCACTAGGCAAACTGACCTAGCAAGATTGTAATTTAATATTGGTACTAATATTAAGAAAGAAGTATAAGCTGCTGTGAGTATTCAGTAAAAAATATGAAAATGAATAACTATCCATGGTTTTTAATTGACAAACTGAGAACTTAAATCAACTGGCATTAGTCCATGAAATCAGTTCAACTAATACTCCCAGAGCAGATATAGAAAGGGCATATTTTTCAGTTATCTTTTTTTCTGCTGTTTTGCCCCATCTCAATCTACTAATTTCCAGGGCTTGTAATGCAAGAAAATGTTATCGAGGTACTCTCCGGTATTATCTAATACAACTTATGCACTGTGAATTAAGCCACTAGGTAGTTTTATATAATAATAACAATACTTTTATATAATAAATATATAATAATAACAATAGTTTTATATAATAAAAACAAAAGCATCTGCATTAAATACTATACTTCAATACCCGAGTTTTTACCCATAATCTGCTGATCAACCTGATCATAAAATCATCTTGAGATAACACTGTAACTCCAAACCTATTCACCATTAAAAAATTTTTTTAAACAAAGTAAAAAAATTGTAAATACACTCTAGTATGAAAATTACTTGCCTTGTGTGCTCACTAACTTCATCTAAACTATTTTCCTGCAGATTTCCATCCTGAAAATCTTTTGGCATAACTTCATCTGAGACTCCTTTAATCACATAAAACAAAAAAGGAATTAAAATTATTAATTTTGCTAGCCAACATGCATCTGAATATTATTAAACACACACGATCAAAATGAAAAATAAATAGCTTATGTTATAACTATAAGAGTGCAGAGAATTTACATAAATTTAAGAACATACAGCTTACTAGCATATTCATTGTTATATACCGTAAGACAACTTGTCTATGCTATTAATATAACTAATCAATGGACACCTAAGATTACTCTATGAACTTATTTTATCCCTAGTTCCCTGTAAAGCACTTTCCTGTTTTCTAACTTCTCTGCCAATGCACAATTGCGGAGATTCCAGAAAGACAAACTCTAACATGAGTGTGCTCCTCATTGAATATAAGTAACTGACAAAACGCTAAAGGACTATAGAATCATCAAAAACATTTTATTCTCACTTAAAAAGAGCACATTAAAGAATTTCAGGCAAAACTAATGGTTTAAAAACAGTATTCCTTTGCTTTACAAACAGCTTTGATGACCCCCAGGTGTTCTAGTTGGAGGCTTGGCTAATCAATGAAAACAAGACAACGAGCCCGTAAACTTGAAGTTTATGGTCTCGGCTTTCTTGTTTTCATTGATTCACGACCTTAGCTATGTTCATTGTACATTTACTTTGGCTAATCATCAGATTTCTCAGGATCAACCACCATATAGTTGATATAAAATCATGGCTCTGATTGGAATGCTAAGCTTTGACCTGTGGTGTATTGGCAGGTAGTTCACCCTTAGATTGATCTGTTGTGCTGTAATGATACAATTTGAGCAACTAAAAAATTCTAGTTAAAAAATATTGAGGTAGAAAACTGAATGAAGGCATCACTTGAAAGCGAGGTTAGATAATTATAGTCAACGGGAAATGGAATTAGGAGTGCCTGGCAATATAGTGATATTCCCCATTTATCATTGCCATTGGTACATTTTTTTTAAGTGCATAGACATAATCTGTATGGCACAGAAATGAAGGCACTGACAATGCACTGATTAATTAGAAATTAATACATGTGAGGGTATCATTTTAAAGTAATTATTACTAAGAAATAACCAAGACATCTGTATAAAAGTTATTCTCCATAGTGATTGATCCTTATGTACATGATTTTGTAAATTACAGCTATTGAATTTGAGTTTTTTTCTTAAGGAAGCCGTACATTGAAGTAACTCACAGTATGGAGAAGATAGAGGCTTGCAGAGTGATTAAGTTCCTTCAATCAAAAGGTTACAGTGCCCGGATAATCCATGATGAAATGGCGGCTGCCTGTTTATGGAAATGATAGCCCATCAACACAGTTGTGAGGTGGAAAAGGAAGTTTCAAACTGGGCATACGTCCCTCACAGACAATCTAAGAAGTGTAAGACCATCACTTACAGATGATCTTGCCATAGTGAACAGACCGAAGAGCGACCATCTAAATGATCATGAATGGAGACGTGGAGAAATGTTGGATTTCTCAATTATTTCCATTATGATGAAAGGACAACACTAGTCAATTTTCACACTTTTAATGCACCGACCAGGGATTAAACAAACAATGTCATCATCAAGGTGCTTGAAACAGCTGGATGCTACCTTTTGGACCTTGTAACCACACATGGCAATGAAGCAACAGTCGATGTGTTAAGTGTGAAAATTAAATTGTGCTATCCTTTTATTATAATGGAGATTTGGTATTTTCCTGACAAATGATATATATGATGCCTTCTTGAGCATTTTTCTGTTGCTTTTTCAAAGGCTATTAGCCCCAAGGTGTACTCAATGCCCAAAGGATGATGGAAGATTTAGCCTCGGCAATACTGCTAGTGAAATAAATACCTGACCTGGTGGAAAATACTTCATATATTCCAGAATTTCACTTCCTTCGATAATGACACAAAGGACCAATTTTCCAAAGCATTCTCCCAAAGAATTAGTAGTTATAAGAGGAGGTGACAAAACTTAAAGATTATTTACGCCATTCAGCAAATATGTATTTGATGGGAAAATGTTTTTATCGAATAGGGAAGGGATGAACAGAAAACCAACTATGAGAGACCAAATCTAACTACAGCATCTGTTATCCCACTATCAAGATATTTCCTCAGTTTTCCAGGGTGTTCCACATCCCCAGGCAAGTTTACGTTGGGGAAATAATAATCATGCGTTAATAATTATTGACACAGCTTGTCATTTTCTGGTGGATAAAATACTATTGAAACAAGTTGCAAATAACGTATAGATTACTGGATAGGCTTTGTTTTCTTCCTTAACATACAACAGACCTTACAAGTACCAACATTTGTCTTTAAAGTAATTGAAAGTTCCTTACCAAAGCTCATTCCTCCCGAGTCTCTGTATCCAGATGACACTATTTTTGTCGCTGCATGAACTGCTACAGCTCCACCCATACTGTGGCCAATTAAAATGAGGGGATGCGACTCCAAGTTATCCTTTTCACCTAGTACAGCATCGATGACTGCTATTACATCACTAGAGAAATAAATTAAGCATCAAGAGTAACAAATCCAGAGAACTGATAAATTAGTGAGAGATTCCATTTAAACCTGGCAGGCAGGTTTCTATGCACTCCCTCATTACAGAATTGCTCCAATTTGGGTGTAAGCAGTCTATAACATATAGTTTAAAGTTTATTTAGTACTGCCAAAACCTCACAGAAAGTTTATATACTTATTAAGTGCTACTTATGGACTAATACATCATCTTAAGCGTGTTACCCATTTGAAAAACCCCTAACTGATCCCAGATATTCACCAAAAGGTCTCGTATTCAAGCTCATGTACACATTGTTTTATTCAGACTCATTACACTTAACTGTTTAAGCTATAACATCACCAATTCTAGTTTTTCTTCAATTTTTTCCATTTGAGAGATAGTAAATTTTGGCTTTGATTTGTTTGTTTCACTTTCTTTCATAGATTTGTCTCTGGCACTTCACTCCATATTTAATTTTACTCTCTTTCATTTCCATATTATATTAACAGGGATGACCACTGTAATTTGAATAAATATACAGCTTCCTGGAAACCCAAAGGTTGTAAGATTTGAGTCCAGTCAATTTTCTAACAAAATGCACATTATTGTTATGTATATGAACACATATATAAAAAGTTAAAAAGAGTTTAAAAAATTTTAAATAAACTGAAAAAACAGAATTCTAAATTAATAAAATTCACTGAGTCTAGTACTGCTCCATCTTAATTAATTGATTCGTGAGCATTATGAAAATTATTATTCATCTACCTGAAGGAAGCTCCAGGGAAGTTCAAAAGGTCAAGCAAGCCAAGCACATAACTAATTGGTGGTGATATTGCAAATGCATGCAGGACATGTTCAGGTTCATTATATATATATAGTGTATGACTGTCATGAATCATATCTTATCTTCCGAAGAAGACGGAGTTCGAGTCCATTGAAATTATCAAGACATTATTGTGAGTGTTCTTTTTATGTGTTCTCATGCTGTGTGTTACTGTCTAAGTTTTGTATTCAACATTTCCGTGTTACTTCGAAGAAATTATATATATATATATTTAAAAACACAGTTATCAACCTGAAGGTCGGTTTAGTAGGTGATGGTAGAGCTCACCCATGTACCAAGCCCGACGGCGTGTGAATATTCACACATCAGGGTAGGGGGGCCAGTTCCTTTCCCTGTGCCGGTTATGGTTTCCCAGGAAGACCTGGTACCCGAAAAATCAACTAGCTTGGGTGGAGCTGCAGGTGCCCAAAGTGCCTTGTCCGGGAATCGAACCCGGGACCCTCCGGTCAGTAGTCCAATGCTCTACCCACTAGACCACTGCAACCCGCTTATATAAAAATATATATTTCTACATATATATAAAATATATATATATATATATATATATATATTTACATATGCATATATAAAAAAATATATTTCCTATCCTTTATGACATTGTATGATTGCTTTTCCTACTATCCTCTCCTCTTGTATTGTCCATTTCTTCTTTGGCGGGTGATTGGTGGGTGAATAGCTCCCTAATACCATCTACTGGCCAAAGAATTGGTGCATTTGGTTGCATAAACCCCCACCCGATTTCAGTGTAAATTAAATTTCCTCCATAGCTCAAGTGGTTAGAGCATCAGCATGGCAAGTTGGAAAACCCATGGTTCATATCCCGGTCAAGGAAATATTTATGTACTTGTGGTCTGCTCAATTCAGCCTTTCCCACCTCTCTTGTATTCGGCATACATGATGATAAGATAGAAAGGGCATTTACAGATTTGATGAAATCAAATCAGGCCATCTGGGTAGACAACATTCCTGTGGAACTGTTGAAATGTTTAGGAAAATGTGGGAAGAAAGCCCTATATGAACTGCTTTGTAGCATCTAAAAGGATGGAGAGCAGGGCAAATGTTTACTTAAGAGGATCATTAGTTTGGAATCAGGAAGAGGATGCAACAATGAAATCACTAATAGACAGGAATATAGAATACAATCAGGAAGAATTTACCTGTTTTGTATTGTTCGAAAAGGCATTTGATAGAGTGAATTGGGAAAAAATAATGAATATATTGTTGAAAATAAGAATAAATTGGAGGGATAGGAGGCTAATCCCCAACATGTACATGTCTCAGACTGCTTAGGTGCGAGTGGGGAATGGAGAGTCTGGATGGCCAGTGCTAGGAAGAGGTGTAAGGCAGGGTTGTCCATTATCTCTGGTGCTGTTCAGCGTATGTGTGGAGGAAATGATTAAATATGCATAGGAAGAACTGGAGATAGGTATGAAAGTTGGAGGGGCATTCGTAACATCAGTTAGGCTTGCTGATGACCAAGCTCTAGTTTGGCAGTCAGCCAAGGTGTTGCAAGCATCGCAAAGTGAATTGGAAATTCAGTGCGATAGATAAGAAATAAGAATCAATTCAAATAAAATAAAAGCTAATGCAATTTTCCAGAAAGAGAAATGCTAAGGTTAACATTAAAATAGGAGGGCAGAAACTAGAAGAGTTGGAACAGTTTATGCATCTTGGAAGTGTTTTGGACCAACACGGTCAAAGTAATAGGGACGTAAGGAGAGGAATTCCACTAGGAAAAAAGACTTTCACAAGGAGGAGGGAGTTGATGACAGGGACAATGAGTAAGGATGCTAAGAAAATAATCATTAAAACTTTTAAATGGAGTGTAGATATGTACGGCTCGGAAACGTGGTCACTGAAGCAGGATGATAAAAGTAGATCGGAGGCTTTTGAAATGTGGATGTAGAGAAAAATGGAGAAGGTGAAATGGACCAAAAGGAAAACATGTGAGGAAGGATTAGGTATGGTGGGCAAGGAGAGGGGTTTGTACGGAGAAATCTTAAGGAGACAGGAAAAATGGATGAAAAGCATATGGATCAGCAGTGGGATGTTGAAGACTGTGATAGAAGGGAGAATGTTGGGCAAACGAGGAAAGGGCACGGACAGGATAGGGATGTTGGACGGGATGAAAGGAGCAAGTAAGTACACAGAGATGAAGAGGGACCAGATGTAGAGTAGGTTGCTGGATTGGGTTTTGTTAGGAGTCACAAAATGTTTATTTAATAGTTGTGTCTATCCAAAACCTACCTTAACTGGTAGATTACCTTTAAAAAATATATATACATATCTCTTCTTTGGTGGGTGAAACAGCTCCTGGCCAAAGAATTGGGGCCATATATGTTTATATATGAAGACACTTTTAAGGTACATTTTAATTGTGACATTCTCATGAAAAAAATCATTATATTGAAACCTGACAATGAGCAGAGACAGGGTGAAATACAAGAAAAGATCTACCAATAGAACAAATAAAGGAAGTTGATACCTTTTATCATATGCTAGATAGAAGAAATTAAAACGATACTTGAATTGACAATAAAACAACAAAATATACAAAATTTAAAGCAAAATAAAAACAAAAAATATTAGCATGAATGGAACCTGAAATGCTAATAACATATTTATAAATAGCAAATTGCCATTATGTCAATCAGGCACATTTCAATATGACTACAATAATGGTAGAAAATAAAGTAATAATATATGAAAATCACTGAAATGATTTTAATATATATTTAAACTCCATTCTCTAAACTTGAACTCCTCTACACCTAGAAATGGGCTATTTATGTGGCCAGATATTTCAGCGGTTTGCTAACTGACCAGGGAAGAGTAGAAAATATTTCAGATATATCAGGTTTTTCATAACTACATTTTATTGAATTCATTCACCCATTCATCCAACCTTCTTTGAAATAATACTCACAATAATTATAAAAATGGAAGTATGCTCTCTTAAATTACAATGTCACATAATACTTTTATCAACAACCTAGGACATTAATAAAATTTACTGAATTGATTTGCGATTTGATGAATCAAAACAAAAGAATATATTATTACATGATGACTTATAACAACTTGAACTAATTTTAACAGACTATATTATTCTGTGATATTATAAGCAGCCATTTAGTTTGCTCATTTTATATTCACCTTAAAACAAACTTCATTCATTAACACTGGATGTAGCTGTGGTGTGGAATGTTGTGGGGAAAATTGTAAAAAATAATAAAACTTTACTAAGTTATAATATTATGGAACTCAGAACTCAACGAAAGCACAACATTTCTTATTTATTGCCTTTTGTATTTAGCACTACCAACTTCTGGCATTAAGGCAGTAACAGAAGGGCCCATAGAACATCAAATCACATAATAATATACACTATTTCTGATATTGAATTAATCAAACAAAATCAATTATCACTGAGCTACTAGGATGGCACTGGCAGGAAGAATAATTCCCAAACCAATTCCTCAATCATAAAGAAATATTCATTCATCAATAGCCAAATTCTTTGAACCCCTGACCTTGACTGCTCTTTCAGACTGCCCTTTTATGACCATGGCCATTTCCATAACATCAGCTTCCTCCCTTGAATCTCTTACATTACTTCCTATTCCTACTCAAGAATACACTTTTGCATCTGTGGCATCTCTACATATTCTGCAACTTCATCCCTGCATACCATACAAGACACATCAGTGTTTCAGGGAAGCTCTCCCTCCTATTCAGTCTCAACGTAAAACATGCCACCATGTCTGGGGACTACCAATATACATACATTCTCTATTTCCCAGGAATTTATGTATTAAAAAAAATATTGCTTAACATACCTAGACAGTGTATCAGCTGAAAGGTCTGAATCATCTGTGGTGTGAGTATCTCCATGACCCCTAAGGTCAATTGCCATCACGTAACATTTCACTTGGCTGGTGACACATTCCTGAAAATCGAATGATATTTTTGAGGATTTCACAAACTAAAAAGAAATTCAAATGCAAGGGAAGCTGATACTACATGTCTAAAATTAGTAACTACTTGTAGGAGCATCACAAAAAATGTCCAGAAAAGTTTTTTTCAGATACAAACTACCTTCAATTTATATTTCAATTTCTATAATTTTATTTTCATAGTGTGAACATTTAATTAAATTTACTATGAACTTGTACGTTTGTTTTTACAAGTATTATTTTCAATTTCCAAATTGAATACACAAGGACTACATATGCTGTCGTGGAAATATTTCACATTTAAAATAACACATTCCACAGTAATTCACTTCATAAGTTTCATGCTTATGACCTGACTTTAATTTCTACCAGGGTGGTTTGAAAAGTCCACCCAAAAATGAAAACCTCTTTAATTTTTTCAGATAAATGAGTTTTACTTTTTAAAATTAGCTCCCTTTTAGGCCTATATATTTTGTCTGACGCTACCCCCTTCCAAACATATAATGCAATTTTCCTAAACTCTGCAATAGATGTCTCCACAATCAGCTGCTTGCTTGAAAAAATCTCCTCCCTGCCAGCCATTTCTTCAGGTAGAAGGAGATCAGGTGATAGCTAGAGGAAACCATACCTGGAGAATAGCAGGAATGGGTAACCAGTTGGGATCCTAACTCTATATCAATTTTGTGGCCACAACTGCAGAGGGGTGGGCTGGTGCAATGTCATGATGAAAAAGGATTTTCTTGTGGGTCAATCACAGACATTTTTTTGCAGCTTGGTTATCATATGGTCTAATAAAAGTACAAAGTACGAAACTGTAACCGTTGTACCCTTTTACAAAAAGTCAATGAAGATTATTCTCTGCAAATCCCACACAACAGTCACCATAACCTTCCTAGCAGAAGGAATGGCCTTTGCCTTCTTTGGTGCAGACTTCTAATGGTGGCTGATTATACGCATACCACATCCATCATAAGTTCATTCAAATATTCACCCTATCAACTTGTACAATATAATTTACGGATCTTATGGAAATATCCATAAGTGGACTTCATCCCAAACATGGTGATTTATTTTAACTAATAATTATTAAGGCCAGATTCCATTATCACAATTATTCAAGCCAGATGATTTGGAAATTATTTTTTCCACATCCATATCAGAGTTTGTTTTAAATAACACAATTAGATTTTAGGGTTAAATTTATTTTGGCAAACATTGCACCCTGAGAGAAGTCGAAGTGATCGACATATGTAGTGCACTTTTTTTTTATACTGACAACCTCTATAGAATAATGAATGTGAGATATGCTGTGGAATTTAAATTATTTTTCAAAACTTCAAATGCTTTCCCAATACTGAGGCTTCAAATACAGGAAGGGATTATATTAGGAGAACTACAGTTTTACAATAGTTCCAGTAATGTGTTTGAATTACTTCAGTAATTTGTAAGCATAAAGTATTTTGTGTGAAAAACACAGCTTCTTAAGTATTTACTAGATGAAGTAATGAGATACAAAAAAAAGTACTGGTGAATTGGGAATAATTAGGAGCTGCAAGTGTTTTTAAGCTAGGAAAATTATTTTATGATCCAAAGAATGGAATGCTTGATATGAATTCTAGGATTTGAATGGAAAAAATTTTGCTTTGAAAAAGTGGTTGCATGGTGGAATATTTTAGGTTAAATGAGCAATATGTGTATGCATGGTGAACTCTTCAAAGTGCTATATAAATATTGTACACATTTCCTGAAATTTATTCCAAGGCTTGCTTCATCTGTACTCTTCAGAAAGTTCTAAAAAAAATGCATGGATGAGCAATATAAATTCTATGGTAAGAAATATTTGTACTTTTCCACAGATTTTATTAGATGGTACAACGCGTTTCACCGACTTGCGGCATCATCAGGTACAAGTTTGCTACACAGACAGTGGCAGAATATATACCCTCAGGACCGAGTGGGGGCGGGAAGAGGCGGAGGGGCCTGAGAGGGGTGGGGGTCCTCAGGTTCGTTGAGGGGTTGTTTTAGCCATTTCCGGGCTAGTTTCTCAGAGAGGAGTGGGGAGGGGTATGGGAACAATTGCTCGTTTGTACGGTACAAACGAGCAATTGTTCCCATACCCCTCCCCACTCCTCTCTGAGAAACTAGCCCGGAAATGGCTAAAACAACCCCTCAACGAACCTGAGGACCCCCACCCCTCTCAGGCCCCTCCGCCCCTTCCCGCCCCCACTCGGTCCTGAGGGTATATATTCTGCCACTGTCTGTGTAGCAAACTTGTACCTGATGATGCCACAAGTCGGTGAAACGCGTTGTACCATCTAATAAAATCTGTGGAAAAGTACAAATATTTCTTTCCTTTTTTCGGTATGGATATTAAATACTTCCACGAAGTGAAGCCTGAAACAGTAGAATAAATTCTATGGATTTAGAGAAAGTATATAGAAGAGGAAGTAGAGGTGAGTTGTAGATGCTTCTGAGAAAATGTGAAGTGGTTCAACTTAATTAAATTAAAATAGTATGGCAGCAACAGCAAGGTATGAGTGCAATTTATCAATATGTGAAACGAGGATATGCAACATCACCTTCAATATTTTGATGGATAACTATGTCAGAGATGGGTGAATGAACAATGCAGGTGAAATGATTGAGAGTAGTAAATGTATTCATCTTTCCATGGGCTAACAATTCAGTAATTTTGGCTAAGAGCCCATTAAATGCACAAGATCCCTCAATAGTTTTCGTTAGGCGGCAGAGAGAATGAAACCGAGTGTAAACTTGTCTCAAACTAAAGTAAATTCTTCCAATCCCCTGTATAAGTTTCTCTGCAGATGTTTCAATGATTGAGTTCCTCATGACCTCCCAATCATGTCTAAAATATCAGTTCAGGTGGAGAACCTTACCCAGTGGATGACCTGAGAGAAATTTATACAGATGATGAACAAGAAGAGCACCAGACAATTCACTTTTTAGGAAATAGTTGTGCTTGACAAGGAGAATGGGACAAATGATTGCTTTGTGCACGTAGATGGTGAAATAAATGAAGAGGTGGATGAATTTGTATGCATAATCTAGGCAGAATTTTCACAAAACACGGTAGGATAGAAAGAGATTAAAAGACAATGTGAATGCCAACAGAAAGGTTAATGGTGGATAAGGAATATATTTAAAAGTGAATGCTTATCCAAGGCAACATAAATGGCTCTCCTCATTAATGTGTGGATCTCCTTCTCTCCTAAAAATGGCTCCTCCTCCTCTCATTATTGTGTGGAAGCAAAACTTGGGCATATGCCAAGGATAAACATCCACAATAATGCAGTGGGCAAACAAATCTGCATTGAAAGAATGCAGAGGGTACTTGAAGAGTGTTCATGATAAAAACATAGGAGATAGGGTGAGGAATGGGTCATGAAAAAATGTGGGTTAGATGCACCGGTATAGGGAAGGTATGACAGAAGAGTGATTCATAATAATGAGAGAATAGATGACATACGATCAAACAGATATCTGAGAAATAAATAAATGGCATCTAAGGAAAGGACAGAAATTCATGAGTGCGAGTGTATCGTTGAAGAGACTATCAAGAAGATGGCTATACTAGTGGTATCAAGAAGAAAAGAGATGGCAGAGGCAAAATAAGGATATAAGGATTATGCAGTGACAAATTAAGTCAAGGGACGAATAAAGGAATCACACAAACTCAAATAAGGTTTTTATGACTTGGCATGCTCCATAAGAAATGGCATGAAGAGTAAAATCTATAATGTCCCAGTGAGCCACCATAAAATTGCAACACAACTTGTATTTTATTTCATCCTTACTGTTTTGTTTTAACAGTATTTGGAGCCAATATGCAACCTCCAAAGTAATGACACTCAAGGTTTTCCACTCTGGTCCATAATAAGTGTAAATTCCGTTTTTCTGTAATTTTGGAAATCAACATTTCATCCGTGAGAAACACAATGAGACATTTGAATTAACACCTTAATGGAGGATTTGATGATAAGAATTCGTACATAATGTACCAGGGATGAGCATATGATCCAAGAAGCACATCAGGCAACTTCTACTGGACAAATTCAAAGGGAGAAAATACAATCAAAATCATAAAGGGATAATTTTAGAAGATGACATACTGACATAAATAAAAAAGAAGTCGCTACAGTCTGCATATAGTTGTGCAGCCAACCATACTGTCTGTCGTCACGTGCTCAGGTGTCTACACACTATTTGGGGAATTGGCACAAATCGTGTCGCCGCATATAGAATCATTTAAAAGTCTCCAAAGATTGAAACTCGAAAATGGCCACTGTGTACCAGATGTGTACTACATACAGTGCTATAGTCTGTTGAGTGTGGACAACGCACTGTGGAGAGCGAAACACAAATAGGGAGATCTTTAAGGGACTTGGTGTGATTGGAGTAATTTGGTCAGCAAAAAAGATTCTATTTGAGGAGAAGTACGCTGGTTTCTGGCAAAAATCACCCATAACAACCCGGCTACGTACCGCAAATAATGCCCAAGTGAGAGCGGAGAAACCTCCTCCATGTAAAAGAACTAATACTGGTATAGGTTCCGATGAAATTGGCCCTTCCTCTTCAGATGCCTGCGATTCTTTAATATACACTCGAAATGTATTTCCATTCATATGAATGTCTTTTTTATCGCCAAAATACTGACTCCAGGGAATAGGGCTGTAGTCTCTTCTACGACCGGGCATCCTCTTCCTATGTTATTAAAATAAAATTAAGAAATTACAACACGGCGTAATACACCTACAATTGTATTCTATTTAGGCAAAATATTCAACCTTGCGAAATGGAAGCAAGATTAATTCTGTAAAGTCACAGTCGTCAAAAACCACTATATTTCAGGTAATTTCTGTCGATGGCTGAAATATACCTAGCACACGCCAGATACCGAGCCAAAACAACGAAGGTAATATAATTGGATAATATAAGAATAAAAATAAATAGTCTTACCCCAGGGCAGAAGAACTTCCATGAGATAATGGTGGCAATTTATCCCTCATTAACGCTTTCTGTAAAGATGACATTATCAAATTCCTTTGTTATTGCAGCACCACTGCAGCTTACTTCTATAAAGTTATCCCACCTGTTTACAAATCTTGTATATTTTCAGGACGGATTTGGTAAACTCTTTCTTTGAAATACCAATATTATAATAACAAACAATGCCGAAGTGAGAAAATGCACAACATAAAAATGCTTTTAACCGTCTTATTTTTTGAGGTAAATGACCAGAGATTAATGTGGCATAGTAATCGACATGGAATTGTAGAGTTAAAAGACCAATTGATAATTGTACCACAGTAGAAAATCAATGCAACAAATAAGAAATTAAGTAGAATAGTCTAACATAAGTTAAAACCACATAGTAGAATAATGAAAATGTAAATAAATTTCTGTACAAGACATGGGAACATTAGTTTACACGTCGGTTAAATGAATCCTTATTCACTTTCGTGGGGTAAGTTTTATTAATGTGGTTACCCTGTACGCCTGAAGGTATGCAACGTACTATTTATTTTCCCGCTACCGCCATCTCATAAACAAACTATCAACAAGAATAATCCCTATTAAATTTTTTAAACGTTCATTCCTTCCAATAAATGATACCTCTTACGCGAAGGAAAAACCAAAGGAGGCTAGATATGGTATAGATGAGCCAGTCTCTTTCAAATAATTAATGGTAACAGGAAAGAGGATTAGGGTCTTTTTCTTTGAGATCCTACATAATTCTAAGATACCAAGGCGAGAACATATGAACTTAATGAGTACTTTTTTGGGACCAGTGGCATACTAACGGGCTCTACATGCATAGATCTTCAACTACTAGCACATTAATGAAATATTTACTGTTGATTTATAACCATAAACAATGTATTCATCTTTAATGTCTAATTAATTCCTAGAACACATTCAATTCATGAGTTATGTTGATTTTTTAGTAAAATCAGCATTTTAATTATTCGGCAAATAAACTACTATTTCAGGTCCGTATGTTTTAAATCCCAGAAATTAATTGGCACACAAGTTCGAACATTTTAATTGTTCAATTTTGTAATTGCTTTTCTTCATTAGGAGCTCTTCAAATGTGCTTTGAGTAAAGCCACGAAAGTTCAAATTACTGGAATTAACATAAAATCAGCGAGGCTCAATCCTGGTTATTGAATTTATGGTGTCAATGGGTGAAAACTGGAGAAAGATATCATTACAGATTGGATGAATTAGTTTTATTTGAATCAGCAAGAAAATATGAGCTTTAAGAAACTGTATAAATAATAACTATTGGAAATTAGGGAAGAAATGAAAATTGTTAACTCATAGCATATATTCATACCATTAGAATTCACCACTTTTCAGTTAGAATTATACACTTTCTCTTGCAAAATCATTCAGAAAGTAGGCGTTCATTGCATTAAGTAGGTTAGTACTGGGCTAACACTGGAATACTGACAAGGTTGGCTTAAGAATTCTACTGGGACATGCAAGGTAATTCTTTTCCTTAACAATTCTAATGTTGCATGTTTACGAATAATAATCGATTGATTGATACATTATTGAGAGAAATTATGGTAAGGTATAAAAATAAAGAATACCAAATATGCCAATTTCAGATGCTTCAATATATTAATGAAAATCGGAATACACGAGGACAATTTCATACAGAAATTTTAAGTGATAGGAGTCAATTGTTGGTGCTCATCTTATATGGATACGCAATGCAAAAGAATAACACAATTGAAGAAAAAAATGAGGTCACCCAACTTTATTATTTCTTAAAAATTTTTCCACACTAATGCCAATTTATCTCCGACACTGTTAAGCATTTTATTAATTCATAAGATATCACAGCATTGAGATGGCCAAGACTTATACAAGAAAGCTCATCAGTAGATCATTTATGGTGACATCAGTTTGTGCCTTATAATTGAGAAAATTAATTCATTCCAAAAATTAGGGCTTCAATTCAAGCAATGCACAATTGATTGTGATGTAGCTGGACAGTATACAACTTTCTTCATCCGTCCACAGCAGACAAACTTCATAACTTTCACATCACATGGAACAAAAATGGGTTATTGGTAGTCACTGATCAAAACAAAGGGACAAATCTTTTCATAGGGCAAACTATGCCCAATTAGTGAACTTAAGAGCTTTCATTTTTCCAGGAAAAATCTTCTTACAGGTTGTGCTCAAATATTGGTGATACCTATACCCTAAGTATGAAGTGTAATCATGGAATGCATGGTACCCTGGTCTGGAGGGTATAAAAGACAGCTTCTCATTGTTTCATGATTATTAATAATAAACCAGTGCAGAAAGGGTACTTGTTCAGAAGGAAATTGAAAGGCATCAACAATAGACGAGTGAAAATTATATCAAAAGTTTGAAAAAACCATGATTTTTATATAAAATTTGCGAATTATCAAGAGAATGACATCTAAACTACATAATTGTTGTTTCAGCAAACATGTGGCTACTTATATTGCTTTATTGAATACAGAATGACTATGAAAAGCACACTGGAGTTCCTATTTCCTTGTAGTCATTCATTTAAAGCAATTTATGTTCTTAAGTGGTACTGATGCACATTCTCCCATACCCTATGGGGTCACTTTCAGGTATGCAGGTACACAGCAAGATATAATATGTAAATACACAAATGTGTCTAGCACATTGCAAACAAATTCCTATTTATACTGAGGAGAAGCTCCAATAATGAAATCTTTTGGCAATAGATAATATTCAAGCAATTTTAATGTTAAGTTCCCCTTTCTTGATGGATATCCTCTTATTCTTTAGTTAACAGCCCAAATGAAATTAAACGAAAGGCACATAGGTGGGAAACTGGGTAAATTCTCACAAATCCTTGTATGTAATTTTAAAAGAAAGCTCTAAATGAAGCACCCACACAATTTTGATAGACATCATTGTTGTCTTCTACTCATTAAATTGTCTTCTATTCCATACACAAATCCACTCAGTCTTATGTGGCCATGTGACAGCTGACAGGGTATTGTATAAATAGAAATAGTTGGTAAAGAAGAACATGGCTACAAATTTGTAAAAAAATATAAAATGGTTCTTCCAAAATAAACAAAGTCAATATAACCAAAACAGTTATCATTTAAGATTTGTGAGACTGTCCATGTTTTAATTAGCTTACCAACTTTCAAGTTGCCTCACATGGTGATACGTAGAATCACCATTCCCAGGTTTACTATATAACCACATATTTGAGCTCAAATATTCAATTGTTCAGACAATCTTTTCAGTACTTCCATATGCACATGGTGTTCATAGTACAAGTGATAGGCTCCCAAATAGATGTTGCCTACCCCAACTACCGACTTGACAGTAATACTGCACTACTCCAAATATTATTGCCTCTGTTTTTTCTGAAGACATTATCTCGACAGTTTACTTTTTTGGGCATGGAATTGATTTCTTTCCTAAGACATTCATGTACTATTTTTAACACAAATTGAAAGCATTCACAAAATACAGAAAAATGAATTCATCACCAATTTTCAAGTCTCAGACACTGCTGAATTATCTTTCCAAACTGCCATCAAAAAAAGATTAAAATGTTTCAAACAGTTTAAGCTTTCATTTTTCACACAAAATTCATTAGTACATACATTCATAAATTAAATGATTCAGTAAGAGCAATATAAAAAAAGAAATTGTTACAAAGAATGACTCAAAATTATAAGAATTGACGTAAATAAATAAAAGAGTTTAGGAATGTGCATACACTGATTAGAAAAGTATACAATTTATTAAAATATTCACCCTGAAGTTGATTTTCAACTAAAATGAATCTTAGTGAATATTATGTGTTATATAAAATCCACCATTCTACTAAAGCCTTAATGTTATACCTTTGGAAGCTTTAATACATATTTGTCATGAGAAAATCAAAAATTCATTTGAGGAGGGAACATTGCAGCTAATTGTTAATAAAGAGTCAGAACGTTGTTTCAGAAGATATATATTAACAGGCTTCATGGGTATGAAGGCCACTTGTGTATAAAAGGTAAATGCATACTTTAAAAGGAGAAAGGAAATACTGAATTCATTATATATTAGGCTTGCTGTGATGGAAATGCTCCATATTTTATCAGTGGAATTTTGCAAATATTCATTTAAAAATAAAGCAAATGCACTGCATGTACGTGTCTCACTATATACATATATATATATATAATATTATATTTTAAGGTGAAGATGAAATGCAATGTTTTCACAGAACACACTGTAATCAACATGAATGCAGCTCGTTGCTGGAAGTTAGTAAACAATCTTCAAGTGCACTAAACAAAACATACATTGTGTCTCCTCTTTGAGACGAATAAATTATTTGCAAAACCAATTTTTTTAGTTTTCAAACAAAAAAATCACAGAAGTTGAAACTGCCATCTTCAAAGCACATGGAACACATTTGATAAGTCACTAAGTGCTCTTGCTTTGTGCAGTGAGAGAGCCACAACTATTAAAAGCTTTGTCAGCTTAAGAAAAACAACAAATGGATCGGGATGCCACTAAATGTCCACATTCATTTGATGAACTTGGCTGATGATCCTCTGAAACAAAAGTAAAACACCAGAATATTTATTTAGGTGCATGCCATGTATTGTTTGTATAACAATTTTTAGGAACTTGATACAAAAAGTTAAGTGCAGCAGAAACTTTTAAAAATATACTTTCACCAAAAACTTTTGTATTATATAAATGAGCAAAAGCAAGACTTGTTTAATGGTTGGACATTGAATAATCAAGAATCTAATAATGCATACATAGTATTAGACTTCTCTAACCCTTTTGATACATTATACTACAACCATTGGAGTGAAGGAGTTTACTCCATCATGCACAAAATTACAGTCGAAAAGGATAGAGGGGTTAATAAAAATATGATAAAATGGGAATAACTACGAATTCATATCATAATTATCTAGAGAATCAATGCTCATGTCACTTAATTACTTTTAAATTCATGTATCAGCTTGTGTCTGATGGTCGATACAGCCTAAACAACATGTGACATTCAAATTTGAAAATGTTGGGGCTCAAAGGGTAGTACAGGTACCTGTATGTGCCCTGATATGTATTAGGTAAAGCTGAAGTTTGTGATGGGATGACAAAGAGCGATGGAGATTACACTATTGATTCAAATTTGAAGGTGTTTGGGTTCATGGTGCTACATGTGTCCTCATACGTATTAGGTCAAGCTGAATGTTTGTGATGGAATGACAAAGATTGATAGGGGTGGATGGCAAAAAAACATACGATGCAATGCATAGACCACACCCTCTTTCAATGAGTGATCTTTAGGACAAAAAAGAGTCTATTTATGAAATAAACAAAATAGTTTTTTAAGTTATCTGAAAACAGCAAAATGCAATTTGAAATATTTTGAATGTCATTCTCTGATCAATAGAAAAGTATACCTGTATGATACACATGAAATTACCAAAATAAGCTTGATCGGTGTTTATTTCCTTTTTTAACTTACAAATAAATACTTGGTATCATATAATTCATTCTCAGAAATTTCTTCCCTCAATACATTAACAGGAATGTAGTAGCCCAGGGGATAGAGCACTGGGGTACTGATTAGAGGACCCAGATTCAATGCCCAGGGATGCCTCTGGGCACACTTGACTTTACCAAAGGTTCGTGATAATTTAGATACCAGATCTTCCAGGGAAATCACAGATAAAATTTTCAATACAATCATGAAATTGGCTGATTTTTATTATGGTGCAAGTATGGATGAATCTTTAAACACGACTTTGACTTTGGATGAGTAGCATACTTCAGAATCTCAAATTAACAGTGGGGGTTATACTATTTGTAAAATTTAATGGACTGGAGGAGACATTTAGGTTAGTATCTATAAGATAATTAATCACCAGTCCACAAATGGATGTACAGAAATATGAGTAATGACATGGGCACCACTTCCAGTGAGTGCTTTGAAATTATTATTTTGCACCAATCAAGTTTATCCTAAATGTCTTACTTTCGTTTCGCAAACTAATATACATACAAAATCAAGACACTTAATAGATTTGTTGGGAATTCTTCCACAAAACATATGACATTTTCATAAAAAGTTGAGACATTTTCTGCACTCCCAATTGTGATCCATTGAACTAACAAACCACTTTCCACCAGGAATTTTAGGTTGATTTATCAGTATTTAAGCAAATAGTTCTTCATGTATCAAAGTTAATGCATCTAATATAGTTGTTCCTTAAAATTATAACATTTTTGATGCACTACTACTGCATCACTAATAAAAAAAGAGCATTTTTGTAGGACTCTTGACTTAAAAAAGGAATTAATACAAATTATGACCATTGAATATATGTGAAGGAAAAATGTATATTATGAGAACTGGCAATGAATACCAATGAATATCATCATGAACTTTTAGAAGGACATGACAGTACTGATTTTTCACAAATATTTCTGTTATGTTGGATGACAGAGATAACTCCATCAGTTGCTTAGAATTAAAAAAAATATACTTTTATTGTGAATATTTACATCCCAGTTCTTTTTCTAGTATATTTTTGGTACCTATAATATCCATTATATTTTGCAGACAAGTAACCGGAATCCTAACAGGTGCCACATATGATAATGATAACACTCACTCATAGACTTAGGTTTTTACCTGGAAATTGGGCACATATACATCTGCTCATGTATGTATTGCTGGCTTTACCCTGGGAAAGAAGATGAATGGTGAGTAAAACCCCTGAGTGGCAGTTACAGCCTATGTTGTTTTGCAAACTAAAACATACTTACAAGTGAAAAGTATTTGGTGTATATACCTTATATGAATTGAAGTGGTAAGAGATGCAGGAAGAATTAACATTTAAAATGCATGTTGATTACACAAGTGTGAAAATTGTGTTGCATGTCATGCAGATTCCACCACATGTGCATTTGATTTGTACTATGTGTTTTTTATGGTGTTGAAGTTCTAATTGACAAACATCCTTGAGATGAAGAGATTTCTTCCACATTTTCAATGAAGAAATTTTCAAAACAAGCTAAGTTTAATAAGAATATATCATCTGAACTATCACTACTTAGTGAAGATAAAATGTTTGATTACATGCAACCAATACTTCCTCGGATTAATGCCAAAAATGTTAAAACTTTAAGTAAAGCTCCTAAATGCTATACCATACATACTAGTATTAGCAAGAATAGCTTAATTATGGCATTCAAAGAATCTAAGAGTCAGACAATAAACTTCTAAAGACACTACAACTATACAGAAGTATTCAAAAAGTACTTTACACTGAAAGATTGGAGCTGCAGAATGTAGTCATTAAAAATGATACACTTGGGAAGATGGTCTGAAGAGAGAACCCGAAGAATTTTCTCAGTTAACTGACCTGCATTAGCGATGAAAAACCCCAATATTCCATAATTCACCATTTTAAGCGGTGAAAGCCAGGCAATTAATAAATTATAGATGGTGGCTCACTTCTTTTTTGATGCCCTTGGGGAGGTAGACTGGAAGACACTCGAAGCAGACATAAGATTTTCTATATATTGACCCAAAACTTGGTTCTCAGAGCGTAGCTTAAAATTTTCTTCTTTTACACTATCAACTCTCTGAGACAGATCTGTCATAGAAGTAACAAATAAAAACTAGTTAATGCAGACAATTAATTTCATCTAACCTACTGTAATTCTTACAGCTTACATCTAATTACATATATTATGCATTCCTGAAACTTTTACTAATTAATCATGCATGTTAATCTCCTAGAGAAAAGTGAATTTGTGACAATTTGAAATGTATCTAAGAGAACATTCAAATGGTTTTACATTACTTTGCGTCCATATTTAAGTCATAACTACATGATGACAAATACTACTTGCATGAAATATGCCACTTGGAAAGGTTAAGAGGACATCAGGTGTATTATCAATCAAATATTGTCTGATCTGGGCAACAGATCTGAATCTGCAGCACGGTTCTTTGACTTCTCCAAGGCTTTTGACAAAGCTAACTGTCAACTACTATTGTCAAAAACTCACTAGCTTTGGAAAAGAGGTGTATCCTTTGATTGGATGAAGTCGCATTTAAGTGATGGAGAACAATGTGTTTCCCTATACAAAAATGGGATGAGATATATATCACCTCCCAAACTTATCAAATCTGGTGTCTCCTAGAGCTCTGTCCTGGGGCCAGTTCTTTTCCATTTATACATTATTGACCTCCCAGGTAGACTAAATCCTTTGCCTGCATACTCCCAGTGCTCTATGCATGTGATGCCAATGTTTTATTGTCAGCCACTTCTATCAATGACCTGCTGTCTAAGTCAATCCATGTTACACTTTTGATAGATGAGTGGTGCAAGCAAAACTCCCTCTCCCTCAATGTGGATAAATCAAGCTTAGTATACTTCACTAACAAAAAATAAGCCAAAAGCTAACATCACTATCAATATTGATGGGAAATTGATTCCACAAAATACCAGTTCTTGCTTCCTGGACATTAAAATAGATAGTAAATTATCTTGGGATGATCATATTAACAAGTTATGTTATTAATTAAGCTCCATTTGTTTTCTCATCAAGAGTGATCAGGCACACTGTTAATAATGATGTCTTATCAGCTGTGTATTATGGTTATTCCTGTGCACATGTTATGTACAGCGTCATTTTCTGGACTTCCTCACCAGAAGTCAGTACTATATTTAAAATACAAAAAAGGGCTGTTTGAATATTGTCTTTTAATGCACCCTCTTTAAAAAGCTTCATATTCTGCATCTTCCATGAATGTATATATATACAACAATTAAATATGTTGTCTCCGGCATAACACTATGGAATTTACATAACATATTGAGGTGAAATTATTGACTTTGTCAATAATTTCATTTCAATATATGCACCTATCATTAGGGTTAAGTGCAGCATCAAATTCTACAATTACTATGAAAATTATCATACTTATAATACCAGAATCCCCAAAAAACCTACACCAACCATTTGTAAGAACTAAAAATGCAGCACTTGGGGCTCATTTTTTTATTAAGTTACCGGACAATGTGAAGAATCTAAATAAAATGTCACCACTTAAAAAAAAAAAACTTTCCGAATATCTGTTAAAGCATATGTTCTACTCTGCCAATGTATATCTGCAATTATAATTTGCAGCTGTATAAATTTATTTGAATGACCTATATCTGTAAAACAAATCTTTGGAAAAAATAAATTGGTTGATTGATTGCCAAAGGGTATGAGATAGATTATAATTTGTCAATAATAATAATGTATTTATTTGTCTGGAGATTTGGAGCATATTCACACATACACAAATATAGGACAAGTCAGATATAAACAGTACAATTTTAGAAAAAATACTGCTATATTTACATATTATTTGGTAAAGTCAGAATTGATGGGTAGTGACAATTCCAGATATTCATTTACAGAATAGAACATATTATTTTTGAAATAAGGAACTTTTGTTTTATATTTGATTTCATGGGGAAGTTTATTGAATAAACTTAAGCCCATTGCTTTAGGCCCATGAGCAGTATTGTGTGTTCTGGTGAATGGTTGGTGTAGATCATTGTACGTACTTATATAGTGACTATGGTAATCGTGGTTGGACCAGTACTGAATTACCCCTTGCATGCAAGATGGCATTAATTATACATATGCAGCTACTGGTAATAAACCAAGTCTTTTGAAGAGAGGTATACATGGTGCATCACAAGGAGCCTTGGTCATAATATGTATAATTCTCTTTTGGATTTTGAAGATTATACCTTCTCTACCAGGAGAAACAAATTTGGAGCCATTTCTTGAGAGCTCCACACAGTTAAAAGCTTTCGTGAAATCAAACATATAATCCTAAAGGTTCAGTTCTATTATCCAAACCTAAAAATATTTAATTCACCATGTGATATATGGCTATTGTAATGGACCTTGTTTTTCTAAATCTATGTTGAAATGTGGAGAATAGGTTGTGTATTTCAAGGTATGATACTAGACGACAATAGAAAACTATTTCATATATTTTCCCAAACTGGTTTAACAGGGATGTTGGTCTTAAAGAATTCAAGGCCATTTCTGCAACCTTTGCCTTGTATATTGAACTATTTTCACTGATTTATGAGGGCTAGGGAAACTTCCAATTTTTAGGGATTCATTAATCAAGAATAACTGCTGTTCATTAATTGTATTAAATGACCTTTTTATGACTTTCCCTGAGATGCCATGTAATCCAGGACTAAATTTGTTATGGCATTTATTGGTAATGTTGGTCAGTTCCATAGCGGAACAGAATAATAGCTATAATCAATTGCATGTGTTAAGAATATGAGAATAATTAGCTGAAGTGACAAACTGTGGAGTTTTTATCACCATTAATGGGGCCATAAATTACAGCTATTGACAAAACATAATTAAACATAATTATAATTTTTCCAACAATTATGACAACTTACCTAAGTCATAACTGCCATACAATTGCTTTGTTGTTTGTACATCGTACATTTATTTAAATGTTCATCAGCTAAATATTTAAGTTTAAAAACTATATTATTTGGAACTACAGTCAACAAAATATACTCTTATAAATTCTATCTATATACCTCATCATTCAAACTAACACAGATAATCTATTTTTAAATAAATTAAAGCATAAAAACTAACTCTTTAATTATTCCATCACGAGCCCTTTATTCAATGGGCTAGTGATCATCCCCACGACTGATGAAATTCAGTTGCCAAAGTAACATTTACCAACATTAAAGTTGATGAAATAGATATACACTGTTTCCAAATCTTCACCATTTCAATGATTGTGAAATTTTGGGCCAGTCCCATCATAATGATGTGTCATGCATCAAGAGATATTCAAGAGCTTCAATGTTAATACTTGGTAAACACCAAATGTGCAAACATTTTGGAATTTATAAAATGCTTACTTCAAGAACCAAAATGACTCAAAACAGAAAACCATGGTTTAAATTAATTACCAATACATGCAATTCTCAAATTCTTACCATCAAGAGTATTCTGCAACTCAAGAACTTGGGATATTAATCGAGCCTTTTCTTCTTGCTCATCAGGACTGATGTCAGGATCCAAACCTAAGTCAAATTTTTAGAATTTAATAACAACTATTTATTCACAAAAAACACATCATTTGAACACCATTGAATATTTAAAATCATTTTTTCCTGACTGCATAAAAATATCTACCAGCTATCATGATTGAGGGCAAAGTAGACAATGGGATATCAATCACAAATTAGAAATAAGCAAGGTAGAGTGAGCATTGTTAGAATGGGGAAGCATAAATGAATTCTGCATGTACTAAAAAGTTGACCCTTTTCACCTCCCCCCTTTTATCAGGGGCTCTTTTTTCTACTTGTTACTGGGATCACTAAAACATTGCTTCACCTAAGACATTGCCTAGCCAGCTTGAGAAAATTAATCTTACTGTGGGGCCCAGGACTGCTACTTCCATTGGTAAATGTTGATGGTATAGAATCCATGCTTCGGCCATGGCCAATCATCGAACCTCCACCACCAACACCTACTTGTTGAGATGAAATGCTCTCGTCACAGCCATCTCCTTCCCCTTCAGAAATAACAACTGAAAACAAATCACAGATATGTATACAGACAATCAATTACAACAAAAACTTTGCAAGATTTTACCCAGAAAACAGAAAAAAACAATGCTTGTTGGAAAACATGATGATACAATTTGAATTCTTCTCATTATGAAAGAAATATTTAATGCAATATTTTGCTATATTGTACAGTGTGCAGCTTGTTCTAGATGGTCAGAGGTAATAACAGTACACAGTTAATTAAGGCCATCAAAGGCTAAATCATGACTTGTTCATCTAAAAAATTACGATGGAAAATATAAATAATCCATTTATTGAGAAAAAAGGATTTTTACCACAATAATAGCTAACCTTTTCCAGATAGTAAGGTGGAGAAGAACAAGAAAGAGGTATCTAGTTCAGCTGCCATAAGGGGTTGTATAGTGGAATTAAATCAACTGTACTTAGCCACTTGAATTACTACTTATTTACGTTGAGAGAAAATGGTTTCTGTTGATTGAAAGTCAACACTCATTATTTCTGGTCATCATTTAAAAAATATTAACCTATAGTCTTAATATGCTGAGCTATTGTAATACTGATAGCAGAGCTGCGTTCTTAAGGCTGACTGCAGGACCAGCAAGCAAGATTATTTAGCAAAAACAGTCAACCAGTATTTCACTCTGGATATGGCTTTCTCATTTGAACTCAGATTATAACATAAATAGTAAGTTTACAAATTTACAGCAATTTTGTATACATAGGAGTTTCTTAAAAAAGCACATAGAAGAAAGTATTCACCAGTTACAGCATACTTGTAAACACCCACTAATATGCTGTTCTAGATAGAATCATCTCAGACATGACTAAAACAAATAAGCCATAAAAGTTTCCAAATATAGCTTATTCAATGCCATCCATTGGCTAAAACAACAAATATCAATGTGACTACCAAATTTTAACTTAACCAAATTACTCCTTGAGTAGCCGACATATTTATTATATAGGCCATATTGTCATTAGCTCTACTTTCAATGCATTACTTTGTGAATTAGGTATATTTTAGAATATAAATGGTAACTACACCGTAATCCTATATTTTATTTCTCCCTTTTTGAATTAAAGTGCTCCGAAGCATCAGCATATCAGGTAGCCATTCCATTTTACATTGAGTGTGCCAGTCAGGTGTTAGTCTGTCCCTACCAGGAGGATCATTTGCATATCACAGCCTAAAGTCATTGCTTTCCTTACTATTTCCTTTATCCGACACATTTTCATCATCTTCTCTTCCCATCTTCCAGAATCCTGAGTACATGGGGGTACACACTTCTGTACCATAAAGAAGCATACATATCATGGTAATACCTACTTTTTCGCACAATTTTTTTCATAAATGGTGAAAATGGGAAGAAGCTTTTTATGGCATTAAGTTTATCACAAGGCCAAATAACAAATCAAGAATATCAAATGTAAGAAGATGACACAGTTTACAGACAAATATAGTTATCTCCTTTATAGGATAGTATGGATTCCGTGCATATAATCCTGCTATTATCACTGAATTAAGTAGATTTCTTGGTTTTTCTTTTTGGTCAGTCAGACCCAGGGATTAAAAATAGGACACTCTTGAATAAACTTAATAAAATTAGGTGTTACGTCGAGGGATCCACAATGAATAGAATAGATTTTTGGTTGCCCCACATTTTGTGGAAAAAGTGTCGAAACTACATCTTTATAAATGTGGAAAGCCAATCTGGGCTTGCTCGCCAGGGCCAAACTATCAAGGGCTTTTATAACATCCATGCTCAAGATAGGATTTAAACCAGTGACATTAAAGATGGCACATGGGCAGGTTAGCCACACGGTAGCCTCATAAGAAGAGATTTCATCATTCTTGGAAAAAATGAAAACTCTTAGTTGGTGCTAACTGAGAGCATCGTTACTGGAAGACACAACAATAGCTCCTTTTTCAACCTCCTCATTCTTCATGTCCACATGTAATTTTTGCTTCCTTGAAGGTGCACATTTAATCAGTCTTCAATTGCAATGAACATCCATTGGCACCTGTCTAACCCATCCACACTAACTATTCCATTCTTGTAGCCTTATTAACACATAGCACACCACACTATCTTTCGAGTGAAATTTGCTCCAGACCTATTTCCAAAAATATTTCCAGATTGAAAAACGCGAGACAATTATTAGCCCTGAGTGTCAACAGCAAAGATTGCAGGTTTAAGATTTGAAATCCAATTTTACATGCCCTAAGTAGGAACCAAAAAACACGTTTCATATGATGGAAACCAAAATTGGTTGTAAGAACATAAGCATTATCTAAAAAATAATACAATTTAACGCTAATCGCTGTTCGGTAGTGGACTTAAAAATATTGTACTCAGAAAGTGAATTCATTTTCTGATAGGATTGTGACATGTTGTGCATACATGACATATAATAGTTATTTATACCATTAAAAACCTGCATGTTAAATAACGAAATGCTAATTTATTTCAGGTAATTGACTGGACTGACTTTAGGACTGTTTCTACTTAAAAGATAAGTACGATTTTCATTAAATAACTGCAAAGGAAATTAGCTTAGTAAAAAATAACGCGAAATTTTTTAATGGCCAACATCATAAATATATTAATTGGGTAATCGCATAATACGCTAGAATGGAAACTCCAAACTTAATTGGAATTGTACCCCGTGATTTTATCAGTCACTAGCGGCCAGCTTGGCATTAGCAATAACGATAGACAAAATAGTCTACTTCCAATAGCAGATACCAAAAAATACTTTCGCAAGGTTGGAGCCATCACACCAAAATAATTTTCATTTAACAGAGTCGATCTCACTATTCAGTAGTAGCACTTACGTTCTGAAAAGCTCTACATTAAAATGACAAATCATACCTTGAGGATCGTCATCAGCCAAAGGAATATTATTTATTTCTTCTTGTATTTTTGCAACAGACATTTTGTTTCGATATTGATCCTTTGCGTAACTGAGAATTAAGTATGCTGTGCAAGGATTCTTTCAAATAATATAGAGGGAACTATCTGAGCAAACTAAATACTTTTTTACATAAACAATTTCTTGATAAATATATTGATATGTATAAAAAACACTAATTTTTATCTTCCAACTTAAATTGTCAACTTCTGCTGCATTACCTTCGTTCTTTTGTCAATACCATAATACCACACGAGTGAAGCGTCATATTACAGATGAGTGACGTCACTAAGAATGACCAATAGAAACGGATACAGACATTTTCCAATTTGAAAATTGAAGTTACATATCTTTTCGAGGAATAATCCGCACATTAGTATTTTTAGTATGATAAAGCCTTAATGTTCTGATTGTAATTTTAAATGTGAGTTATATTATTTCCAATATCTTCATTCAAAATATCCTGAATAGTGTGGTCACTTCACATCATCCAACTTAAAAGTTTTGTTCTTTGTTAACCTCGTGGATTGATTTTAAACTGAAAGGAACAAAAAGTTTTAAAATGTTCATTTTATCTCTAATTTTTGCAAACTCAAATTATCTAGAACTAAGAAAAGGTAATTTTGACTTTTTACTTCCATAATCTTCCTTTGATGTTTTCAAGTCTGCTTGGGGAATACCCTCTATCCTATCGGTCTTATTATGTCTGATCCAATTAGTTCTCTTTTCCGAAGGATCCCCTCTAACCTGGCAAATCAAAATGAAAAGATGTATTTTATTTGCAATTTTTAAAGGAAATGATTTTTGTAAGTTAACATAAGCAAATTGTATTGTTCATGAATTTAAAATAAAAATTCACAAATTGACATTGTATTCAGGAATTTTTGGGACATTGAAATATTTGGTTTTGTTGCTCCTGTGTCATATTTTCATATTATGCTCATTATCTCATCAGGTCATTCCTATTACATACGAATGAGGACTATTTATGACCGGCTACTCTATAATTGAATGAACCCCTGGCCTACAGAATGAGTTTAGTTATTGCAGTGATGATTATAAGATATATTCAATCAGATGAGAAAGTCAGCCGAGGAGTCTGCCAGCAGGAATATACAGTGTATTTCATTGATACTATACAATTAATAAACAATAAGAAAACCTCAAAGACATCTCTGAAATTTGATGGATACAGGTAGGTTGGAAGGGATAAGATGTAATCCCAATCACACTTTCATTCCTTCATTATTTAGTCAAGGAAAGAGATACATCCATCCATAATATCTATTATTATGTTCTTAGGTATATATCTAAATGAGCAATGTCATTATTTGCATAATTCGTAAGTCTTTCAATTGCAAGGAAATTTGATGAGTCAATTGGATAATTTTTTATATAAATTTCTACACAAAAAAGCTTATATGCATATAAAATATACCAGCACTCACTTTTTTCAGTGAAGTTAAGTAATTGATAGCATTTTGGACTTTTCAAATTGATCCAGTGACCTTTAAAGTTCCACATTTACTATTGTCAGCCACATTGCAAGCATACTACATATTATATTTTAACAACTTCACATTTAAAATGTGATTATGAAAAACATTTCTGAATATACATATAAAGCTGTAGCATTGGTTATGGGAGGCATGATAGCAAATCAGTAGGTAGAAAATATTCCATTTACAGAAGGTGTGCTACATCCCTGTCCATATTATTACTCAGCTATGGTGGAAATTTATTTATAGATTCTCCTAGTTCAATTTGGTTATCATGGTGTCGATTAAAATGCATTCATAATGCAGTGAAACCTCGCACACCAAACATTATTTGTTCTGAAATCTCTTGTAAAGTGAAACAATTTTTCCCGTATTAGTTAATGCAAAGTACAGTTATGCATTCCATACAAAAAAATAAATTATGTACAATGCTTCGCCAAAGAAAATTATGTATACATTTTTCAGGATCGTTAATCATCTTCATCTTTTCTTCTATTCTGGATTGAACCAACCGGTAGTTCGAATTCAATTTTAGAAAGCAAAAAGAATCTAAATAATTAGTTTATTATTTTTCATGCATTCCTAATATTTTTTTAAAAGAATACTACTACTTCTACTGAACAAAACCAGTACTACTTCGTTTTAAATGAATATACTTTGTAACTTCCACACAACTTTTTATTCATACTACCGGTTTCAACGCTTCGGCATCATCATCAGGTACCTTTTTTCTAGAACCCCTGTATTTTAACAGGTTTGGAATTTTCTTAGCTAGGAGTTTTTAAGCCTATGCCGTTGATGTGTAGAGCAACGTCACGCCGAAGCATTGAAACCGGTAGTACGAATAAAAAGTTGTGTGGAAGTTACAAAGTATATTCATTTAAAACGAACATGAACCTCCACAAAGTTGAGCCTGAGACCATAGAATTCACCAGTACTACTTTTCAATGAAGAGATAAACCCATCATATAAAAAAATATATATATATATTTTTTTTTAGGTAATCTACTGGTTAAGGTAGGTTTTTGGATGGACATAACTATCAAATAAATATTTTGTGACTCCTAAGAAAACCTACTCTACATCAGGTCCCTCTTCATCTCTGTGTACTTCCTTCCTCCCTTCATCCCGTCCAACATCCCTATCCTGTTCCTGCCCTTTCCTTGTTTGCCCAACATCCTCCCCTCTATTACCTTCTTCAACATTCCACTACATACATATATATATATAGTCATACACACACACATATATATATATATATATATATATATATATATATATATATATATATATATATATATATATATATATATATATATATATATATATATATTCATAGTTCTCTATAATTACTAATATATTGTAATTTGATGATGCTGACAAATTTCAATCAATGATTCAGGTTTAAGCCTCACCTTACAAGACCACCTGACACATTACATAACATAAACCCTTCTTGAATTCTTGATACTTTCTACCTCCCTTCATATCATCCAATATACATACCATTTCTTTTTCCTTGCCCTGCAATGCCTCCCCAAAATTCTCCCTTCTACCTCAGTCTCCAACTTGATTTCACTACTCAATATGCTGTGCATTCAGTTTTCTTGCTTTATTTTGATTTCTCCCAATGACCCTCTCTCCTACCCTACCTTACTTAGTACTTCCTCATTTGTTTTCCTTTCCATCCATTTAATTTTTTCCATGCTTCTCTACATAAAAAAAATCTATCTAATAATGTGCAAATTGGTACACATGCTGGAGGAAGGTTCAATTCAAAGCAAGTGCTGAGGGAAATTCCATTATCACATGGACATGCAACTCATAGTCTGTAATTTCGGGCATCCCCCAGGGAAGTTTAATAGGGACTCTTCTATTCTTAGTATACATTAATGACTTAAGCGCACACATTAGTAGCAATTTCAGGTTATTTGCTGACGACACGGTGGCATACAGGGAAATAAGGAGCCAACTAAATGGCAAGCTACTCTCTAGAGACCTAGACTCAATCTCAGATTGGTGCAAGGAATGGGGATTAAGGCTTAATATAGACAAATGCACAGTTTTGGAATGGAGGAAGTGGTGAACAGCACATATGTAAACTATGATAGAGGGTTCAGTGCCAACTATGGCCAATCAAGTTTAGTATTTGGGGGTAGTTCTAACACCATGCCTTGGTGCATGGTGAGCACATATCAGGACAATATCCAGATCCACTTTAAAGAAACTCAGCTTTATTAAATGGGTGGTGGTCAAATGTAATGAGAAAGTTGAAGAGAGGTGTTATTTTGCAGTCGTTTTGGTGTTTTTTTGGTGTATTTTGGTGTTAAAGAGAGGTCTTATTTTGGTATTAGACCTCATTTGGAATATTGCACAAGTATTTGGGATTCTTGGGAGAAAATTTGGCAAAAAGAATTAGTGACTTTTAATAATCAAACCACTTTACTTTTCTAAAAAGAATTAGATTAAGTCTAGCAAAAATCGGCCAGATTTGTTAAACATTGTTATTATAAGAACACAAGTGTGACAGGTCTCTTAGGGGATTTAGACTGGGAGCCACTTAAGATATGAAGAGAACAAGTGAGACTTAGGTTTTAGAAAGGTCCAGAACAAATGAGTTTAATGATGACACTAAAGGAAGTATAGTGGCCCCACACTACTTAGGTTGATCAGACCACAAGGATAAAATTAGGGAGATAGATTCTAGTACAGATAGATACAAATACTTATTCTTCCCCCAAACAATAAAAAAAATGTAAGAAACCGAAGTCACTTTAGAAATATTAAAAACATTTAATGTATAAGTTGGAACAAAATTAAACATTGCAAGGAATTAAGGTACATGTGTATGTTTGTTGGTAGTTTGTGTGGGGTGTAAGGGTTTTTGCATGAATACATACCATGTTTTGTTTGTGGCTTGTATAAATTTGTGGCTTTTGCATGTGGTTTTTTTTCTTAATTATGGGTGGTGCCCTAACACCATCCGTAAGCCACAGCAAGGTCCCCTTGTGGCGGCTTGTGGGGTATTAAGTGGATATAGATTTAGTCTCCAACCCTAAAGTCACAGGTAGGGAATGTGACACACTGTTGTAAGCAGAGGTTGGCATGAAGTGTCGCTCCCCACAGAGAGAGATGAGGGATGGAAGGAGAAGCTTGAAAACAACAGAGAAAGGATAACAAAATTGTACCGAGCACTATAATCATTAAATGGCAGTCCCATGTGGTCTGTGCAATGCTTTGCAAAATCACCAGTGAAATTCTGTATGGATCTAGAATCTGATTGAAACTATAATTAAAAAAATAATGACAAAATGAATTTGGAAAATCCCACGAGTCATTCATCTCTCCTAGGTATGAGCACACTTGAGTATATTTTTTTAAATGTTTCCACCTACTATAAGTTATCATTTTGGCTTGAATGAAATATGGTTATATTTTCCACTAACAAGGTGTCAACAATTGCAAATCATCTTACCCCAGGGCATGCAAAATTCACACAATAGAATGGAGGAGCCATTTCCTATTCCTTTTTGCTTATCTCTCCAGAAAAGATATTGTAACAAAAAATTATACACCATCATATGTCCTCAGCTTAAAACTGGGAGAGTTTAACTCTCCCATAAGGAGTGGCACTGATGTAGTATAGTTTAGAAACAGGTTTTTGAGGAAAGAGGATGATGGTAAACTAGAGACTCTTGAGATGGTGGCATGTAGAAAACAGAGAATCTATGAATAAGAGGAAAGAAGACATGTTAGTCATAGCAGCGGAAGAGAGGATGCTAAAGATGGAAACTTGAGAAAGGCAGGGAGAGAGAAGAAAGATATATTTAGAGATAGTGGGAGGAGAGAGAATATTGGGAGAGGGGAAGGAGGAAATTTTAGGTGTAAATGCGTGCAAATTATGGACTACTAATGAGAAATATTTTTGGGTAGGAGGCATTTATGCCCTGAAGAATTGCTTTTGAACATTACCTCCACAGCGTTAAAAAACTATGCCTATATAATATGTTCAGCCTTGAATAACGGCTTGATAATTTTTGAGTGTTAGGTCCTCTGATGAATGGGATATTGCTAAACTTTATTATCCTCCACATGCTGAAAACAACTAACAACCCCATCTTCCTGAATTATCCCTGTTAAAATTCCAGGTACAAGGAGTGTATCTGCTGCATCACACTATTCATATTAGTTCCATAATTTAAGCTAAGATGAACTATGAAGATGTTTATCAACATTGATTGATATAATATGTTGAACTAACATAATGACTTTGTTCATACATTAATAAAGCTTCTTTTAGATTTGTCTCACATATTCTGTCCTCAACAGAGAATGTATTGGTACATTCGGATCATTGCACACGGCTGCCATGTTATATCTGAAAGTGATAATTCACTATTTCTCTACATGAATAAGTACATACCTTAGCAATTACTCTCCCATGTTCATCAATCTTGTATTTTTGATAGGTGAAGTAAAGAGGATATCGATTAATTATGTGGAAAACTCTGGCCCGTGGTCCTATCACACCTGCTAGTTCTAAACGATCCACTTCTTTTATATTAGTAACTATATAAATTTCCTTTGTGCCAGCTAGATCTGTAAAAATAAGTTTAAATGCTGACCATACATAATATCATTGGAAAAAGCATGAGGCATATTGATTGTATATTTCATTATAGTCACATTATGCCTACTAGGTTTGGGTTTTCATAAGTACAATATTTCATCAAAATGACCTTTCAAGCATCAGTAGATTTTATATAATTACATTACTTTATAATGGATTTTGATGGCCTAATTTTTTTTACTTGTGACAATCAGAATGTATTTTAAGAGCTTTTATTTGAGGAAATTGAAAATGGTCATACCTGGGTGTTTTGAACGATCAAAAACAACTGTATTCACAGGATTGATATCAGGCGGTAATGATCTATTATGTATACTTTCAACATTTAATTTAAGTTCTTTGTGGCCCATTATGTCCTCAAGAATGATCTATAATGAAGAATTTTCTCAGCTGTTATTCATATTTAAAAAAAAAATGACAGAATGTTTCCATAAAGCAGGACTTGGACTGGTGTGATAGAACAAGTCCATTTACTGGCTGAAATTTCTCTTCTATGAAGTAGGTCAAAGCTGTATCCAGACCACATTGATAGACCACATATGGGCACAAAATTCAAAATAGTTCTAGTTCCATGAATGAAAAAAGTCATTAGAGAAAAAAATGGTGAATATGCAATCCATTATGTGGCCAATTTCACTTTTATTACATTGATACCAAAGGAGTAGGTGTATTGAAATAATGCTGAGTACATAGCATGATTTGATTCCTTGGTAATTAGATGTGGAAAATTACAAACTCATTTAATATGGACATCAAACAAGCCCATGAAGTGCAGCTTGAAAGTGTGAAGTATAGATAGGCAGTTTAATTAAGACAATGAGCACCAACCAACTGTTTTCAGAAGAGTAATGACACTCCTTTGTCTCACTCTGATTTGGAAAATGTTAAGAAAATGACACGAACAGTTATTGAGAAGTTATTAGGTATTGAGAAGAAGTTATGTATCCTTATTTTTATAACATTGATTACCTATGTTGTGGAATTCTGGCCATTCTTTAGATACATTACTATATGAGTCAGCCTCAATAGAGTGGTGCACATTAATTGAGACTCAGTATGAAAAAGGTGGCTGAGATACCATGGTTAATTTGCCTTCTATCGCTAATTTTCAATTGAACAGAACAGTTGAAGCTTGATGGTGAAATTAAATTTACACATTTTCATAAAAATAATTTAGACCTAGGTAAAGGATTCTTAGAAGCACTCACTGTAAACCCAGATCTCTGCTGAAACATTAATTAATACTTAAGGCTCCTCTCATACCTTTGCATCCCTTAGCATTTGTTCAACTTATTATTGTTCATTAGGTGCTTTAAGGTTCCTGATTAATTGAACCAACACTCTGTTATGAAAAACATTTTAAAAGGTTGACGGTGAAATTAAATTGGCACATTTTCATAGAAATAATTTAGATCTAGGTAAAGGATTATTAGAAGCACTCACTGTAAACCCAGATCTTGGGAAACCTTCCTCCATGATAGTGTCTCCTTTAGAGAGCTGAAAAAGTTCTAAAATCATGAAATCATCCCATAAGCAATGAAATCATCACAATCAAATAATTTTTGTTTTTTGGTCAAAATCAGTCATTTTATCAACAAGGTTACTAGGATTGACTCATGACAATAAAGATTACATGATACTAAGTCCTAAAGTTGGTAAAATTTAAACATTGGAAGTTGGACGCAACGTTGGTTGTACCTCTCTCTCTGCTGATGAAATATTAATTAATACTTAATGCCCTTCTCATTTCTTTGCATTTGTTTCACTTATTATTGTTCATTAGGTATATTCAGGTACCTTATTAAATGACACAATGGTTTGCTATGAAAAGCATTTTAAAAGTCACATGCTCACAACTGTAGAGGTTAAACTCTCTTACTGTATGTGATGCTATTACTACTTTAGTGCTATGGACTTAATATATTTTATACAGTGACATAGGCATAGAGGATAAGTTGCCTTCATATCTCTAACTTTATAAGTCTGACCCCATATATGGCCGAGGGCTGATAACTTTCAACTTTAATTGTGGGGATTTAAATTTCTTCACCTAGTAACAGTATTGAGAATTAATATAATTTCTTCTAGCTAATTGTTCTTGGGTGCAGAACACAAAGGATTTAGGTGAGACAATTTTGGAATTGGAACTGTCGCAATAGATTTTCTCCCTAAACCACCAGGGCAAACGTCCTCATACCCAGTCCAATAGTCTGCTGATCTCTTTCTCCCATTTTTCTTTCTACAGTCATCAGCCTATGACACCTGCCACCCCCTATCTGACCCTCTCCCCTTCCCAGACTGAATACTTTATTCAAATGCTATTTGATAAATCCCTACCATAAGCATCTCATCACTCTCCAAAATGTGTATGTATAAATTTAAGTATATTTTTGAAATGTAAACTTGGCAAGTTAACTTCATTATCTATGATGGATGTCTGTATAAGTGACGAGTTCTGTACCCATTCCTTAAAAAGTGTCATTAGTTTACTGGACAAAAAGTAGTTATCAGCATTGAATTTTATATGATATAATTTTAGCACAAAATGATGTAAACAGAATTTGTGTTTCCTAGGTTCCATAACATCAAATTCCAAGAAACTATGGGATATGCCACAACAGTAACTTTTTGGCAGAGTCATCTGCTAACATGCAATGCGAATGATTTTTACACTCTGACATTTTTGCATTGAAATCCATAACATCAGTTTAATTTGCCTTCCAAACCTATCACCCTGTCTACACTACTTAATTTTTATCACTACAACATTAAATGTATATCTATGAAATAGATGCTCTCTGGCAACGCATAAATACACAAGCACACAGATACAAAATATTCAAAACACAGAGACACAAAGAAAGGACACTCATAGTATGTGTCCCTATATATATAAAATAAATAAATATATATATATATATTATTTTTGCACATAGAAATATATATGTAAGGAAAGGGGATAGGAAAACACATAAAAGACCAACACAGGAAAGGTGGGGAAGGCGGTTTTGAGCAGATCACAAATGTAAAAATATTTCCTTATCTGGGATATTATCCGGTATATATATATATATATATATATATATATATATATATATATATATATATATATATATATATATATATATATATATATATGCGGGTCACGGTGGTCTAGTGGGTAGAGCATTGGACTACTGACCGGAGGGACCTGGGTTCGATTCCCAGGCAAGGCACTTTGGGCACCTGCAGCTCCACCCAAGCTAGTTAATTTTTTGGGTACCAGACCTTCCTGGGAAACCATAACCGGCACAGGGAAAGGAACTGGCCCCCCTACCCTGATGTGTGAATATTCACACGCCGTCGGGCTTGGTACATGGGTGAGCTCTACCATCACCTACTTAACCGACCTTCGGGTTGATTACTGTGTTTATGGTTCATATATATATATATATATATATATATATATATATATATATATACATATTCAAACTTGAAAATCCCGCCATACGGCGCACAAATATTCATTCAAACAGAAATAGGTATAAGGAAAGGGGATAGGAAAACACATAAAAGGTGAACACAGGACATGTGGGGAAGGCGGTTTTTGAGTATATCACGAAAGTAAAAATATTTCCTTATACCTATTTCTGTTTGAATGAATATATATATATATATATGAGTCATATCTTATCTTCCGAAGAAGACGGAGCTCAAGTCCGTCGAAATTATCAAGATATTATCGTGAGTGTTCTTTTTATGTGTTCTCGTGCTGTGTGTTAATGTCTAAGTTATATATATATATATATATATATATATATATATATATATATATATATATATATATATATATATATATATATATATATATATATATATATATATATATACACACACACGCGCGCACACACACACACACACACACACACACACACACACACACACACACACACACACATATATATATATATATATATATATATATATATATATATATATATATATATTCATTCACATTGAAATAGAGATAAGGTAATGGGAAAGGAACACACATAAAGGACGAACTTGGTACATATCATGCATTGTTAGATCTTATAAGAAATTGGTATCTTATAAGTGTATTTGATCCTGAACATTTGAGGGAATAACAAAATGAAGGTGATCTTTTCGATTTATGTCATTCTTCAGTTCCTACATTTTGGCTTCTGTAACTAAATTTAGCCAATGTTGAAAGCCATCTATCCAAATCAAATTTTGATTCCTATTATCTGTTGATGTTTTTCACAATTCTCAATTTTTGTGTGCATTGTAAAAAATATGAAAACAAATGCACTATCTTCCTTGATTCTTTGTTCTTATATTTCTCAATTTTTTGTCTGTTTAATACCCTAATAAACAAGATTGGCTGAGTTAATTGTTAATTTTGAAATTCATTCATTTTAAATATGTAGTGTATTGATTCTTTGAGTAGTCTCATTTGAAGCATGGGCTATTATTCACAGGGATAATTGTGTTAGAGGTGTTGACTGGCAGGTAATCTTAGTTGCACTTTTAAAAATATCTGTGTACAGTTGTATAACTTGATAATTTATAAGATTTTAGGTGATAGGGTAGAGTCAAAATCAGAATTACCATAATCAATTGTTAACAAAAATTCCTAGACTTGCCAGTATGTTTTAAGTACCACATCCAGTAGATAGGTACTGAACTTGAATGCTCTCCCCTTGGTGTACCACTAGGGAATGGAATGGCATTAAAGAGTCCTTAATATTCTGAAAATAATAAACTCTATCTTTAGAGGTAGAAGTTAATCTAGAATTGAAAAGCTGTAGCTACATATATGTCATTTAGTAAAAAGTTATTGTTCGGGATGGAAATAATATGCCTTCATTTCTCTTACAGGCAAAGGAGAAGAAGGTGCTTGACAGTAGATGTTGGGACTGCTGCTAAGATATCCAATTTTTTCCAAGTTCCAATTTTCAACCATAAAACTGAAGGGATAGTGCATCCCCCTGAAGATCCATGGATAGGAAGGCTGATGCATGCTTTATGTTTCATTTCTACATTTTTTGGTAAGTAGTCATAAATATTTTTCCCTATGTGTTATGATATAACAAATAATTTTGTGATGTGGCCCTTTGTATGCTCAGTGATTGGGTCAAGGTTTGGATTTTGGAGTAGAGAGTTCAGGGGGCTAGTACCAGAAAAGGAAAGGAAAAGGCATCACCTTATTTTGGAATGGAGAGGGAAGGTATAAATCTTTGGTTCTTTAACTCATAAATTTCTTCGATTACCTATCTGTATTCAAAATCAGTGCCATAATTGGGAATCATATGAAAGAAGAGTTTTTGTTTAGGTGAATGTCATTGGCAGAAAAAGGTAACTGGGAGAAGGGGAAGAAGAATGGGGAATAACCTTCTCACAGGAATGAAGCTCAAGCTCTCTACTGACCAGACACCTCCCAGTTACCACAGATAAACCTAAGCCCCTTTAATACGAAGCTCATTCACCACACTAATGTCCTGTTATGACCTCTACACAGACAAAGAACTTAATGTGATGTCATGGATGCTTCAATAATGCAATTTATATTACAATTGGAGCACATTTATTTAATGAATAAAGCAGCTTAAAAAAATAAGTTACCCATTCTGATCAAGCAAATATAGAGTTAGTGAACTCTTACTTTGATATTTCATTATGTGAATCTTTGTTCTTCTTCCATACCTTAATAATAAATACATAGTAGGATCCTTATCCTCATATTGTAAAATTCTTGAGATTCATATTCTCAAATTCCTAGTGAGCAGTCTGAGAGTGAGATAGATTTTGTTCTATGGGGCAAAGTGAAAATCTCACAACCAACAGTTCACAAACCAAATCTATATGTACTTCATGGCCATCAGTATTTTGATGGTGGGTACCCTAAAGAGCTACGAACTTCACAGGCAATATTTTGAATGTTTAAAGAGATCATGAAACTTTACACAATTATTGTTCAGTCTACTATGGTATTTTACATTAGGATCAAGTTTTCACCATCTGAAAATTTACATATTGAGTTTAAACATGAGATCAGATGAGTTCGAATTTGCGAATTTGAGTGACTGAACTTTAACAAGAAAGTTAATAAATATACCACAACAATTATTTTAATAAGAAGAAAACATTAGTTTTCTCAATCAAAAAATAACTCACTCCCACTCTACCGGACATTTTAATGTTATGTAGACAACTGTTAGATTGAGAGGCATGTATGGAAAGGAAAATGAATTGGTAAAGGAAGTTAAATACAAGATGGTCAGTGCTTGTAGAAATAAAGGACAAAAGATATGATGCTGTTGAAATTGATATAGATAGTTTTGTGTTGTGATCAGGAGTTGACAATAGTGTACATTGCAGTCAGGATTTAGGCTTGAATCTGGGTGATAGGGTTAAGATATAAGTGGTATTCTCACCTATGTAAGGAAATACAAGTTAGTATTCCTTGTATTTCTCTGGATTTGCATGAAATTTGATATGGAAGAGTTGTTACTTAGCTAATTATGCACCAGTGGAGAATTAGACTGAAAGTGCTAAGGATGAGTTCTAGGAAAAATTGAGGGAAGATATAAATGGGTTTTACCATAGAGAAACATTAATGGAATTAGGAGACGTGTATAATTGGATTGGTGTAGGAAGGAATGCCTCCAAAAAAGTGTTTACTTCTGTGAAAGATGGGGTAATAGATGGGGCAAGTAAAATGATTGAAATTAAAAGCGCACTCATTCTTCTATAAATAGATGAATCTGTATCACTGGTAGGGGGCCCAAAGGCATACATGGATCCTTGGATAATTTTAATGAGGTAACAGATGGAATGGAATTAATGGTAAACGTAGGGAATAGGTAACATAGGTATTGATAATGATAGCAGTGTTGTCTGAAAATAAGAATTGAAAGAATTATTGGTGAGTGAGGGAATATGATAAAATAATTGAATAAGTGGATGATTTTCAAAGTCTTTGCAAAATTTTTGTGAAAGGTGGTTTGATGGGTGAAGAGATTAAAAGGTGAGCAATTGCCATCACACTATGATGGTTGACAATGCATGCGTGAAGGATATAAAAAAATGCTTGTCATAGCAGCAAAAGTGACAGTTTATGAGAGTATGTATCTTTCCTAAATTTTTTGGTAGCAAAACTTGAGTGTGTTAGAATTAGCATACAATTGAAATAAAGAGTGTAAAACAGGGGTATCCATCAACACTCATGCTTTGCAACGTAGTGTGTAGGAAATGATAAAAATGGCATGGGAGGAAATGAATGGAGAGAGTTGATGACAGGGCTAGTAGAATAGTGAAAACTTTGGAATGGAGCTTGGATTTGTGCAGTTGGGAAACTTGGTCGTTGAAGCAAGATGATGGGCATAGGTTGGAGGTTTTTGAGATATGGGTGTGGAGAAGGATGGAAAAGGTAAAATTGATGATTAGAAAATAAAAAAAGGAGTTATCTGCATGGCAGGAGCAAAGAGATTGGTGCATAGAGAAGTTGATACCATCAAATAACCATATCTCTTACCTTATTTGGATTTTCCCCAATGGTGAAAACCCAAAGATGGCAGGAGAAATGGTTGCAGAGCATTTAGACTGATGATGGAGTGCTAAAAACTGTAATAGAGGGGAGAATTTTTGGTAAGCAAGATAGGGGAAGGAGAAGGATTAGGATGTTGGATGGAATGTGGGGAGATATCATGCGGAATTGGAGAGCCATTTAATGTAAAATTGGGTGTCAGGTTTTGCCTTGTTAGGCAGAGCTAAGAAATGTATGAGTGTACAGTCTGTGTCCATTCATAACCCTACCTAAGAACAGTAGACTACCAATTACATAATACCCATTGCACTTCTTTATTTCTAAACCCCTCCTTACTTGACTCTGTATAAATACTCTTAATACCTGAATTGCTATAAATCTTTAATTGAATGAATATTTTTCCAACCTCCTTTCTTTCTCTCCAACAGGCTATGCTATTTGCATCTCTACCTTGTTTATCGACAATTATTCTCTACCAATCTTTGAACATTCCATTTCCTTTCAATATGTTTTGATTCCATTTTTCCTGCTTTCTTTGAATATTCCCCTTCTCTCCTCCCTTTCCCAGTAAAAAACTTCTCCATTTGTTTTTCTTTCCATTCAGTTCACTTTTCCCATCCTTCCCCACACCTGCATTTCAAAAGCCTACAATCTATGCTTATCCTCTTACCTCAACAACCAAGTTTTTGCACCATACAGTGCTCCATGATTAAGTTTTCACCTTTCTTTTCTTTACATCTTTGCATCTGGTTCTATCATCTACTCTCTCCTCTTTATAGAGGCTTCTCTATCTAATACATGGGCTATTTAATGACCTTACTACTTGGCCTACCTTTTAAAACCCTTCCCAAATAGGTGAGCTGTTCTAACTGGTCTGGTTTATGTCCTCCAGCTTTAATGTTTCTCCTAGCCTTACTCATTCTGGATAACCTTATTTTGTCTTTTTCTCATTGATTCTCATCCCAAACCTAACTCATTGAGTATGTAGAAGACTATCCTAGAACTGCTGGATCAAAGGAAAATGCATTTAAAGGTAATACAGAAATATGATAATACCTTGAAACATCCTTTCAGTCCAGTAGTTGTAGTTTTTGAGAATAGTAGTGGATGGTGTGAGTCCCAATAGTCCTTTGTTTGCTCTTTGTCAATGAGGTTTTCTAGAGGGCCCAAGGGTAAAAACGTTCTCCTTTTAGTGCAGAGCCAACCTGTCTGAAATTATTAATAGAATTATTAGTTTTAAAATTTCTTATAAAATAGTAGAGACTTTTGCTATTGGATTAAAATGCTCGTGTCAAATTAGTCAAAATATATTGGGTCTATTATGGATGCAAAACATATAGAATCTGTTATAGAACGAACTAACCTTTTCCTTTCTCACAAATACACTGCCAATGCTGTAACAATCCCCATCAGTTATATGCGGAAGACATATTAAGTGACTTTTCCCGACTCGGCGAGATAATTGAGGTCTCATGATATTCCATATGCCATCTAGGTCCTCAGTGGTATGAAAAGACTGCAAGCTTTTAAGATTAAAAAGGGATCTTGTTAACACAAGCTGCTGCTAATAAGATTGTAATTAATGATAATTTTTAATGAACTTTATTATCCATATTTAATAAGTTGTTACTGAACATCGGGTGAATATTTGAGCATAATTCAATGATAAATTATCAAGTAACTTTTCACTTTTGTTTGTGTATGTGAAGTAGATGGACATAGGCGTGTGTTTAGTTTTTCGCTGTTTATTATGAAGGCATTGATGACTTGATCAATTTTAGCGGTGTGTAGCCGGGAGGCGTCATTAATTGTGCCTTCTGAAGATGGCTGACAGTGAAAATTGTGCTACGTGTCGGAAGCGAGTTGAATTGAATGCACAGCATATTATTTGCAGTAAGTGCCGTACTAAAGTACACAAAAAGTGCTCAAATCTGAGAGACAACACCTTTAAGGTACTCATTGCGGACTCTGACGCCGATTGGTTTTGTTCTCAGTGCAACCCAAAGTCAGCTGCCAACGTGGCTGAGATAAGTATCGCGATGGTGGGTGAACTTAAAAATTTGGTGATGGAACTAAAGAAGGAAATTGAAGACCTGAAACAGAGTCATTCGCAATCATCAGCAAGCCTCGGCGAGCCGGTTGCAATGGAGTCAATCGTTTCAGAAATCAATGATAGGAAAATTAGGGCCAGAAACGTTATACTGTTCGGTGTTGAGGAGTCATCTGACACGGATGTAAACAGCAATATTGACTTGGATAAGGTCAAGGAGATTATCAAGGAAGTGTCCAACAAGTCTTACAAAGTGTCTCGTGTTATTAGACTGGGAAAACCCAAGTTGATTAAAGGCAAGAGACCCTTGAAGGTAATTTTTACCCATAAGCCTGACGCGTCCGATTTCTTTTTCGACTTCATTAAAGCAAAAAATTCGTCACAATCTACCAACGACTTATCCATCGCAAAGGATCGGACCTACATGGAACGGCAGTACTACAAGAAATTAAAAGGTGAAATGGTTGCAAGAATTGAGAAAGGTGAAAAAGATCTAGTGATTAAATATTTTAATGATGTTCCAAAAATTGTTAGTAAGGCACAGCGAAAAAACTGAATAAGGGGCAATTATCGTGCTATTACCAAAATGTGAGAGGAATCCGTTCTAAGTTTAAAGAATTACAACTAGGAGTGTATAATCTTGATCACGATGTTCTTGTATTCACTGAAACAAATTTGTGTTGTGATATTTCTGACGAAGAACTTGGGTTGCCAACTTACTCCATTTTTAGGATGGATCGTGATGCGAACACCAGCAATAAGAAATGTGGCGGGGGAGTGTTAATAGCAGTGAGGAAAATATTTCCGTCATCTCGAGTTTCGTCTTATGTTAATAATGTGGAACATGTTTTTGTGAAATTCAGCATTGGTAAATCGCTTGTTTTGGTTGGTGCAGCATACTTTCCCCCAAAATCATCTTGTGATCTGTACTTAGCCTTCAGTGAGTCAGTGGAAGAGATCGCGAGTGTACATTCTAATTCATCTTTAATGGTCATATTTGGTGATTTTAACCTGCCGGGCGCGAATTGGGAGGATAATTCTTTCTCCGCTAATAGTGTGGTGCAACCTGCTGCTCAGGTTTTAAGTGACCTTTGTATGTTCCTACAGCTGAAGCAGATAAACAAAATATTCAACTCCAATAATGACCTTCTCGATCTCGTTTTCTCATCGACTGATGAACACGAAGTTTGCGAGCCTGTAGATGTTTTATTCCCAATCGAGTGTTATCATCCAGCTTTATGTTATACTTTGAATGTTTCTAGTGATTATGAATGTCTGGCACCTTCGCCTGAAATGTTAGACCTTAGGAACTGTGATATTGTGAGTTTACACAATGATTTATGTGAGGTAAGCTGGGATTTATTGTGGATGGGTTGTGATGTGGATGAGAGTTTTCGCCGGTTTATTGAACAATTAAACGAACTCATTTCACGATGGACTCCAATGAAGAAGTTGAATCATCGTAATTATCCAGCTTGGTTTACCATAGAGATCATTAGAATGGTGGATACCAAAAGGAAATTACATAAACAATATAAGATATCTAAATCTCGCAGTGCTTACCTGGAATTTAGCAATGTCAGAAGCGTTTGCAAGAGAGAGATCAAAAAGTGCCATTATAATTATATAATGAAGGTGCAAGAATCTATTCCACACAATATTAAGTTTTTTTGGAACTATGTAAACTCTGTAAGAAAGTCTAACAACCTTCCAGCTAATATGCATTTTTTGACAACTGAGGGAAACAGCACCAAGGAAATTGTTAATTTATTTGCCAACTATTTTGCTGGAGTATATAAACCCTTGTCTCACACTACACCTACATACTCTTTTGACTGCCCTTCCTCAATCTTACCCTCAATTACTCTGACGTCACAAGAGGTGTTTGATATGCTTAATGCACTCGATGTGAACAAGGGCCCTGGACCAGATGGTATTCCACCGTCTGTTTTACGATATTGTTGTGATATCCTTGTCGAACCCCTTACCTTTTTATTCAATTTTTCCTTGTGTCAGGGTATCTTTCCTGGTATACTAAAATTCAGTCATGTAGTTCCTATTTTTAAATCAGGTGTCAAAGAAGATGTAATGAACTATAGACCTATTTCTATACAATCATGCATTGCTAAAGTATTTGAGCGTCTTGTTCTGAACCATGTTAGTCCTATCTTTAAATCTGTTATTCTGAATGAGCAACATGGTTTTTATGCTGGTCGATCCACCACCACTAATTTGATTTCCTTTCAGAATTATGTTTTAAAGGCATTTAATGTTGGTTTGCAAGTCGATGCCATATACATGGATTTTAGCAAGGCCTTTGATACAGTTAGTATTAATCATCTTATTAGTAAACTCTTTGCTTATGGTATCTCTGGTAGATTGTTAAAATGGTTTGATTGCTACCTTCATGAGAGGAAGCAGGTTGTAAAAATAAAATCACACCTTTCAAACACATTTAATGTCACTTCTGGAGTTCCTCAGGGATCACATTTGGGTCCATTTCTGTTTAATGTATTCATAAATGACATTGCAAGTGCAATCCATCATGTACAGTTTCTCCTATTTGCGGATGATTTAAAACTATACTTAAAAATTAAATCCTTAACTGATTGCCATGTATTGCAAAATAGCATAAATCAATTAACAAACTGGTGTTCTTACAATGTCTTGGAACTCAATATCAAAAAGTGTAGCTGTATGTCATTTTATAGAAATAATACTCCTGTTTTATTCAAGTATTGCATCATGAATACACCTCTCGCCCGAACTATTGAGATCAAGGATCTGGGCATAATATTTACTCACTCAATGACTTTTGACAATCATATTGATACTAGTGTTAAAAGAGCTAATAAAATGTTGGGGTTCATCACCCGATTCACCAGAGATATTTTTGATGTAACTTGCATCAAATCACTATTCATCATGCTTGTTTTACCAATTTTGGAATATGGCTGCATTGTGTGGTCACCATTTTATGAGTGTCATATTAATAGGCTTGAAAAGGTTCAAAGACGCTTTATTAGGCTATGCATGCGCAAACTTGGCGTTGACACATACAATATTTCGTACCCGGATGCATACAAGGACCTGGGGATCTCAGTTTTATCTTCCCGGCGCATCATGGCAGATATGATGTTCCTACACAAATTGTTGAATAACAGCGTGTCCAGTCCAGAAATTTTGGAATTAGTCTCTTTGCAAACGCCTTCTTATGCTACCAGAAGCAAGTTATTATTTCACAGAGAATTCTATAGACACAACTATATCTACCACAGCCCAATAGCTAGAATTCTGAGGGAAGGAAATGAACTTCCTCCTGAAATTGATTTCTTTGCTATGAATGCTTTTCAGTTTAAGCGATGTCTGAGACACAATTTGTAATTGTGAAGAAATTTCTTTTTCTTTTTTTATATATATATATTCTCAATTTTAATGGGTAATTTGCCCGTGTATGTGCAATACGTGTATGTATGTATGTTGTGTTGTGCAATAAAAAAAAAAAAAAAAAAAAAAAAAAAAAAAAAAAAAAAAAAGTACTTTTCACTAAGTAGCATAATTAGATAGGTATTAGATTAGTAGCATATTAGAGGTAGTGCCTGAAAATCAAGCGATCATTGGAGAGGGAATATTTTAATAATGTTTTATAGTGGGAACATTATTGTGCCAGGTTCTTTTATTACATTTTTATTACTTAAATAATGTATCTAATTAGTTAATTTCCTTAAGAGTTAAAATGATAATTAACTTTTCATATGATTAGTTCATATTAACAATATTTGCCAACTTTGATCATAAAATTTTAAATGTAACCCACCACAAGTGTATATTTGTTTTGATTACCTACGTGAACTGAGATGTCTTCGCACAAATTCTAATGTAACAGAATAATTAAAGTCGAATCATGGTAAGGGGTCATGATAACAGAAGATTAGGGCCAGAAAGAGAAATAGCACACAGTTGCAAAAATATCAAACTATTATCTCGAGTGAATATCATTACACATTTTGAAGGGATTTATTGTGAATAGGATAGAACAAAGTCATATGAATTTGAAAAAAATGTTTGATCCTAGCAAAAAGTAAGGCTCAAGAGAAGCTATACTAACTCAAACAAGTTCACTACAGAAATATAGATGTGAAAAGATGGACAAATTATTATCAAGCTTTCCATTTTGTGAATGTATTTGATAGTGTTAGCATGATTAAAATTTTGCCTGTTTGGAGAAAATAGAAGTAACCTTTAACAAAATAAAATTTCTGTATTGAGAAGATTCAACTCTAATCAAAGTGACAGTAAAAAAGAGATGGGTCTGATGAGAAGGATATACCCATGATCTCAAGATTGAACGGAAGCTGTGGAATTCTGAGACACTGCAACATATTACACATATCTTTTCATCTGTTCCATTTCCTAATTCAGTCCTCATAATTACTGACCTAATGGTGTAGGGAAGAAGAGTAAAGTAGAATGGCTAAGTGGGTGAGTCAGTGAAAGTGAAGTTAGTGAGTAGGAAGGCAAGGCAATAAAAGAATTCCACCAGAAGAAAAGTCTTTACAGCTACATGCTTTAAAGAAAAAACTGCAGTGCTTAGTACATGCATATATCTGGATCATATAAATATGTGCTAAGTTTGTAAGACACAGACAAGAAAACAGAGAAAAGTAAGGCATAAAGTGAAGCAATGGAACTGTAGATTTAGCTGAAGAATGTTTAAGATTGAGTTGGGAAAATGACCAATGGAGAACTACCACAATAATCACCTTATGGATAAATAAATCTTCTGAAAGCACTGTAAAGAAGATGAGATAATCTCATTGATCATTTCAACATAAAGCCTTCCGAGGAAAATATTATAAGAAAGAAGGATAGTTAGTTGAGGCAGATGTCAAGAGCATAATGAAAAGGGAGTGAAGCAAAGAGCTGCAACAAATTAACCTCTTTATTGAGTTAGAAATGAGCCAGAAATATTATTTTAGAGCAATTACTTCAATGAGTGATGCACCTCAACTTGTTTTACTCACAAGTGAATTATTTTAATTTGGTGCATATTTTTATGAAATAATTTGTTATGTTTTTTACCTTGGAAGCATTGTGCGAAATAAATCAGATTGAAGAACTTTAGAATTGCCATGGATTTTTCTGATTCAGTGGAACTCAATGAAACATGAATAATAACGAGCCGATAGTCAAAATAGAAAAGTTTCATTTTCGATATGGAATATTTTATAATAATTTACCATCTTATGCGCTTCTCTGATATTGCATTGTGAGCATGGTAAGCATTTTAAATATGGTAAAGTAAGACATTGTGTTTTAATTTTAAACATTCTTAACTTTTTCAAATTGGCTACATTCAAATGTTTTTAAAAGAGATAAAATCTTTGTGGTTAACGTATGAATCTTTTTAAATCAATACTCTGAAAAAATTACAGTTAGGTCCTCTTTAGGTGAAAATATAATAATTAATAACTTTTCTAATTTGTTAATATTTCAGATATGGTTTTTCTCTATTCCAAACATTATTTTATGAATTTTAGAGTGGACTAAGCTAGCCAGGTGGTTTATCTTAAAAAAAATGAAAGGATGGGGTTTCACAACCAAATATTGAAAGTATAATTTATTTTATATTGTTTGCTTTGCCATGACTGCTAAATGTATTGTCATAGAATAATATAAGTTTTCAACAAGAAGACCTATCTGTGAACATTTGCAGCCAAAGACAAAGGTCTATAAAGAGGAGTTCTTTCAAAAGATTGCAAGTGTGCAATATCGCAGTGCACAATAGAATACATTACTGTGGAGTACAAATTACCATAGAAGAATTTATACCTTCTTTCACCCTATATTACAAATTTGGCAACTGAAAATTGGTAAAATTTTTCAAATATTGCGTAAAACAAATCTTGATAACCACTACTGAAGCAAATCTTACTTTTGAGTATGTTATTTTGTTGCATGTCTGTATTACCTATCTTAATGATAATGTTTTAAAGAAGAGCATTTATAAAATGTTTATAATCTCTGAAAAATTACACTATGCCATTACCATTGCTTGGAAAACACAGGGTTGTATTTTCAAAACTATCGCAGATGTTTTTTTTAAATTAGTGAATAATTATGGATTTATTACTTAACATCTACTTAGGTTACTGCCGCTATGCATAGGATCAAGTAATAGTTGTTGGCGGAGACGTCGGACTTCTAATGAAATTTGCGCGATAGGTAGAGAAAGCATTTTCGGGGAATGGAGGTAGGGTGGAGTGAAACTCGGCGGTAACATGAGCTAACGTTTAAAGAAAGGCTCACAATTTAACGTCCCATCCGACGGACGGCGTACTCTCGTGAAGTTCCCTCTACATGGCACCCAAGGATCGAGATATCTCTAAAAATATCTACCGGGATTCGAACCTGATCACTAGGAGTAGGAAGTCATTACACTAGTCACCGGACTTACCCGATCCTCGGATGAAATGTATTTGTCATTTACTAATACGAAGATGATTTCTTTTCATCGTATGGAACAGTAATCGAAAATTTGCAAACAGCACTACTAATCGTTTTCATTAAACCAAAAAAGCGACTGTTCAACCGTACTAATTAAAAGGTAATCTCCTAAAATTCAAAATTATGTTTTCATGCCTGCATATTATGTGGAGTTTTGGCATCTTGGTAAAAGAGAGTCATATGCATATGCTTTTTTTCTTAATTCAGACGCAGATTCTCAGGAGATACTGGCCGCAACTGAAAAAAAATAAATCTAATAACTCTTTGACTTTCATTAGTACTCTTAAAACTTACAATTGTCTTACACAATAATGCTTATAAATAATTACATGAGGTATTAGAAAAAATGAGGATAACTTTAATCTTCAATGGATTATAATTCAATTCAATCTTACTTTAAGATGATCATATGCTATGTAATTATGTTCACTCTGTCCCAAGACACACGACGCACATATCAAGAGATTTATGGAGATATTTTTCATTCATACATAATCAAAATGAATGCCCGAATTGGTAGGTGCCGTACTTTTGATTAGCTGAGGTCGTTGCGGTTGAGCATATTGTTACGGTTGTTAGTAAACAACGAATATGAACACCAAAACAATAGAAACATCAACATGAATTGGCTCCAAAACCTGAAGTAATATACATAACCTGCATTAAAAAAATACGCAGATTCCTGGAAAGCAGTAAATTAAACCGGTGTCTGAATTTATATGTAAGGTCTTCTTTCACTACTACCGGGTTTAATCTTTGTCATTGTAATAAGGTATTATTTTCTCCGTGTAACTAGGTATAGTGTTCCTTTCTTGGTAGGATAATTCATGAAAGACAACATTGAAAACCTGTAAATTAGCTAAGAAAGTGCACGGAATTAAATTTAATTGGTTATCTTGATAATAACAACATTACATTAAATATGTATTGGTACACTCACAACCACAAATCAATGCTGAATATAGGTTATATTAAATAAAAAGATGCACGTACGTATAGTGTAATAAACATGAAGGATATCTTTAACGTTTCCAAAGAACTAGGAAAAATGCCGCGACAGTAACTTATAACGGGTCATCCGCTAATATGCTTTTTAATCGTGAACGATGTTAGCATCAAATATTGTGCATCGTTAAAACTGTTAAATCTACTGCAAATCAGTGATAATCAGATAAGGTAAACCTATTATGTTTGAAGTAAAACAAACATCTAGACTCATAACTGCTTATAAAATTGGTATTAAATGGAATTTATTTCGATAAAACGTCTTTAAAAATTTCAATCAAAAAACGTAAAATGGCATTAACTAAATGGTAGGGATACCACTGAAACCCTACCATTCCACTTTCATTTATCTCCTAATAGCCATTATAATCATGATGCAATTAAATGTGAGGCCAAAATTCCATAAATTTAACGAAAAATAAGACTGGCACAGCTATAGCATAAATAAAATTTAGAGACAGAACCGTATTATTTATTATTGGAAATGGTCTGAACTCTAGATGCGAGGATCATGGAATCGATGCTTTTATGCATTTTATTGACATCTTGACGTATTAACAATGATATATTAGACATGATTACAACACTGTATTGCTTTTAAACATGAACTTGATACAAGATATAATGAGCTATTTATTCGACCTCATCTTTGTAAACGTTGCGTACCCTTGAACGTTCAATAAAAACACACAGTCGATTGTCACTCTTTCCTGGAGTTGAAATAACACTGGTGATATTTTGTCCAAATCATCGTCACTGGAGGAGTTATCACCGAGAAGCCCTTGTTGTAAAGTTACGAAAATTGTATTTCCCTCCATGACACTCCTTTAGGTCCCTCAGCTGAGGGCTGCCATATTTTAACTTGTTCCTTTCTGCCCTCGTCTGCTCCTACAGTTACGGGAGTTACAGACGGAGCAAGTGACGCGAAGAAAAGCTCCTCTGAATGGGAACAATCAAAATTTCGAAGCGCTTTCCTCATTACGTCGTTTAAGAAACTTTATCGTTATAGTGACTTAGTAATTTATGTATATCTAGATAAAAGAATGATCAACCTTATGTTTTAGGATATAGCCTATAGCCATATCTATATAAAAGCCACTGGAGATATTTTGATTTAAAGTTTTTCTAATAGCATAATTGGAAGGAAAAATAGTAAATGCTATATCCGGAAGATAAGTGGATTGGGATAAGGGAAAGTAAATCCAAATGGGGTAACACTCTACGTTGAGTCGCCATTCCAAATCTCCTTGCTGTTTAGAATTCTCACCTGCTGGTTCGATTCCCACTGCGTAGTTGGGGCACGCTGTAAGAACCGTGTCGTAGTGGATGGTTTTCTCGATAGTTGATCTCCCCTTGGAAATCGGACAATTCCCTCTTCCTTCCATTCATTTCTTATTCTTCATCAATTACTTACTTTAATCCGAGTGGCCAAACGACACCGGACGAGGAGATCGTTGTTCTCTCCGTTCAGCTAAAGTAAAAATAATTATAACAGTTTTAGTGGCAAATAGACATGTATTGAAGCATGTGCAAGTAGTTGGTACTTGTAGTTGGAACATATATCTATTATGTTTAAGACAATTAATTGGAGTGGTCGTTCTTCTTCCATAGATTTGACTTGCGCATTGTTCGGTTTCGTACAGAAGTCACTAGTTTATGCGAAAACGTACTGTGTTATACGTGACTAATATAAATGTATGCAAAGTTTCCAAGTTCACAGCTCACAAGGTTTTCAGTGATTGGTAAACGGCTGATTTTACACCAATATTAAAAACGGAGACAAGGAGGAACCGAGAAATTACAGACTTTCCATTTCATGCAAGGTCATGGAACATATATATATATATATATATATATATATATATATATATATATAGTTTCTGATTCGATCGTGAGACACCTTGATAGTCAGGAGTTATTGATGAACAATCAGCAGTTTCAGGAAGGGTAGATTCTGCGAGACGCAACTTGATCTTTTTGTTCATGGTATCCTTATGTCGGGAGGGAAAAATGTTCCATTGAACGCGATTTTTCTAGACTTTAAGAAAGCTTTCGAAAAAGTACCTCATTGTAAACTAATCACAAAGCTAGAAGCATATGGCATTGATAAAAATATCCTAGGTTGGATTAAACACTTTTTAAAATGTTGGGTATAAAGAGTAGTCATAGATGGAGGTAGAAGTCACTTCAGTTGTTCACCAGGGAACTGTCATTGGATCTCTTTTATTAATTCTTTACGTTAACGACATTGACTCCGTAGCCGCTTGTAACATTAGTTTATTTGCCGACAATGCAGTGGTTTATAGAAATGTCCGTAATCCTGAGGACACAAGCTTTATCAGTGGACTATAATGCTATACAACGCTGGGGCGACACTTGCCAATTAGAATTAAACTAAAAGTGCGTCGTGATGGATTTTTGGAGAGAGAGAGAGCAATTCCCTCCGTCTGTTGCATCGAGAACAACAAAATGGAATGTGTTGACTCGATTAAATACTATTATCAAAATTATTAGAGGAGCTAGGTTAGGAATCACAGAGAGAAGGTTAAATTACAGTTGAAATATCTTTCATAAATTGGGTGTCTCTTTAGCAATAATGTTGAAAATGTATTATTAGCCCCATCGTACTACGGTAAGAGAGATCATGCCTATAAAATTAGAAAGATTAAGTGTAGAAAAGATGCCATTTTTCCACGAACGATAGGGGATCGTAATAACGCTGTCCGACTGCGGCAGAAGTAAAAATATTCGGGTCAAAATTATCCTAGTGTGTATTCACTCTCTACCTCACTTCCTAGCGAGGGCTTGCAGAGTACTAAAAAAATACTAAAATACTCTCCAACTTGAATTTATAGTAAGGCAACTGGTTTATTGAGACAGAGGGAACTATTGATGAAGAGGGAGATAGTCACTTGGTCGGTGTGGCGGTTCACAAATGATGAGTGGGCATAGTAGGTGTGGCCAAAGTGGTATGGGCCAGCAGTGAATTTTTTCGCTGTGTAGTGGTTATGGAGGAGAATATATGATACTCATAAAATGTGTACCATTTATTTTGCTATCAAACACCGAACAGTCACGGTCAATACGAATGAATCCGTTATTTACTTATTTGAAAGTGGAGCTATGCAGTGGGTACTTGATTTCGAAATATTTGATTTCGTGTTTCGTTCCCTATTAGTTGTATTGAACATTTCATAAACGTTGGATGCAGTCTCCAAAATAATTATTTCGAGTAAATAATTTGGACCAAACGAAAATCCAAATATTTAAATAATTTAAGTATAACCTAAAACTCAACTTGAAATTCAAACCGGAAATCATCTAATGCGAGGATTTTACTTTCGGTTTTGCTCGCTAGTAAAAAATGAAAAAAATCACAAAATGCTCCCCACGCGGTATTATTTTGCAATTACGCCTTTCGGGGTACGATTCCTCGTCATGCTTTATTGGTCTAAATATGTAAAGGAATTTGTACTTATTTTCATGTGCAAGTTTGATCGGAATGATTTAATTTTGGACATTAAGTAAAATATGATACATCCCGAACTATAAAATTGGTATTAATTAATTTTAATTCACTAAGGCCTGGTTACATTTATTTGGAATTCAGGTGTATAATTTAAAATGTGCACTCCATCGACGATTAATAGTCATAGACGGAGTGGAGAAGTGTTAGCAATTAGTAATGTTGAAGACCGTGATGGAGGGAACGCTGAGTAAGCGTGTTAGGAGCCGGAAAAGACGTAAGGAAAAGGCAAGCATGTTGGACAGGGTAAACGGTGGAAAGAAGTATGTGGAGTAAAAACTTACCTTTCCGGATAAGTTTTTAATTGTTAATATATCTATCGAATATTCGTAGGAAATATACTACAATTCTATTGGAGTCCGATTTTTCAATTTGGAATCTCCGCCCATGATAGGGAAGTTTCATCACTGGAGTTTTATTATTAAAAAAAGTGTTCATGACCAAATATTTCGGAAAAGCTTGTCGGATTAGATTGTTTGGAATGCGCTTCTAGTTCGCTGCCAGACATTTTTAATAGTTCTATCAATATTTCAGGTAGCTACCAAGGCTTTCTATTGTTTTAAGCTCAACTTTGTGGAAGTTCATGTTCAATATTTATTTTACTAAGAGCACAATGTATACATCCACTGTTGTTTATTAAGAACAGCGGATGTATACATTGTGTTCTTAATAAAATAAATATAGCTACCAAGGCGTTTGAACCCGGTGGGGCCTTCCTTTAAGTGATGGCGGCATGTTAAAAACACTATCGAGGAGAGACCTCCAATATAAGGAGAAATTTATCGAATTATATTCTCGGGAAATCAAGTGAAGAAACCATTGAAGGGGAGGAAACGTGGCGGAAAGAGCTGTGCATTTAAATGAAAAAATTTCAGGGACAGAAGAAGTGGTCTACATAGTTATATAAAATGTGAAAGAATTATATGGTGGCATGAAGAATAAAAACGACACCAGCTAAAACACAAGGGAGGAACTATATGAAGGGAATCGAAAAAGAGTCGTAGGTGGTGGAAAACATGCGTGGAAGAACATCATGGTGATAAATTAGGCCTGTAAATGCAATAAATGAAGACGGGTCGCATTAGGTTGAAGAGAAAATATTTCTGGAGCCACTTTTACCGAGTGCCCACCGCGGAAAGGAATCGTTAGAATGTGAGGTGTATAGTGCCATCAAATGAGCGCGATTTCGCCGGAGTAAAATTTAACATTAGGAATTTGGAGAAAAGCGGAAACGATTGTTTTGTTGATCGTCTTGGGTTTTGGGAATAGACATGAACGAATAACGTCATAGAAGTGATGAGATACTCGATTAGCAAATAGGTTTATAGCATAGGATATTATTATTCTTCATAGGTTTCGGAAAATTGGTTCACAGAGTGAACAGGCTTGACTGAAAGTATTGAAGAATGTACGAGTAAGTACACTGTACGAAGCCTGTAGCGGCTGCGAAATCGGGATGCGCGGTGATATGCACTGGAAAAATGTCGCCTAGAAATGCAAAGATATGCGTAGAAATGCATAGAAAAAAAAGTTAAAAAAATCGAGAGATGGGCTATGGGTAGAAGTTAAAGTATGTGATGAACTGATTAAGTTATATTTTTGAATGACGTAGCTTCAGTCAGTGAGTTTACAGTAAATTTAGGTTGATTTATAAGATCAATATGAAAAAAAATTAATTTCTATAAATTGGAAATTAGAGTTATTAGAGAAATAGAATTCTTAAGAAGTATGAGGTATAGTTTAAGACGATTGCTTGATCAACGTTTACATCTGTTAAAGCAGGTGAAAAGTTTTTGAAAGTATTTGTGACTGAAATTGGTAGCCAAAGAAATCAGGTCATGGATTACATTTGGAAAGGAAGATTTTATTAGTGTAAGAGTTGAACATTAATGATCAGGACTATTGAGATGCGTAATAAAGACGCAAAGAAAATATTATTGAATGCTTGAAAATGTCTCGAGGAAAGCTGACGAGCCTAGAAAAATGGCTTTTGAGATATGTAAGATCCTTGGACATTAAAATATGCCAATAAAATTAAAAAAATATTCAATAAACATCATTTACAGGCACACTGTAAATGCTCACGGTTAGCTGACGTGGCTCACGATACTTTCCCAAGATTTCGCATTACCTTTCTCACTACAAGTCACCCCACTCCAGCCATCTGCATTGGTTGCAAAAGTTATTATACTTATTTTTGGGACATACCTTCTGTTTGGGGAAAAAAGCTTGATGAAGATGGTGTGTTACATATGATTAGGGGTAAGTGGAAATAGTTGGAGGGAATTCAAAGAAGACAGAAAAGTGGGTGGAGGAAATATATGCTGGACGTTGAGAATTGTGACGGAAGGGAGAGCTAAGTGGTTAGAGAAAGATTAAGAATAGTATTTAAGAGGGTTTGAAGGGGCGCAGAAAGTATGAAGCGCCGAAGAATGAAAAAGCGAAATACAATAATGAAAAGGGGCCAGTAATGCTGCGTGCCAGTGCTTCAGAAGTCCGCAAACATTTTTGCGATGAGCGAATTTCAATAATTTTCAGGAACTGTCCGCAATATATCTCTAATAGGTGCAATAAAGAGTACATGCTTTTTGTCAATTTATTGTAATTCGTAGTGCGTGCTCCCTTGAGCAGAGCCTACTGTTGTAATTTTTTCGGGGCGATATGTGGATGACGATGCAGGTCGTTTATTCATTTTTAACGGGGTGGGATGACGGGACCGTTCCGAGTTCTTCGTATCTCCGGTAACTCGATTTCTTGCCAGAGGGAAGAAGTGGAAGGGAGCGGGAGGGGGCTGACGGATGGGTGACTTCTCAGGTTGGGGTTAAGGATGAATACCGCTCGGCGCCGTCGCTGGAAAATACGAAATTCAGATAACTCCTCTAAGTCGTCCCACGCAGTGTGAATTACAAATGAATGGGGTGGACGGAGGAAGGGGAAAATCGAAATGGGTTGGGTGCAGAAACGGTTGGTGGCAAGGATACAGAGGAATAATTACAATATCGCCCACTCTTCATTCTCCGGCACGGGAGACGTCATCAGCCTTGTCCAAAGCGTTCGTCCCACATTCAGGATGCTTAACATTCACGGCAGATAAGCCTCGCCGTAGACTTTTGTTATCCCCCGAAAGGTTTGAGGGGCTCTTGAAAATATATAAATAATATATATATATATATATAATTATAAATTATTCCATGAAATAGTTATGTAAATATACACATATACACACGTTTAAACATAAATTATATGTTTATGAATGTATTTACATACCTATTTCATGGAATAATTAAAAAATATTTATATGTATATACATGTATATATATCATATTTTTAGTGTGTGTGCGCGCATGTGTACTAGTTCTGTCCAGAGACAATCCAGCAATGCAATATTTTGAGAAAAATAGCCTACCTAGAAGAATGAGGCCTTAGTTCCTTTCGAAGTACTCCCCTTGGAACCTTACACGCTTATCCCAACTTCTCTTTCACTTTTCCAAACAATCGGCAAAGTCCGTTTTTGGAATGGTCATCATTTATCTCGTCGCATTCTTCCTGTCTCGTCAACCGACTATTGGGAAGACTGGACTTTAATTTCAGCGTCATATCCGTAGACCCATCTCCAGTTATAACATTTTTAGAAAACCTGGGTCATCGTTTGTGGCTTGGAGCAAGTACTCTGCAACTGCAGCACGAAATTCTTGACGAGGCAAAACAGAATATATGGGGAGGGTATGTATCAGAATCACTCTGACGGCTACGCGACCACAGACTGAGTTAGGCATTGTCCTCCTTTTTTTAATGAGCTATTTATATATTTATTTGTGCTCGTTTTATTTATTTGTGTTGTCCATTATTTTTATGACGACCCTAAGATTGCCTTTTAATTAATTGAGCGGTGGCTATTTAATTTACCTCTGTCTAATTCCAAGATGCTGCGACAATAACTTTTAACGGAGTCATCCGCTAAATATGCATTACAATACAATCATTTTAGAGTGTAAAAAGTTCGTCTTGGCTGAGAGTCGAACCCGAACCCTTTGATTTTCGGCCGAGTTTTGGGGGCTTTAAAGGAACATGATGTTGTGACTAAACATCGTAAATTTTTTGTCGCAGGCTTTCATAGTCGTGCGCGAAGCGCCACAGTCCACGGGGTTAAAGCCAACTTAAAACACTATGGTGATTTATCTTTGAAAAATTCCAAGAAACTGCGGGAGATGCCGCGACAGCAACTTTTAACGGAGTCATCCGTGGAATATGCATTGCCATGCAACAATTTCAGAGTGTAAAAATTATTCCCCTTGACCAGGATTCGAATATAGTATAGTATGTGGCCAGTTTGAAATTCCTCTTCCACATCAAAACGGTGTCAAGACGAACTATAATAGTTCTGGCTTGACAGCAGGTGCCATGTAAACAAAAATGAGAGCTTAAAGTGTATGCAATTATAAAGCTACATATATTGTGTCACGTTTTTGTTTCAAGCCCTAATCCATTCGGTATAATCGCCAGTCTTTTATTCTCCCTTTCACAGCATTTACTGACTGTAATATTCATAAATATTTAGGTATTTAATTAAAAAATAGAGTTACAGTAACCCCCAATTTTCTTCTAATAATAATTACTTGAAAACGATACCCACACATATCCTAATTAAATCTAAATCTAAAAATTAGTTTGTTTGTTTGGGACAGATCACGCCGAGACGGTAGGGAGAATGGACTACTAATTATTTGCATGAATATGTAAAAATTCAGAAAGTAACCAAGGCCAGGTCCGGTTTGTATATACTTTCCTGGAAATTTAAGGGATCGAAAAAAATATAAAAAAAACAGGTTTCATTTTGTAGTACACAGATGGCAGTACATGTTTATCATAGAATAAAGATTGTAATTCATTCACTTAAATGAGGAATTACAAACTATTGCATTCTTTATCTTACTATTGTATCATGTACAAAGGTACATTATGATTTACAATATACTGACAGTCCGGAAGACTCTGTAAAAAGCTGATGCAAAGTTCGATAGTATCGGAAAATTTTTTCAAATGTTAACTTTAAAAGTACCTTTGTTTTGGTAAATTGCTCCTGTGAAATGCGACAATCTCTATTAGTTTTGAAAAGATATCTTATTAAGTGCATCATTTCGTTTTTTTTTCAAAGTTAATATTCATTATGACTGCCAAAATCTGTCTAACTGGTACCCAGAAGCCAACGCTAGGGTGTGTGGCAGGAAATGATTACACACCAGGAATTCAACATCAACAATTAAGTTTTTCTTAACTCTAAACTACAATGTAGTTCAACTATTGCACATCATGTTAACTACAGGTACATACACTGCAGTATCTAAGTTATAGCTAAGAGCTCTAGGTATTATGAGAACACATAAGCCACCACGTCAAGGATCTAATCCATTCGGGTGTCTATGTCACTTAACTTGGTATTCATATTTCTGTCGCCTATTCGCCGAACGTGATTCTTCAAGACACGTGAACGTGTCTTGAAGAATCACGTTCTCAACGTGAAGACACGTAAACAAACGTGAAGACACGTAAACAAACGTGAAGACACTTGTCGTGTTTTCACGTTTGTTTAATTACTAATGACCTTAAGAAATCTTCCAACAAAGACAAACCTTTTAAGTTTAAATTTATGCTAGATTAACGGAAATTGAAAGTTGATACATAAGGTTTAAGATTAGGATTGACGGAGTTTTTCCGAGAATTTCCATACGTTTAACGTACTATTTACCATTGGTATAAAATTCTTATCGGATGAATTTTCTTTTCCATTTGTTGTTTAAAGACTATCGAGATTCTGTCCTTTTGTTCGAGCTTGTTTTCAATTTAGTAATTTATTTGCATCATCCATCCGTTGAGAGCTAATTTTTAATGTTCGTGACTACGATTCCATTTTATGAAGACAAAAAATTGCTGGATAAAGTTTGAAGTGTTGTTTTATTCAATAATTGCTTTCGAAATATTTTCTAAACTCCGGAGTGCAGTAGTTCTATGGATAGACCTCTGAGCTACTGACCGCAGGACCTGGATTCGGTTCCAGTCGTCGCCACTGGGCACCCTCAACTTCTATCTATATGGAAACTTCCCGCCACCGGGATAGGGGTGATAATTACTCAAGCATGCGACATCCCAACAATCCCCTCTCCTCCCCCACCATACTTGGTTGTATCTCACATTTCAAAAGCCACCAATCGTCTCCGATCATCCTGCTTCAGTGGTAATGTTTCCGCAGCGTACAAAAATATGCTCGATATCAAGATTTTGGCGAACCTTCTCTTAACATCCTTACTCAACGTCCTTGTCATCATGTCTCACAAGGAGTTGTGAAAGCTCGTTTGCCTAACGAAATTCTTCACCTTATGTCTCTACTACTTTGACCATTTTAGTCCAGAACATTTCCAAGATATGGAAACTGTTCCACCTGCTCCATTTTTTCCCTCCTATTTTAATGTTTAGCTTAGCCTTGTTTAAAGTTTAGTAGGCCTTCGTGCGCACATGAAAGAAACACATGGCCAATAGCTAGTTTTTGTACGCGGCCTCACACTGTCATCGAGTGCAAAACGGTTCAACCATTAAAGCGTTATCTGTTTGAGCAAAAATATTCGATTTAGAAACATTTAAACGAAGTAAGAAGAAACATATAGTCTAGGTTTTCGAAAATAAATGTTATAGGCTCTCACGTATATTGAAAAATGAAAAAAGTTCCAATAACTGTAACAAACCAGCGGTATACGTAAATCATTACTTCTTTCTCAGCAGGAACGTCGGTATGGGTTACCAGGATTAAAAAAAATAAAATAACGTTGACAGATTCAAAACCCTTGAGAGTATTAAATAAATACTGCGAAAGGCTCATTGAATTCTATAAAAATTGGAGTGTATTTCAACCCTGTTGCTTGTGAGAAAGTATATGGAGGATGGACGAAGCGCTCTGCATATCAAATTAAAAAAAACACGAAGGCAAGAGAGGTCTGGAAATGGAGGGAATCAGTCGTCACAGAATAGAATAGCTCCAGTCTATACGTTAAGATCTCTTTTGAAAGTACAAAACTGCAAGTTAGTGAAACTTCCTCTGGTTTAATTTGAGGAGCGGACAAATTTTTAACGGCCAATGGTCATTGTACTACATGTTTATATGTTAAACGGAAAAAAATAATGCAGCACTTTCTGTTGATGGGTTCAGGTTATGACCAAAAACGTCGATGGAAAAAAAAGAAAGCAATATGTAGACGTTGAAATTATTTTATAAGCCACAATTTCTTCAAAAATCTAAAAAGAAAAATTTTGTTTCGTTCTCGCTCTCATGGCTAATGTGGAAGCATCTATGTACGGTAAAGTGATGCAAAGAAAACTAATTAGTAACGGTATTAAAAAGTTATTCTCACACCGCCGCGTGTTATAGCATTAATGTAAGCATTTTAAACCGCTCATGAAATAGCAAACCCTTATTTTTAATCTTGGACGTCCTCAATAGAATGTAGGTACTCTTCTCTCTCAAATGAAAGGACTTTATTGGATTAGGCCTCGGTGAAACGGGAATCGCGGGGAAACATCACAACAAGACGGGGATATAAAATTTCCAAAAGAAAAGACGGGAGAAATGAGGATGAAGGGCCGATGAAATTGCAGGAGCGGCTCTTGTTGCCGGAAGGGAAAAATGGAGAGTGAGGGAGGGAGGGGGAGCTGGCGAATACGAGAAGGTCAAAAGGTGGGGAGAAGTCGGCTAGAAATAATGATTGTTCTTGAGAGGTAAACACGTGGCGAGTGAAGCAATCTAAAATGGAGGAGAACGCCCGTGTGCCATTACAGATTATCATTTTCCGTATGCGTACAGTAAACTTGACAGTGTATAGGAATAGAAATGTTCATAATTGGCATTTGAAATTTAATTGATGAAAACTTGTCATCCTTACACCAAAAGTGAAATTGATGAAAACGTGATATCACTATTTTTCGTTAGTACTCGACGCCCGACCTGATCTGGTAAACACGATATGCATTTGAATCGCCACATATTTCTCGCAATGAAACTTTGCTTTTCTCGTGCAGTTTGATGACGTGAAGAGACGGATCATTCTGTTGCTTGAATTTCCAGACTTCAATAATAGAATTCTCGCATTCTGCAGTTATTGTCGTAATTCCCGCAGTGAGAAGATGAAGTCGGTTTTTATTCCTAAAGGTACCTGACTTGATACTCCCAAACTCTTCATTTACTTAAATGTCATCAATAGCGAACTGGTTTAGCATTATTCACTTTTTGAGCAAGAGGAAAAAATTCTCTTAACAAAGTCGTCAGTAAGCTACTCTGAATAAAATTAGTCTAATGGCTAATTAGAACTCTCCAAGAATACTGGAAATTGTAAGTTTCAGTCGCGCCGTCCTCAACGCGGCAGTTCATGAATAATGAACAAACTGGGGCGAATCACTTGATGCCTCTGCCCTTGGCGTTTGCCGAGTAAGATGCGCAAAAAGTGGAAAACGTTTTATAGTTAGCAGGAAGGAAGGAACAGCATAATTTACAATCATTAAGTTGTTTCCATGTTAAATGCTTTGGAATAAAATTAATGTTACACTTTCCAGGCAATAAATTGTTGCCTCTAGATTGACAGTCTGTAATATCGATGAGTGTGAGCGAGATAAAAACATGGAGGAGGTGAAGTGAAAGAAAGTTTATTTGGACTTTGTCACGTGTGTCAGTGATTTTGAATGTAGGTCACTGGAAAAGTTCGAGGTTTCTTAATTCAAGATTTTTTCTCGTATCATTTGAACGGACAATTACAAAAAGTACAGAGGAGTTACGCTTGACCCAGGAGCAAAGATTGAATGGGAGGAATTAATGTATGTAGTTTTTGTCCACCAGATGGCTCAATAATAAACTGGGCTTAGGGTTATGTCTGTGTTCGGAATGATGAGCCGTGGTAGCCAAGTAGGTAGAGCGTTCGGCTACTCACAGGATGGTTCGTGTTTAAATCCAGGTAAAACTGGACATCTTCAGTTTTACCAAAAGTGAATGGTGGATCCCATTATCCTACATGCTGGATCCTAAGAGTGTCCGCAGGTTGCAGAGGAAAAATAACTGAACCTCTCATACTGATAACATATGAATTTTGCACGTCATAGTACTAAGTATTAGATGAGATCTTACCTATCAAAAGAACCTTCGGATTAATTTTGGTATGATTTCTGAATCCTGAGTTTGGTTGGGATGGAAGGTAATTATTGGCGCATTAATGTCACGTATTATTTAATATTTAGGGTTGTACACATATTATCTCAAAACCAGGGAGAGGACTGTAAGATATATAGATGTATTGACTAATACCTTGTTCGTGTGACATAACAGAACGATATTGAGACGCCAAGCAATGCGACCTAAATAGGGTTCACAATATTCCATTTACTGTTAAATAAGTCTCAGGAATATTGCCATCTTCAAATTCACATGGAGAATATGTTTCCAACTCGGATGACCATAAGTGAATACCAAATTGTAGAGAATATACTGTACTAATTAAATCCTGCTTGATAAATGAAGTTCGATATCATCTCTTTACAACAACGATTTTGTGATACCAGTTTATATAGCATGGATTTAAGTTTGAAGGGAAGGACCATTCAGGAAAGAAATGATTATTTTCCGAGAAGAGAGAGAGAGGAAAATTTAAATTAATCGAACTTTATTAAATTCAAAGTGGAATGAGATATTGTCGTTTATCATAAGCAATTACTGATGATAGTAGTTGCAGTTCAGTAGTATTTTTATTTAACTTCTTTCTTTCTTCTACCCAGGTAAACTTTGTTCCACAACATGCTTATTTATACGTAGTTAATTTGAAGTTAGTAGTTGGCTCTGAAAACTCCACAAATATTTTCCTTTTTTACATTCTGTCAGTTGAAATCAATCGGTTATTTATCTCATTCTATGCAACGGAAACGGATTATGAAGAGGCAACGGCCAGCTAATGTTGGACAAAGTACAGAATTGCTGACGTTAATTCTCACAAGATGCTTGTGGAGTTTGCCAATAAATTAACAAAACTAAAGAAAGACAATCCGCCTCAAAGTTGATCCTAATGACGAGGATGTCAACGCGCTCTCTTAAGTAATTATTTTGTTGTTGGATGGAGGGTCTTTCATCGATGGGGACTTCTTTTTCTACGAATTTTGCTTACAGATTTACGCGACGCGACATTGATATGCTTTTATGCTAGGGGAATTTTCTTTCTACTGTACTTATCACTTCATTTAATGCACCATTGAAATTAAATCTTTTTTGAACTAACTGTGGCGTAAACACTAAATTGCCCAAGTTTTTATTGCCATCCATGACATTACCTCCCGCGGAAAGTGGCGCAACCATATAGATTTGACAGCATACCTGACAATTATACTTCTACATAATAAACTATAAACCACCGATAAGGTGTGGGGCAGTAGCTGATTCCAAATCTGACATGCGGCATTAAATTTCTTATTATTATATAAACCACGTTGCAATTAGGCAGTCGTCCTGGTGGCAACGATCCAGTCTCTATCACTGGTCACTCTTACAATGCACATGCACACATACACAAGAAGAACAGATATGAGACAAACTGCTATTATATACAATGAGACTTTTAGATTAACAACCGCTCCTTTGCCATCACACAAGGAGTAGATTTACACCATACGAGTACATACTACGCACCGTCACACTCCGTCACACTCCGTCTATATTTACCCACTCTTTAATTTCATATACCGTTCAAAGTCAATATGCTAGTTAAGAATAACTATGCATGATATTTAAAAAAACGAGGTAATTTTATTTACAGATACATGAACTACGGTGTCTAAGAATTAAATAGTTGTCCGATCTGGTGTTTTCTCGGTGAATGTTCTGGGCTGAAGTCCATGGCCACACCGGGTCAAGATCTCCATGGCTTTTCGCAACGTTTATTACGTTTCGATGTGCAACTCTCTCATCGTCTTCAGGGATCCAGGAATCCAAGTGTTGGCAGCAGTAGCCGAGCACATAATCGAGGAAAACGACTTGATTTGATAGGAAGAAACAAAACCCCGTCGCACATCAAAACGTTGGAGGAGATCATGGAGATTCTAACCCGGTGTGGAAACCGAGACTTTCCACCTGTAAAATAGTTTTCTACACATGCCACTTAAACTGCTAGAAACAAGAAGAACAATAAAATAAGGCATAGATAAAATAATGACAATAAACTAGGCTACTTAGAATGAAAAAATACTTTTTCCCATTGAGCTATTATTCCACCTTTGTCAATTGAAGAAAAAGCGTTTTCCTTTATTTTGGCGGAGACGGAAGGCGGATGACAACTATTTAAGCGAAGATACAGTTATTTGTTCTTGGTTTTGGTGTGAATTGCAATGTAGTTTTTTTGTTAAAGGGAGAGATTTGGATATTTAGAAAGGTGATTTGAGTTGAAGAAATGGTGGATAAGAAGGAAGCTGAGGATGGTGTATTGATGTCAAGGAGAAACGTGTTTTAGAACCCACAGCGTATTGTCTAACGAAAAAAATACGTGGGTTGAAATATAAGTCCTAATGAAAAAAAAGAAAAACCAAATTATTTGAATTTCACAGCATCATTTTCTTCCGATGTACTTTTCCCAGCGTTTCTGTAACTTTTTAAGCTACCCAAAAAGTAGAGTTTCGGAAGGTCCTCAAAATAGGCATCATGGCCTCCTCGTTAGACGCGAATCGTTTTCAGTCGAGCCATTTTTTTTCAAGTTTATAAATAAAAAAAACACAAAAGGCCAAATCTGGTGAATATAGTGGATTTTTAATAATTAGAACTTCAATTCCATAATTTTTCTCGTAGAAACTGCACGGGTGTGCAACCATCCATTGTTTTAATAAAAGAGAATTTTTTTGCTCTCTCTCTAAATATATATATATATATATGTTTATATATATATATATGTATATGTTTGTTATGACTTATATATATATATATATATATATATATATATATATATATATATATATATATATATATATATTTGTGTTTTGGTTGTCGTGGTGGAAGGGCTTGTGTATTCCGATGACCCCTAGAGCTGTGCTGGCGGGAGTAATAATAATTACTCCTGGAAGGGTCACCCATGCCAGATAGGTCGAAGGTTAGGAGCCAGACGAAAGGTAGTCCACGCAGCGTCTGTTCCTCAGTGAGGCGGCTGCAATGGCGTCTGACCCCAGTGGGGCGGCCATTAAGTGATGGTGTCACGTTAAAAACACTATTGAGGAAGGCAACGGGAAACCACCTCAATTATCATTCCCAAGAAAATATGATGGACGCAAAATGAAGGGAGGAAAGAAGTACACCGAGATGAAGAGGGACCTGATATAGATTAGTTTGCTAGGTGGGGAGTCACAAAATGTTTGTTTGATAGTTTGGTCCATCCAAAAACCTACCTTAACCGGTAGATTACCTAAAAAAAATATATATATATATATATATATATATATATATATAAATATATTTATATATATGTACGTGTATAAATATTCCGAAAAAGGTAAAGGCTAAATCATGTGAGGATTAGAGAACAATAAGTTTGATATCCCACATAGCTAAAGTTATTCTCAGGATCATCAACAAAAGGATAGAGAGTAAGGCAAATGATTACTTAGGGGATGATCAGTTTGAGTTTAGGAAAGGAAGAGGTACGCGTGATGCCATTGCAGTAATGAGATCACTAATCGAGAGGAATATAGAATACAATCAGGACGTTTTTGCCTGTTTTGTAGATTTTGAAAAAGCGTTTGATAGAGTGAATTGGGAAAAATTAATGCGTGTATTGCAGAAAATAGGAATGGATTGGAGGGACAGGAGACTGATACGCAACCTGTACATGTCTCAGACTGCTCAGGTGCGAGTGGGGAACGGAGAATCCGGATGGGCAGTGTTAGGAAGAGGGGTAAGGCAGGGTTGCCCATTGTCACCGGTGCTGTTCAATGTATATGTGGAGGAAATGATTAAAGAGGCATGGGATGAACTGGAGGTAGGAATGAAAGTCGGAGGGGAATTCGTAAAATCGGTTAGGTTTGCTGATGACCAAGCATTAGTTGCTCATTCAGCCAAGGGGTTGCAAGCATAGCTGAGTGAATTGGAGGTTCAGTGCGATAAATATGGGATGAGAATCAATATTAATAAAACAAAGGTTATGCGATTTTCCAGAAAGAAAAACGCTAAGCTAAATATTAAAATAGGCGGGAAAAAATAGAGCAGGTAGAGCAGTTTACATATCTCGGAAGTGTTTTGGACCAACACAGTCAAAGTGGTAGGGACGTAAGGAGAAGAATTGCGCTAGGCAAGGAGGCTTTCTCAAGGAGGAGGGAGTTGATGACGGGGACGTTGAGTAGGGATGTTAAGACAAGACTCGTAAAAACTCTGATATGGAGCGTAGCTATGTACGGCGCGGAAACGTGGTCGCTGAAGCAGGAGGATAGACGTAGATTGGAGGCTTTTGAAATGTGGGTGTGGAGAAGAATGGAGAAGGTGAAATGGACCGAAAGGAAAACAAATGAGGAAGTACTAGAGATGGTGGGGGAGGAGAGGGGTTTGTTGAGAGAAATCCTATGGAGGCAGGAAAAATGGATGAAAGGCGTATTGAGCGGTAGTGGAATGTTGAAGAAGGCAATAGAAGTGAAATGTTGGGCAAGCGAGGAAAGGGCAGGAACAGGATAGGGATGTTGGACGGGAAGAAGGGAGGAAGGAAGTACACAAGGATGAAGAGGGACCTGATGTAGATTAGGTTGCTGGATTGGGTTTTGCTTGGAGTTACAAAAGGTTTATTTGATAGTTGTGTCCATCCAAAAACCTACCTCAAGTGGTAGATTACCTAATAATAATATGTATATATAGCATGGTAAAGAGAAAGACAATGCCTATAGTTACTCCGTAAAAGATGAACTACTTTTAAAAATATTTTATTGAATATTCAACTTTTCATATTACTTGTACATAAATCTGAATGAACATTCAAGTTCATCTAAATTATAAGTAAGTATTTTCAAATTATCTTACCTTATTATAATAGGTTTCAGATGGTTCTTAAAGACTTTTCTTCTGTATACACATGGCGAGAAATTCCCCTTGTTAGCCCTACATTATTTTCTTCTTGGTTTCTTCGTAACCCTTGACCTCCCTTCTTGTTGTATAAAAAGCCTATTCTCTTCCTTTCTGTAGCCCGATTGCTTAACTTTATCTTTTCTATCTTGACCTTTAACATCACAAGCCTCTCAATATTTCCTCCACCGACTTTGTTTAAGGTTTTTTCGGATTTCCGCTCGCAACTCCTTCTCTTCACGCAACGCATTTAAAACTTTGTCATTAGTCTTTCTCTCTGCCCAACATAAGTTAACCGAACGCGAGGGTAACCTATTTATTTGGGAGACAGTATTAGGCAACTGGTTGGTTCTGGATACATACTCGTACTAAGGCTATGTACACCCATGCTGTACGATTTTTCTGGTCACAAAACATTTCGACACCCCGGAGAAGATGAAAGTAAACCTATAAAACTGAGCGGGTGAATTTACCACCAGTTAAGTCAGATGAACGCACTCATCAGACCAATCTTTTCGAGTAAAACTTAAGTTGGTTTTTCAAATTGATAAAATCATTAAGCAATGACATCCGGAGATTGAACACCCAAGTGCATGCATCCGCTTGGCGTAATATAACTAATGGTATTTGACAAGACTTGTTGAATTTCATTGTTAGAAATGAAAGATAAAGTATAGAATATGCGCTAAAGATAATTGTGCTCTCTAGCAGCTAGAATAACCCTTAAAAAAGAATTAAAGCTAGTTATGCTAATCGTTCTGAGACCTGGGACTTTCGGTTTGATTTGAATTCCTTTTAATGACGCGTTATCAATCGTGTTGATACTGAAGAACTATGCATTGCTTTATATTAAAAACGGATTAACCTTTCTTATTACCAATTGCATTTGGTAGGTGGGAACATTATAAATTTAGCCTTATACTGAATGGATGATGATATATAGTATATTAGTAATTTTCCAGACGTTTATGTATTTCTTTGACCATTTTAACGAGAGGGATGAGGCGTCTCATTTCAAGTTGATGCCCTGAAATTACTTGGCGTAAGATTACGGTACCCACATGCCAAATACGAGTACAAAATAAGAACAGTTTTTAGTTATTTGGTTGTTGAAGGTAGTAGTTTTTCAGGATTGACACGATTGTCAACGTGCCATAAATAGGAATTCATATCAATGTGAAAACTCCAGGTTAAGAAAAGAGTAAATTTACTGGCTTTAATTCTTTTTCCAGGTACTACAATACTTTTTTTGGATAAGTTATCAACGTCTCCTTATCGGTGCTTTTCTTTGGACGATGGCTAGATCAATAGGAAAATTAATTTACTAGTTTGGGAAGCTAACTCCGCGGAACTGATCGCTCTAATTATTTCTTCCGCTGTATCGGATTGTCTGCACGCCAATTACGAAAAGAAGGCGGTTTTTAACTGAGCGTGTGAAATGACTTGGCATTCCGCCGTTTAAGAATAATTGCCATCTAATGGCGACAACGTCGGTAGATTAGGAATCAGACCAATTTCAAGTTTTGCCTAAATAAAATCGGAAACCTTCCTTTAAGTCCAAAATATCTGGGACTCAATAAGAATTAGGATTTATAACCTAAAATCATGTGATAAAAATAATTTTTTAACATATACTTGTATTATACCTAAAAACAATTATTAAAATCTACATACATTAACTGCTGTTGACCCTTTATTATTCAGCAACAGCCCACAACGGAGTTTTCTGCAGTTCCTGGGTCAAAATGCCCTTAGGTTATGGGTGTCGTAATCTCTTTCTTTACACTGTTATTTCAAAGAAAATTCGTAAAATATGTGCCGATGACCTCTTTAGTAGTCTTGATAACATTACGGTTCAGAGAAATCATTAAATCAAGACAAATTATGGCTATTTTCAAAGGTGAATACTAAAAAAATAAGTGAAGACGACTAAGTGCGAAAGTAAAATGGTGCAAATTTTAGTAAAGCGACCTGGGATCTATAAATGGAAGGAGACGGGAATGGAGTCGGTGTGTTCGTTTAATTTGAGATTATATTTGAGGTATGGTTTATTAGATGGCCTGAGGGTGTTGTGGCTACGCTTCCGTAAAGTTATCAGTACATTTATTTATAATTTGAGCATTGAAAAATATATTTGGTTCTTTTACAAGAAAGCAATACTAAGTAGTGTTAAGGGCTATCACCATTGGGTACACGAAGGCTGCATTATGAGAAATGCCTCACCTCACTATTTCGGATTTCGGAAATGATCAGCTGCATTATTGTTCTATAAAACGTATGAAGACCAATTTCAATAGAGAATTACTAGATTGAGGTGGAAAGAAAGGTGAAATAATATTTGGGATTGAATCAAATTCATGCGCAATGCCATTTAGGGAACCAAAAGATTAATTTAATGTATTTTCCGAGCAAGCAGCATTTATTTCCTTCGCCTCATTAGCCATCTTTGGCGAGGTTGATATGTTTGCGTCTTTGCGTGAAATCGGTATAAACTACAATACTATAGTGTGTTAAGAGGACAGTTTATCCATTAGGTAAAAAACCTGTCGTTCTCGGCCTGGAATTATTGTTGAAATTTTTACTGTGAAAAATACTGATCATGATTTTGGCCATTTCTTTACGGTTTAGTTATCTCTTAGTAGTTTTTTCACTCCTCCTTTAGAAGTATCCTTTTTGGCATACTTTATCTCCGAAAATGATCCACCATATGAAAATAAACGCTATTTCATAAACTATGTCATGATGTAGGACCATAATTGTTCCAATTCGACCTCTTGTTAGATATGATTTCCTTCCGACTGAAAACTGTTGAATCACGTGTAAAGATTTTTCCAAGTTGTTTTGATTTGATTATATTAGCGAAAGTTGCGTGCTTCCAATGGAACTTTGATGTTCTTAGCCTGATGATGCAGAAAAAATAATAGTAAATGAATCTTCACAAAAAATGAATGAATGAGTGGTAATTGGCGCTTTATATGGATCTCCAAAATGTGTATCGCTCGTTTCCATCCATAAGAGTGCCAAAATTTACTTCCAAACTGATAAATGCTAAACCTTCTAGTCCATTTGAAAAAATGACATTCCACCAATGAGAATTTAAAGACTTTTTTTAACATCATCGCGAAATTAACCCTCTACCTAGAATAAGCTCAGCCTCATAGATGCGATTCAGTAAAAACCTATATCACTTACTGCTCCTATTTCTGATTTTAGAACATATACAGCAGGCGAGAGAGTGTAGGCAAAATTAACCATTTTAATAATCGCTACTTAATGCATATAACGTAGTTCGGAATATAAAGGTGAAGTTATTTCATGGAAAAGAAATCTAAGAACTTCCAGGCTCAAACCCAACTCATAAATTACTATTTGTATGGATAGTTCGTGAAAAATATAGCATAAGGATTATACTTTTAGCGACCGACTGGGAAAGTTTTAATTTCCGAAACTGGCACGGAAAATATCAGTTCTGGATTCGTACTGGTGTGGGTAGTGGATAGATCTCATCTTTCTCAAAATATTAGATTCGATTATCGAGAACGGTAAAAGCTTTCTTTCATAATTATTTTTCTGTCTGTGTGTTGTATGGGTAGATCTTCGCGTACAGGAGATCACCAATTTCCGGGAAATCCACTCCAAACTTTGGAACTCCGGAGTTTCTTACTTCAAGTACGCTTGCATCCAAATTCTCATCTCAATTTACCATATTTATCTTATTTATTTCCAGCTCCTGGGTCAGTCTAAGTGGTGATAAATAACAATCTAGGGGATAGGCTTGTATCTGTAAGACTGAATGCATTATAGAAAACATTTTATTTCACTATTAATAGGTAAGAGAGTGCTCCATTATTGAGGAAAAAACAAATAATTCGAGAGAGAATGAATGTAAATTCAAGGAAGGATCGTCAAGAAAAGAACGGTTTAAAATTATAACTCAAAATCCTTTTGCGTCGATTTATCTTCCTAGTAGCTAGTCTAGATTTGCACTAGTGAAGAAAGAAAAGGAAAAAGTGATATACATTATGGTAACAATAATGTAATTTCCATATTTGATTCCGATATTATAATATCTAATAATGCGAGCCATCAGCAATCACGTAAGGTGTGGTAAAATATGAGGTAAAAGAGTTAGTCATTACACTGCATACGTCGTCATTTTTAGACGATTTCAAAGTACAAGGTGGCATTTCTCTTTCTTAAATTCACATTTGACGCATGTCTTAGTTCGACTCTCGCCAAAGGTATAATGAGTATTAGAGAGCAAACGGTGTCGACCAAGAACTTGTTGAGCAGCACAGTATTCTTGTATTTCCCCCAAGGATGAAAGATTCTAGGGTAATACGGAGGTTTTGATAAATAAAATGACCACAGTAGTGTAAATCTGTTCGTTATAGACCGAGGAAAACATACTGGAACAGTTACAAAATGTCTAAATTTTCTCCTTCTCTTTGAAAGCCACTGGGTTAACAATCACAATTTATTGCAGATCGGTCCGGAACGATGGAACTCTGTCGGAAGCGTTTCGATTTCATGCTATTATTGTTTTGTACTTGGATGGAATATCAACAGCTCAAAATCTCTAAACACCAAGACTCAATTCTATCGCAATTACATTCGGTAGTGCACCGCAGATGGTAATGCACACGTACAAAGATAGGAATTAATGTCGGATCCAACTGGCCCCTTCGTGATATTGATATAATTCTGAGCAGCGGGAGTTCTCTACTCGGCTTAAAATCTGTGACCAATAGAGTGGTTCTATCTCCCTCAAGCACTCCCAAATTATGGAGCCCAATTAAGGCGTTTTATGAAACAGACGCTCATGTTGGTCGTCGAGATGGATCTCAAAGACCACAAATTTTACTTTGTGTTGTATTTTTTTATTCATGAGTATGCATTGTAGCATATTAGTCAAGTGGAAAGAGCGTTTGATAATTGGCTAGAGGGTTCCGGATTTAAAGTCTTTGGACGGAAGGCACCTGAAAACCAAGCGGCCCAATTTTGTTGTCTTTATAACTTCAAGGGAAATGAAACAGTACAGGCAAGTTAACTGATTACACTGTGCTGCGTGTGTAAAATTCACTCTCACTTTAAGGCTAGCTTCGGGATGAGCTCTACCCTCGTCTATCATAACTAACCTTTCGATTGAATTCTGTGGATCGTTGTTGACATTTCATTTGCACTCCTTTATTTTACATTTATTGTATTTATTCAATATTAATATTATGTAGTAATATTAACTGAAAATTTTATATTATAATTTTAACAAAAAATCTATACTATTTCATATCGAACATAAATATACAACAATGATGGTGTTATATTTTTATTTGTACGTGTTTTCTTTAACAGTATATATCACCATTGCATTCCTCGAAGTTAAGCAAAAAGACATGCCTCTATTAAAGACCTGCCTCGCAACTCCAGTGCACGAAGTGATTGAGTTTCAAGTCTAATGGAATAGTAAAATTCATAATTTCTTTATTAAAATTATTACGTATCTTGTTTTCACAAAGATTAATAGTTTTTTAGATTCTATTCATTTGTATTTTATCAATTCACTTGCCAATTTTGGCAAAAACTAGATTAGTTTTTATCAAATGCGTTCGCCTTTATCAGATTTTGAGGGTAATTACCGAACAAGTCAGTTGTAAAATTGCTGGCGAGCGTTTATTATTCGAGTAGGGTGTAATAGAAACCACAGAGGGGGGTAGCGTGATGGCAATTTATGGACAATGAAGGTGGGTTAGGTACGTAAGGGGATCCTGTGTGAGGTGAGGCAGCGGGGGTCGAGGATAATGACGTATCTACGTATCGTATGGTAGGGAGAAAGGAAAAGGCTTGAGAAATGGGAAAGTAGAAGGAAGGCAGTTTCCTATCGCGCTCTGCGGGAATCGCGGTGGCAGTTTGAGGGGAAAGAATTGCGGAGAGGGCCTACTGGTGGAGAAGAGGGAGGCTTGAAGAAAGTTGTCTAGAGACCGGGAAGGAAGATGGGCGGGAAAGATACGATTTTGGAAGGAAAATGTAGAGGCGCTTCCCAGGCTCCACCCCTCGGGGACGACGACGCCTTTTCACGCCGCCTATTTACGGCCGAGGGAGGAGGAAGTAAAAGAGGTGAGGTTGGAGTTTCGAGGAGGGAAGGGCGGGAGGTGTTGAGGACGAGAGGAAAGGGTTAGGCGTGCGTGAGTGGAGCCAAGAGTGGTGGAGCCCTCAAAGGAAGGGCGCGAGGGTGTGAAAATCGCGGGCGTGAATATGCTAATGCGGCCGAGGGGCCTCCTTACAAAGTTTTCTCGACGCTCAAAAATTGGATTTACCCTCCCCTTTTGCACTAATTTCCCCAGTTATTATTATGCTATTTTGTATGGAGAGTTATTGCGCGGTTTAGAGAGGGATTCTTAACTTTACAAAATGTCATGGGGGAGTGCGAGTTTGAAATATTTACGCGCGAGGCGGTCCCAAGGCATTATTTTAATTTTCCAACCCGAAAGCTTGGCTATATTTTACCAATTTTAAATATATAAATATCATATTTTACGTATCATCTGTTATTTAATTATTATTAAATGATATATTCATTCATAATAGTACAATATGGCACACTATCAAAATGTGCATGTAGAGAGAATATTCATTTTATGAATAGTATAGTTAGCATAGTTTGAAATTCGTACCGATAATTTAAATGCCAATAAAAGTGTACAGAATCGGGAAGCTTTCGTTACCCTTTTGCTTGTACTATCTCTTATAAAATCATAATTCCTATGCCTTACGTTTCACGAACAACCTTTATCGGATATTCGACATTTTTACAACTAGAAACTTTTCTTTTAAAATCATCAGATCCAGTAGAAACAGCTACATGTGATACATTCTTGATGCTCAACGTCTTATTATTTTTGTTAATTCTCTCTGTAGAGACATTATTATTATTCCTTACTCGTATTTCATAGCAACTACTTGTAAAATAAAAATGCAGAATTTAGAGCCCTCGGGATTTAATAGCGATGGCTGCTTGGCGGGTGTCGGGAATCCAACAAGAAATTCAGGCAGTGATGAAATAATACCACTTAATTTCAATCCAGGTGTCATCGGAGCATTTTACTATAGGTGAGAAATTTCTCGGGTGAAATATACTGTGTTTGCAGTATCGCCTGTACCCAATTTCTTTACTTTCTCTTCGGAAGCATCCTGCTGTGATGCCACACGCATAATCTACTTGCATTGCACGCTGCATTTTATATGGTTTAGGATAGATCCCTTGTGCTTCCCTTGAGGCTCATAAAATTTTGATTTTATCGACGATGCAGTAGATAGATAAATAAACAATTTTTGGTAAAATATATTCTCCTAAAATCATTTATTTATTCATAAAGCAAAAATAAAAATACTGAATAGTATTGCTCACTCTAGAATGTTGCTGTGTTATAGATTTGCCATAATAGTATTTCCGGCGAGGTGAGAGAAAGGATTTTACAAACAGTTTTCTGGAACGATTCGGTACGAAAAGATCGATGAAGGTGCATGATGAGACGCACGTCGTAATAAAAACCGATGAATACCTATTACAGAACCACTCAAAAGCGTATCGCAAACGATATTGGAATATTCAAGGAACGTGTCGGCTTCATTATGGAACAGTTGATAATGCTCGTCCACACACCTCACGTGCAACTGGACAGGCTCTACGAAACCTGAAATTTGAACCGATTCTACACTCTCCTTATTCCTCTGATCTTGCCGCTTGCGATTTTGATTGTTTATATATATATATTAAACACACAGAAACATAAAAGAAGGACACTTACAGTAGATATTTACGTTTCGACGGCACGGCCGTCGTCATCAGAAATCGTGCCGTGCCGTCGAAACGTAAATATCTACTGTAAGTGTCCTTCTTTTATGTTTCTGTGTGTTTAATATTTATTAACCTAGTGTTTGTGTGTTTGTGCGTCGCCGGAGTGCGTCATTTTCAAGATTATATATATATATATATATATATCCTTGAAATTGACGCTCTCCGGCGACGCACAAACACACAAACACTCGGATAATAAATATTCCACACAAAGAAACATAAAGGAAGGACACTTACAGTAGATATTGGCGTTTCGACGGCACAGCCGTCGTCATCAGATTATATATTAGTTTAGTTAGTTATTTAGTCATCAGTTTATATATATATATATATATATATATATAAACATACACATATAAACTTTCGTTTAAAACTTATATAAAACAATTTATTTCTTAATGCAATTTGGATAAATAATAACTATAAGGAATCACCGCATATAAATTCGCACGTAGGAACTCAGTGTGCATTATTTAATATTGATTTTTGGTTGAATTTAATTTTGTTCATGGCGAATATTAACACACGTTTGTGTTGTATCTTCGATAGTTTTATGGCATTTAGAAATTCGTCCTGAACAAAATTAACCTTTTTTACATTGTTTTACTTCTTATCTCATCGTAATGATTACCTGGAAGAGAATCGAGACCAACAATGAAAAACGCATCCCGCTTAAACAAATGAGGCGCCTATATCAATTAAAACCTCAAACATAATACTTGTCAACATATAGTAAGCATGTTTTTTTATTAATGAAACTGACATAATTTGTATTTACAGTTTGGAAGACTGAAGGGAGATCAATCGATCATAGAATCGATCGCTGAAGTGCGGTTATTTCAGTTTAAATAAATGTCTCTTGAACTGTATTCAAATTATAACTCCAATCCCATAAGTCTATATAATAGTTGAATTATGCTTTGCCTACTTTAAGGCAAATATCTGGGTTGGATTTTCTGTGGACGTTCAAAAGGACAACATTTGAATCTAACAAAACGTGTGAGGTTATAATGGGTAAAATAATATTGTATGCCATTCGTCCCCTTTTAACTGCTGAACTGAAAGAAATCCTGGTCGTTTAATTTGTAAGAGCCTGAATTTACATAGTTATCATTTAAGTGATCCGAGTGTTCCATTACAATATCCAGAAACTAGACTTAAATTAAAAAATCATGATTAAAGTGGAACTTATATGGTAGATCTCAAAAAACTCGGCTAAAGTGTTGCTTTATTGTCATCTGAGAGAGTTTTAGGCATTAAAATAATAGAAATTGATCATTTTAGGAAAGATATATTCAGCCTGAGAAAAAAAACTGCAAATAAGATCCGGATGGTTGTTTGTTTTGAGTTTCATAAAAATAAAATATTCACAGATATTTATCTCGATCGAATTACTATTTCCAAGCATTCAATTTCAATCCATTCAAATTTTAAATGGAATAATATCCCATCACTAGGAAAATTAAAAATACTTGATTTGCTCTTTTTGTGCGTTTTTCGTGAGCTCGTCTTTGTGCACGAATATAAAATGATGGAGGCAAATAGATTTTTTTAAAAGTCCACCTACGCTTTGATATTGCCCTTTCGTCCCAAAGCACGGCGTACGCTCACAGAGCAGACTCATGCGTGGCGACAGTGGCAGGTCCTCGTTGCCTTTATTGACTCATCCTTTCTTTCTAGCCGGTTTCCCTAGCGACAATAATTTACATGCTAATCGAGTCGTCGCCCGTCGGAAATTCTCTGATATTCCCGCTTAATATGACGCGCGCTGTTTTCTGGTTTTACTGGCCTCCGTCTCCGTCATCAGTTTAGAAGGAACCTTGCTTACGCATCCAGGTCCGGTAATCTCATGTTTCCTGCTACGTCCTAATTTGATAATTGCTTGGGCCTAAGACGTAGGCGATTGTGGAAGATCCGAAGAGAAAAATTCTGTTCTTTTCCTGAGAAAAGTATTTCGAACACCCTCCGACGTTTTTAAACTACGGTCCAAAATTGAAAGGAGGGGGGGAGAAAAACCGCTTGCCTCTTTGTGCTACTTTTTGAAAGATTCTTCCTCATCAATTCTTTAATTTTTCGACGCTGTGTTTTTTATTGTCAACCAAATTAATTTTGGCGCAAAGCAATGCCACCCACATATATCAGTGACTTCCCATTTGGAACACGATTTTATATTAGTGTCTTCCCATATGAAACGCGATTTTGATTATGAGGACTGCGACTAAGAAGTATATTTTTTACTCCCCGGACATTTCTTGCGAGCCAAATGCATGCAAATCTCCAATTCTCGTAATTCTCTCTTGAATTTTTATCTGTCTAGCTGAGCAATGAAAAATACCAACGACTTAAACTGAGTGTGACCCGTGACATGACGCAATCATCGATGACATGACATCAAGGTGATATAGTATATCACCTTGGAGATTCTGGAATAGTTCGTTCGTTTTTCGTTAACAGCTTTTTATTTATTCACTTACCAGTCGGACTTTTGTACTGGGTTTTTAAGACGTTAATTCAAAATCATACTTTGGTATCAATTCACAGTTTAGTGGGGAATGGGAATGGATGAGAAATACATTTGGACTTAATGGGAAACTTGGAACCAATGGGAAATACTTTTCTCAAGAGTAAATCTCTTTCGATTAGAATGGTGATTCCTGCAATTTTTATAGACGGCAAACGAAAACAAATAATAACAATCATTAGAATAAAGTAAATTTGATTACCTTTTCGTCATGTACAACGTCAATCAAAATGTAGACTTTTACAGTGTTGTAGACGTCGAGTTGCTAATTTCTACATTTACGCTATACATCCCACGTCACACACTTGCATGCAACTGACTATATTATTCTGTTAGCTGTGGCCAGTTTTATGTGCCAGTAAGATGAAATAATGAATGAAAATGTTTCTACTTCTATATTCACATGTAGATTATATCCCTAAGTTATTTCTGAACGCAGTAATCAACTGAAGCTTTGTTATCACATTCGAGGGCCAAAATCACTTCAAAATAAGTCTAAAGGTATGCGAAATTATCAAATTTGGAATATAGGGGTCAATATCTTCCTCGGTGCCCCCCCCCCCATTAGATTCCACCCAAAAGTACGTATTTGAGTAAAAATAATTTATTTTAGTGCCTCTTGATCAAATCTTTTCATTCCAGTGAAAATACAGAGTTAATAGAAATATGCTTATGTAATAAATTTTATTATGAAATACTTTATTGGTAATAAAAACATTAGTTTTCGACAAAAGAGAAAGAGAAAAATTATTTTCTTTTAATTGGACGTACAGAGAGCAAGTTAGCAATAACGTGCACACATAAAAGTTTATGTATGGAACACTTTCGGTCTTTCTAGCAGCTTTTCATGTTTTTCGGTGAAAGGTTAATAAGGAAACTAGATCAAAATTCTGATGGAACTAATACATTACGCCGTAGGTTGTCGAAAACAGTTTCACGATGCGGGAAATTCGTGATATATGTGCATATCTGATGTGATTTTTATCAAATATTCAGCCAGATAAACGAAAAAGTGCGGAGGAGCCGAACGGATGCATCAAAATGATGTATTTGATTATGACGCAGACTTTGAAAAAGCTATCACAAGGCGTTGCATCATAACGGAATGAGATGCCGTGAACGACCATAAAAAATAGTCTTTTAAATTCAAAGTTCTCGATTTTAGGGAACAGTTTATGTAATTTAGCAGTTTGGTGTATTATAGTATACTCCGTAAAAATATGTCGCATATGTCATTTTCGAGGAAAGAATCAAAAATTCATTTACAACGATTAAGTTTCTTTAATTATATAATTTCCTCCAAAATTCTCTCGATTAACGCTTAGCTTCATATCTAATTTTTATAGATCAGAGCAAGGGGATTCCCCCCGGTTTTTTCCAGAGTAGCCAAAAGTAGCCATTCTATACCTAAGACAAGGAACTCCTCTTCAGACTCCTCTCTTATATTCGGAAAAATCTTTAAATGTCTTTTTTTTATTGGTAATTTCGTCAAAATCGTTTCAAAATATTTGTGGAATTGAGTTAAAATATAAATTTGCCTAAAATATCGAAATGACTGTTTTATTTCCGGAGTTTATTTTTGGCTTCCTTCCTTAAAAACAGTTAACGTAAAAGAAAGAGTTTTTTTTATTCTAATAAAAAAGATAAAATTTATGCCTGAAATATCAAGAATCTGAATAAAAAGGACTAAAGTATAAAAGGAATTTTAAAAATCCATACTTTATGTCGTTGGTCTTGTCTTTTTGATGAAACACAACTTGTATATTTGCTCTGTAAATTTATTTCGTTAGGGGAGTATTCAGCTGAGTCATGCGTCATCGAAACGGAAGAGGTTGTGAAAATTTGATGAATTTAACGCTGGTCGACGTTAAAGTCTGTTTTGAATTTAGACTCCATGCCCGGTGTTTCTACAATTGCATCCTTATATTTTAATGTATTTAACATGAATCTATTTAAACAGGAATAGGAGGGTTTCCAAATGCATACTAGTTTTGGGACCTGGGTCTAATTTTAATTCTCAAATTACCCCTTCCTCACCTCTTCCTTGGAGTGTAATGCGAGTTCAAGGACATTTTTGCATTAACATCATCGAATTCATGTAAAGCACTTCCAGGAAAGAGAGAACAGATGAGCTGAACGTTTTAGAAATGAATAACTAAAGATGAAATTTTTAGAATGAAAACAGAGGTTTTTTTTTAAATTTCTCAATGAGAAGAAAAATCAAATTGTTGAAAAGACCAGGAAATAATATGTACAAATGACAGGAAAATAGTTTTTAAAATTCGGAGCTGTAACAGATTTAAGTGGAATTATTGATCAAGTTAGTCAGTTCTTTGGTCAGTTGGTGCCCAAGTGTTGAATGGTAAATCAACATTTTTCATTCTCCGTTTCAGAAGTCTTCGACGTCTTAGATTATCTCAATACGCTCACTCTGTTTCTCTCTCTCAACATTAGAAAGCGGGTAGAAGAAATTTTTATCACTGCTGTCAGTAATCATAAGGGAATCACAACTATAAAAGCTTTTTTTTAACATAAAACGTCTATTCTGCAGAATTATTAAGCTTCTAGTTATGAAGAATGTAGAATTCCGGAAAACTCTTACTATACCGAGAAGATATTGCAGTTTTTAAAAGTTTTTTTTTCGAAATTTTGGTGGCTTATGCTATTGGGAGTGGCCCGATGCATTCGAGCGTGGGAGTTTGGCTCATTTTGTTTAAAATTATCCAGTTCTTGTGGTTTTACAAATCAAAATGCTCACCGATGCTAAAATTCAATCATTTGATTAAAAAGAAACAAAAATTCATACTAAGAAAATTATGGCTGAAAATGAGCCCAGGGGTGTCTCATAAATAAATGCACAGCTGAAGATCATAATGTTTTGAATACAAATGTAATCTTCTTGAACCGCTGCCCTAACCGAAGCTTTAATATTTTAAAGTTTTTCCTACATGTGGAACTTCTGGTGGCTTAATCGGTGAGTCTCTGGGATATAATTTGACTTTATTCAGGCTTCACAAATATATATCCTGTTAATTAATGCAATATTTTTTCGTGAATTCACGCTCTTTTTGACCGAATTGCACAGATTTTGCAGTCTAAAAAGGAAGTAATTCTCTAGTTTCTCATTAGAATAAACCATTAGAGAACATTGCGGGCATTTCTCACGTGGGATTTGAAGACATAAGCTCTGGCTAGCAATCTGGAAAGTATCCACTAGTGCAATATGTTCAACTAAACTATTCCTGCCATTGTCTCGAATGAGTAATGAAATTTAATTTGCTGATGCTAAATTATTCTCGTCTTAAATATCGTGACTACAATTTGTCTTAAATTAATGTTGTAAATCGACCGTGCTATGTTGAACCTGATCCTTTTCTCTCCAACTCGCAGGAGTACATACCCTAACTCCAAAAATGTTCGAATGATTTTTACTTGCTTTCCTGGCGGTTGTCAGCGAAATGAAAACAAAATTAAGAAGACTCCGCAGTAAAAAACTTCTTGATAAAAAAAATGATGATAAAACTTAACCTTTCGGCGAAGATAATTTTCCGTTTTCCAAGTTAAAATGCATGCACCTAAATGTTTTTTCAAACTTTGTAATGTTTATATATCATCGAGGATTTGTGTGTGGCTCAACTTTTCAGCGTATGTGTATGAAATTAGGAGGAGCACATACAGGGTCGCACCCAAAAGTGGTAGGACTGATTTTTTTACAAGAATTTTATTGACGATATGCTTACATCGACTTAATAATCTTCAAAGTATGCTCCTTGAGCTGCTACACACTTAGTAAAACGTTGCTCCCATCCCCCGCACGCCCGCTGAAAATTTTCTTTGGGGATGCCGTTGATGACCCTCGTCGAAGCCTCTTGAACGGCCTTTATCGAGTCAAAACGTCGTCCCTTGAGCTGTCTTTTCATCAGGGGGAAGAAAAAGAACCGGTGGTGCCAGATCGGGAGAATAGGGCGGGTGCGGCAACGTGGCAACGCCGTATTTGGCCAGGAGCTGTCTGACGACGAGCGCGCCAATTCAGAATTTTCGGCACCATCTTGGCGCACACCTTGCGCATGGCCAAATCCTGTGAAATAATGCGTTGGACGTTGGATGCAGACAGACCCAACTGGTCTGCAATTTCTTCACTGGTTAAGCGTCGGTCTGTGTTCAGCAGTGTCCTCACTCTGTCCACTATCGTGTCGGTTCTTGCCGTCGACGGCCGTCCGGAGCGATGGTCGTCTTCAACGAGCTCCCGAGTTTAAATGAGGGTAGCTCTTTAAACAACTTGTGCCACTCAAATACTGTGGAATGGCTTAAGGCAGTGTCCCCATAAGCCTGCTTGATCATATCGAGGGTCTCAGTTGCCGTCTTCCCGAGTTTTGCACAAAATTTCACGGAATAACGTTGCTCTAAATTCAGATTCAATTTGTGTTTCGACGCGGACGAAAAACTTGCTTCACTAAAAACGGTGTCCTCACTCAACGACAGCCCGCAGGCGACTGAGGTTGGTGTCGGTTTGTTGCTAAGAGCCCCCTCCACCTTACCCTGCCAGGCAGACTCCCCTCCACCGCTCCGTTCGCGCCAGAGAAAATCAGTTTTAGGGTGCGACCCTGTATGTACATACCCTTAAGAGATATTGTAAGTACATACCCCCACTACAATAGGCTTAGTTATAAAGATAGATTTTATCATGTCTTTATTGCATATAGTCGTATGTAATAAATTTTGTGTACTAATTAATATTTTAATATAATATTTTTATTAAAAGTTTAAATGTTAGAAAATTTTCAATTTAAAATATAGTACAATTTATTAGAGCATACGAGATTTCGAAGTATAGAATAGTTTGCAAGAAATATATGTACGCGCGGTAAGATATGGTTATTTTTCTTTTCAATATGTCTAAAACAAGCCCTGTTAAATTATGCTTTTTTACAGTAGTAGTTACCAAAGCTGTCCCCATTTCGCCAAAGCACGAATGTGTTATTTTTACCTGAGTGAAACTAATCATTACAAAGAATATGTTAAATGACAAAAATTCGAATTTAAATTTACCACTTTCCCTATTATGAAAGTTGCCTGCATGGTATGGCTTCTGCCATTTGGGTGGGAATTAATTGCGATTATTATTAGCAGGAGTGACAAATTTGATCAACATTTATTAACGTTCTCATAGAACACCGTGACACTGTTTCCAGAATTTTAGTTTCTAAATTTTTATGATTAAAAATTTAGATTCATTCCGCGCTGCTACGAGAAAATATAAATTCAACAGATAAATATTACTCGTCTCGCTTATTAACTAAAATTTAAATTTAATTCGGTTGCAAAATTAGGCTTTCATTTGTATGATTGTTTTAGTTGGTGGTATATTTAAATATTCGTCCTTAGAGATCATCCAAGGCTCATAATACGTACAATGAACACGTTCATAGATATTTAATTTCAGCTGGTAATTTTCATTAATCGGGAGTTCATTCATGGTATTGTTCATCTCATGAAGTGATTAGAGCAAATAATAGGAATTATGGTGCTGTAGTAGATTGTAAACTACATGGTAATACCGAGTTTGAATTATCGTTCTTCTAGTTATGAATTATCTTCTATCGGAGACCGATCGTAGCTGTTTGCAGTTATGCGATCACCGCCGCATGTAATAGTTATGGGCGCCAGCTGGGAAGACGAAGAGAGACTCTCCCGACTCCAGGATTTACGATGATCTCATCTATTCCAGGTAAAACTTGTTTCCCTTTTAGCAATCCAATAATTAAAACTAACTGACATAGTTATGGAGAGAGGTTTTTCACAGTTCTTTATAGAATACATGTATATATTTATACATTTTGTGTAGGAATTAATATTTACTAAAAGTTATTATGGGAAAACATTCTGCTAAAAAGAATATATACCAAGATAATATGCCGCAAGAAAGTGACGTATGTGTAACATGAAAAGGTGAGGAATACGAAGTCAAAGATTATAAAGAAGAAGTTTTTATTTTACTCCTCCTCCCCAGATTTTACCCTGAGGATTTACCTTAATGTTAAATTCCATTATTAATCACAAAATATTTTATAACAAGATAAGCACGAAAGTACAACCTTAAGGTTTTGCAAGAAAAAAATTAATTGAACTTCTTTCAAACTTCGCGAATTTCAAATTTTCATTCGCAGAGATTAGGTCAGTTTATGTATAGACGTTTTACGGGGAAATAAAAAAACTCAGTTATGGTACAAAACAGTAATGTAGCAAAATAGTGGCCAAGCGAGGGAAGTTGGGCTTAAATGGCAATGGACTGGACTGAAGAGGTAATCGGAATTGATGCAACTGAATCAATTTTGATATCAGCAAAAACTGGTCTTGGGGTAAAGGATGTACTTGAAGCTATAGTGACAAAACTTCCCGCTCCTCAAGGTGATACAAATGCTCCACTGCAAGCAATTTTAGTTGATAGTTGGTATGATCCTTACCTAGGAGTAGTAATTTTAGTGCGAGTTAAAAATGGAGTACTAAAAAAAGGCATGAGAATCGTTATGATGTCTAATAATGCTACATATCAGGTCGATAATATCGGTATTTTCACTCCTAAAAAAGTTATGACTGGTGAACTTTCAGCAGGTGAAGTTGGTTTTATAACTGCTTCAATGAAAGAAGTAGCAGACTGCAAAGTAGGAGACACTATTACTGAAGAGAAAAGGCCGTGCAGCAAGGCATTACCTGGCTTTAAAGAAGTACATCCTGTAGTAGGTGGAAATTTCCCTCTATTTGCTTCATAACGCCATTTTTACAATTCTATTGTATTTAGCTGCCAACTGCTACACGAGAAACTAGAGTGCTGTAGCGCGGAGAATATGCTCATTTACACAACGTATGCACTCATATATGCACTAAAAAAATTAAAAATGCATTCGGACATGAATTGTATTCCAAAAAGTGACCGGGAAGAGATTTTTAAATCATTTAAAATGATATTTCAATCTTTTTCTCTCTCAAGGAGATTCGGAAAGAAAGTGTCTGAATTTTACCGAGAGGACTTATTACAGGAGCATAATTGTAAATCTAGTTGGTAATATTTTTATTTTTTCACATTTCAACTTATTTATCGCAGCACTTATAAAGATGGGTATCGAAATAGAAACTTTAATACTCGGCGGGAAGGTAATTAAGTAATCATTAATGAAGGTCGTTCTGCGTGGTTTCAAGATAATTTCAGAATTCATGTAAGACGGATAAGGATCATCCATAATTTCGACCATGTATTGTAAATAAACATTTTTCCTGCCTTCAACAGACACGATTCTCCATTTATTTTATGAATTATACAGAAAAAAGCAGATTTTATTTCTTGATTGTTTGAGGTTTTAGGTTGTCTCTGCATATCTTGGTAAATTGTGCTTACATAGTTTCTTTCTCGTAATTCCTCTTTAAAGTTCCTCTGCAGTGGTTCCCTCAAATGGCTTTGTCCGTTACAGTGTTTATTAAAATGTTATTCTTCAGCATGTAAAAAATGTTTTCCTCTTTTCGTTAAGTTCTCCAAGAAGATAACAAAAAGTAAATGAGAATTTTTTTCGAGAAACTGTTTATCTTTGAATCGTTTTAATTTTTAAACATTTAATTTTAGTTGCAACTAAAATAATTAAGAACCAAATAACTTTTATAATAAAGGGAGAACATTTCAGGGTGCTCAACATTAATAACGTGGAATCTTTCTGCGTTCCCGTTTTAGAGAATATTAGAGTCATAGCGTCGTTTTCCATTTATTGCGCCAGAGGTGTCATGAAGTGAATTTATAGTTTCACCGGATTTAAGAATTGAGAGCCATTTTCAAATCTGTCTCAAAATGATAAACAAGAGGTGACACGTTATTAAAAAAAACTATCGACAATAAGTGGCTCACATTGTCAAAAATTCGCGACCGTTGAATTGCTCTGGTCGAGTCCACGGCGAAACACGCATGGATGCACTCTTACGTAGCATGCCTCTGAACACAAAATGATGACACGGAAACGAATTAATTCGGATCCGGATGAAATTAACGAGGGAAGTGAAGAGCAATATTTTATCTTTTTGAAAGATTTCTAACATTCCGCTGGATTTTCTTATTGTAATTTTTTGTCATCCGACCGCGGAGGTTGTGATAGTAAACGGGGCAAAATTAGGGGCGCGAGAAATTTTACCGGCCTCCGCTTCTATTTATAAGCATGTGTGCTCGAGTGTGTTGCCTGTGTTTAAATATATATATATATATATATATATATATATATATATATATATATATATATATATAGTATGGATACATGTATATTGTATGCATGATGTATGTATATATATATATGTGTGTGTGTGTGGACATATATATACATATTTATGTATATGTATACATAAACACACACATATAGTATATGTATACATATACATGCATAAATAATGATGGAAAACATATATATATATATATATATATATATATTAATGTTTTTGTATGCATGTGTATATGAAAGACCGCTTACTCGACGATCTTCCTCCCGGGCAATCCCACCCCATCCGGACCCAAGTGAGTGGAATGTGAGACGGAACACACACACACCGGTCCTTCTCCTGCGATGGGAAGAACACCGCCCTTGTCCCCTCGTCGACTGGGGAGGATGAGCGGAGGGAGATACGGGAGGAAAGCTCGGGGATGAGGCGGTGGTTTTGCGGAGGCGACGGGGAAGGGCAGAAAGGGGACACGAAGGGGTTTGAGAGAGGAGGGACGAGGAGCCGTGGGTGGGATGATTTGAGGGAGAGAGCTAATTGACTCCGGGAAGGAGGAATGGAGGGAGTGAGTGGAGAGAGAGAGAGAGAGTAGAAGGGAGAAGAGTGTAAGGTGGATCACGCTTTGGACGCGTGCAATGAATTGCAATTCCCCGCCGGCTCAATTGGTAGAGAATTTTCCTCGCGAATGTATAAAAAGGGGGATCGTGTATTCGTGGGTGTGTGTGTGTGTTCGACGAGCGGCGAGGGAAAAACTGCACGGCATTTTAACGCGAGAACATTTTTCATCGCGTCTCTCGTCATTTATTTTCAAAGGTCGCGACTGCTGCTGCTCCGCGAAGACAAGTGCGTTCAATCCCGAGCGGGCTTTGTGCCCCGGGAGAGCGTTGACGAGATGAGGATTTCCTTCGCCACGGGCGTACTGCGGGCCGTGTTGAATTATTTGATGCGTCGAGGAATGTCAATTTTGGCCGAGTAATGAATGGTTGGTGGTCATCCGAGTCTCGTGGGTCGTGATTTAAATCAGGGAAACGTGGTCTCAACTATCTCTTAGAGGTTTCGACAACTTGACAGTTAAAGCGTTACGGTGTGGCGTCGCGGACCAGCTGATTCAGTATCCCCTTCTATTTAAGTGGGCCGTCCTGTAATTCAGTCACGTTGGCGACATTCCTTCTACTGAAGCTTCTAAAAATTTTCAAAACTCCAGAAATACGACCTGTTATTTGGGATAATTTTTTTGGCAATAACCGTCAGGAAAAGTCCATGTATTTCTACCTATGCGGATTTCAGATTTCGACCTCCTTGATACGTAGATAGCGGTATAGGTTTGTCCAAGATTATCATGCGTGTATCATAAGAATACAATTAATCCAAAAACTTATTTCTTAAGCAGACAAAGTATATTTAAGTGTAGAGGACAAGTTAACTTTTAGCCTTAACGTGGAGGATATCACACCCAGTATGGCCCGCGAGCTGTAGAAGTTAAAATGATACGACCCTTTCAGTTCTAGGTGGGATTTATAATGTATACTGAAATACATAATACCGTATTCGATAGAAGAATTTTATCTAACACTAATCAGAAAGTAATATTATCGATATATAGCAGAATATATAATATATTCGAAATCATTTTTGGTTTTATTACTGTGAAATGTATCACGGGGAGGAAGATTCATTGGAACAAGCGACTTTATAACAGCAAACAAAATCACAAAGTAGATCTGTTTTGAAACTTTTCACTTTAAATATACTATCTGAAGCAATTTTGTACTCTCAGTCCTCACTTTGACTTTTTCCCCTAGGAATACATTCAGCGAAGGTCAAAAGTAAATATTTTGGAAACGCTCAATACGTATTTCAAGACGATAAGTGAAATATATGTACTCAGGATTAAACTGATGCCTTATAGCTGATAAGAAGGATATATATAAATAAATAAATATATATATATATATATATATATATATATATATATATATATATATATACAGGGTTCGTCCGGAAAATAAGTGTACTGAGCTCAGGAAAAAAAATTTATTACACTTTTACATATCTTAAGCTAATATTCCTCAAAATAGGACCCTTGTGAGTCGATACACTTGTTCCAGCGGTGTTCCCATTCCTGGAACGCTCCCGCGAAGGCATCATCGGGAACCTCCCGAAGACACGTCGTCACGGCCTCTTTGACGGCGTCCAAAGTCCCGTATCGCGTTCCTTTCAAACTCCTCTTTATCTTCGGGAACAGAAAGAAGTCCGGTGGTGCCAAGTCCGGGCTGTAGGGCGGGTACGGCAGCGTTGCCACGCCGTGCTTGGCCAAGAAGTCCGACACGACAAGCGCGGTGTGAGACGGCGCATTGTCGTGATGCTTCCGCCAGATGTTTTTGATCGCTGGCCGGACGCGGGTGACTCGTTTTCGAAGCCTGTCGAGCATTTGGACGTAAAATGCAGCATTTACAGTTTGTCGTTCAGGTACAAATTCGTAGTGGACGACTCCCCTTTTGTCAAAAAAGACAATGAGCATCATAAACTTATTTTCCGGACGAACCCTGTATCGCATAATTCCCTTTTTATATCTCAAAGTAGATTGAGTATTCAAGTATTTGAATGGCTAACTCTGATTAACAGTATGCGAGAAACTGAAATGTAAATAATCCAAAATATGTATTTTGTAGGAATAAAAATCAAATGTGTAAGATTGATCCAAGAGAACCTCAAAGTATGAGGAATCCTTGGGGAAATATAAAATGTGTTCATGAGTCCATGACCTTTTTTAATGTCTAAGTTACAACGATGCAAACATCTTCATCACGATGGTTGACAAATAGCTTCAATATCACATCAAACTCATCCCTCATAAGGTGCATTTTCACAGAAGAACATACAAAAACCGTTATTTATTGTTTTGTCAAGGCCTCAACATCTCTTGGAATGTTTCAAATATTCCGCAGACATAGATAGTACCCCACATAATCTTGTAAATGTGATGGTGATAGGGAAAAATTGAAAATATTTCTGTTCAATATTTCCTTGGAATGAAAGCATCATTTTCCTGGCCGGTATTTGCAACGAGTATGTGTAAACACGCTAAAGCAGTGTTTTCTCGGAAATGACATTCCGGCAGTGATTCTACAACTTCAGAAACCTGCAATATACCCGCAATACAGGGAGACTTTCGGAGCGCAAGCAGCTGTTGAATTGCGCCGCATGAAATTACGGGCAATCGATCTACGGAGTCACCTTCCAAAGACGTAGCCCATGTCGGAAATCTAAATTTTATGAAAGTCTTCTAAGTCCTAGTCACTTATACCAAACTGCTATATCGGAGCGAATCTGCAAGGATAAATGGTCTTGGATATCTAATTGATTAATGATTTTGATGTTCATGGGTCAATTTATCCTTTCCAGAGTGAAGGATAAGGGACTATTACGTCAAAGTAGCGAAGTACATATTATGTCAGAGCAGTGTTCACAGCTACCCTTTGAGCATCCGTACCGTGTAAATTTGGAACTTCTTGAAGGGCTTAAAAATAATGACTGGCTCAATTGCTTCCCTTATGTCTAACAAATAAAATTTAAACAAAATGTTCAATCATTTATGGCAATGTTCTATTATATTCTACGGTTCCAGATTTCACCTTGTGGAAGTATTTAATATCAATATTAATAGATTTTGTGCTTTTACACAGAATTAAAATTAATAAGCGAATTTGAGTTGAAAGTCTGTGAGAGAGTACAGAGTCTTTTAGCATGGATATTATTCTCTTGGGCTTATTTTGATTTCAGTGTGCCCACAGAGTTCAAAAATAAAACGATAGGTGCCTTTCAATATGATCTGAAAATTTGAATTATCCCATAAAAGTTTCCCTGACTTAAAAGGACGTGAGGAAGTCACAAGTAGAGAAATTCATGTCACAAGGATCCAAATTGTACTTGGAAAGTTCTCTATGAAGACAAACTTATTTCAACAGGATGCTTAACGTCAAGATGGAGACCTCAATTGAAAGATGTTTTAAAAATATTATAGTGGTAAATAAATATTTTTGGAGAACTGAACACCTCATAATAGAGTTTTATGTTATCAGACAACATTGTTTCAAATGGAATCCGAGATTTTCGCGGCGTTTATTCACAATCGTAACGACTTAGGGGCGTTTCACCGCGTCAGAGATCTTGAGACAAAACTTTATCCGGACATGCTGCTGGTCAGAAGATCTAAATACCCTATTCTATTTCCGATGTTTTGCTCGTCACTAAAAACTTTTTTCAACTGATAAAATTGACATTTTCTCGCATTAGTTGGTGGAATCGTTGCATAACACAAGTAAAAGAAATATCGTTTTGTAAATTCCAAACATTAGTTATTATTTTCATACTGCCAAAAATAATTTCCATACCATTTTCAATACATTTGCGGAATTTACGAAGTTACTCCTTAAACTTGTGTTTGTCTAAGTGCGTTAAAAGAGAGCTTAATGCTGTGAAGTAATCAATCGGAAAATATTAATCAGTTAGTTGTAAAGCTGCAAGGCCTACATCCCAAGCAGTCCCTATTCCGTCTTTCAAAGATACGACAAAGTGTTCTCATGAATAAGCACACTCCTTCACGCATAAGGGTGCCGCTACCCTTGCACCCCTGCGACCTGCACATGCTGACCTGATGCACTCGTCTGCTGATGTCAAAAAAGCCACCTCTGAGATTTTTGGTGCGCTCAAAATGTATTAATTTTCAAGCCAGGTTGCCACAAATATGAAACTCTATGAACATATCCTGACTACAAGCAACATTTTTCATATTCTCGATAGATGCCAATTTCTTGGGCTGAATCCGAAGGTTTTCACATTTTTCTTTTTCTTCTTTTCTTCTTACGTACTTTCTCACCATGATGCACATAGTGAGTAGTTGGTGCTTACAATTTGAAACGAAAATGCTTTCTTGGACCTTCTAACACTCTTCCATTTGGTGGGTTTGGTGATTAGTGAATACTCACGTGTTCAGGATTATGAAGGCGTAAAATTCACCACTGTTGTTCGATCGTTCATATCAATTAAAATATTTCTTCTTCTCTGACCGCAAACCAACTCCGGGTACTGGATTTTCCTTACCGATGGGAATGCATGGGTTTTGAATGATGCCCACTTACTCAGCAAATGGATTCCTCTTGGCCGGAGATTCTTGCTGAAGCCTCAAGTCAAATAATATTAATGGAGCTTGCCTTCTTTGGGTGCGGCTATATCTGCATTTATCTACATCTACTTAATACCCCGCAAGCCGCCGCAAGGGCATGTGGTGAGGGGTGGTAGGGCACCACCCGTAATTAAGAAAAAAAACCGCATACAAAAGCCACAAGTTTATACAGTCCACAAACAGAAAATGGTACACATTTATGCAAAAACACACACTACCAAATAACATACACATGCACCTTGCAAATATACCTAATATCTTTGCAATGTTTAATTATGTTCCGACTTGTAAATTAAATGTTTTGAATATTTCTAAAGTGACTTCGGGTTCTTATTATAATGATTTATGATTGTTTGGGGACAGAATGAGTATCTGAATCAATCTGTATTGGAATCTATCTCCCTTATTTTTTCTTTGTGGTCTGATATACCCGAGTGGTGTGGGGCCATAATAATTCCTTTAGTGTCATCGTTAAAATAGTTTGTTCTGAACCTTTCTAAAAGTCTAAGCCTCGCTTGTTCTCTTCGTATTTCAAGGGGCTCTCAGTCTAAATCCCCTAAGAGACCTGTCACACTTTTGTTCTTATTATAACAATTTTTAACAAATCTGGCGGATTTTCTCTGGACTTTATCTAATTATTTTTGCCAAATTTTTCTCTCCAGCCCCTGGGTGTCTTTCTCCTCGATCGCGATAGTTTTACGATCCCCGGATCGACATGATGACTTAGTCTCTCTAGATGGTTGGAAGAATCTCCTCGAGAACAAATGCTGCCGCCAAGGAGCGTAAGCAAATTACCCAGTGGCAGTACTTCTAATCCCTCTGCGTTTTAAAACGCACGTATACCGATCAGGGAATGAATTCTTCTCAATCGTAATTTTTTCAGCAATCAACTCGATCATTTCATTGCCAACGCATTCCCTTTCGCACGTATTTTTACAACGCAGAGGGATTAGAAGGACTGCCGCTGTGTAACTTGTGTGTGTAACTGTTATAACAAGAACACAAGTGTGTTCTTGTTATAACAATTTTTAACGAATCTGGCGGAATTTCCCTGAACTTAATCTAATTCTTTTTGCCAAATTTTCTCTCAAGGACCCCAAATACTTGCGTCATATTCCAAATGGCATACATTACATATCCCCACTACCCGTTTAATGAAGACGGGTTACAGTACTTTATTTTTCGCCAGGAGTTGTATACGGACCAATGAATTAATTCCTCTTCAAGGCATTGCTTCCCCAATAGCTTTCAGCATTCTATGCAATGATTCACTAATTATCCTCTATTTCTATTTCAATATAAATAAGGTACTTAATGTAATTAAAACGTTAGCAGTAAACAATGGCTATTCAGAAGATCTAATTATTAAACTTCACCGGAAGAAACTTACGGAAGTAGCCTTAAGTTACAACCCCGAATATTTAAAAGATTCCATTGCCAAATGGTGACGAATACTCTATCCAGCGAATATTTATCCAAAAGCAATCAAAATTTTACCTAAAGAAAACATTAGATGCACCATTTGCAGTGGTTCAAGCCTTAAGAACCTGATCTGTCACACTAAAGACGAAGTTTCCAAAAAACGAGAGGAATGGCGTGTATGAATTAAAGTGCTCGAAGTGTGACACGAAGTATATTGGGTAAACAGGACGAGCATTTGAAGAAAGGATAATAGAACACCAAACATTTTTTAAGAATAAGAACATAACATCCCTCTTTGCGAAGACTCTCATAGAGAATGACCACAAAAGTGACTTTCTGACTAGAATTCTTCATTTTGAAAATAAGGGTGAAAATCTCGATGCTTTGGAGCAGTTGGGAATTTTGAAATGCGTCCGTTGCAAGGATGAACTTGCCAACGAAATTTCGTATCCCTTTCACTTCCCACTCCTAGACCTACCACTCTTCCAAGTCAACGGTTGACGCCGAAAGACGTAATTTTCTTTTCCTCCCGGCTACATTTTAACCTCTTAACCCCTCCACCCTCCTTTGCCCTCCCTCTCTGACCAATCCCCCTCCCTCAATCAGAAGGTATGCAAACCAAGTTTGCTTCTGTGAGGGCAACCTGATGATAACGTTCAACGTCAAAACCTGGGTCGTGTTTTTTTTTAAATAAAGTGTGTGGAATTACAAAGTCAATAATTTAATTTCATTTCAATATGTTATGCAAATTCCATAAAGTTACGCTGGAGGCAACAAGTATTTGAAAATATCATTCATGAACACGTCTTGGGTGAACTGCATTACTTTATTGTTGTAAGAAATATTTCTCATATATATATTTATTACATATGAAATAATGGCAGCTAAGTTTATAGTGTTCGGATTTATCATAAATGCTTACTTAATGTACATTTTAACTTGTTCATTACGAGAACGCTGAGAATAATTGAGTCTCCATGCTTCCTGTGTGCCCATTTTGAATTTAACGTGTGGCATACGATTTAATCAGGCTCGGGTGCGTTCCAAATAAGACAAAACCCCAAAAACTAAAATTTATTTGACGATGAAAACGTGCTTTTATATTTGGTATTTGGTAACTCGAAGATAAATAATAACAAACAGAGATATTAGTGTTACTAAAAATGAAACTTTTAACTAATATAATAATATCATTTACGAGTGAAAATATTTTCGAGGACAACAAAATTTGGAAGTACCTTAATGGATACAAAATCTTCTAATAAGGAATGTAATTTAGTCTAATTTGCAAAGAGGAATTGCAAAAAAAAAAGAAAAGATAATGCATGCAATGGATGATATGTTTTAGAATAGCTCTATTAACAGAAAGTTTTCGGGATTATCTCCGATGTTACAAATTCGCAAATTTTCATGGGTAACCGTAATGCTTCCTTCTCTTTTACGCCAATTAACCCAAAGTCTTAGGGGACGGTGAGAGACCGGAATGGGTGGCCACCATCAAAATTACCATAACGTTTGAAGCGGCACCGTGAGGTTATAACGCTTGCATAACGCCTGCAACGATACACGTAATTTCCTACTTTGCCTAATCTACTTGGACCGTCGATGGGGGAGGTCTGCGGGCGCATATGCTGTGCTAACTCTTCGCTCCGGAATTCCCTCCAATTTTCACCGTGTTGGCTTAAGGGAAACATCACACACATTTGACAGTGGTCGTGCTATTGGTCATGCTAGATGCGATGCGATCCCTCATCAGTTGTTGGGCACACCGTCCATGCGCAGACGTGAGAAACGACGGACGAGGCGAGCAGCAACACAGTGGGAGGGGGCGGGGAGAGAAGGTTGGATGGAAAATATGGATTGCGGCTCTCTCTAAATATCCGAAGTTCGAATTATCCGAAATGTGTGGTTAGGGGAGCCGTGAAGATTTATTGCCAACGGCTCCGGAGAAGGGACGGGAATGAAAAAAATGAGAATGAAAGATGGCAAAAGGAGAGAGAAATAAGAGAATGCGGTGAAAGACTTTTATCTTATTTTTATCAGTGGCGAACAGGCGTATCGCGCCGCATTTAATCTCTTATAAATGCGTCTGAGCAGATATGTTTGAGCCTCCGTCTCACTTTTAGCTAATAAATTCCCAATTCGTCTGCACGACCAAAGAACAAGGAATTCGTCGTGTTTTGTGGGAGCTGGGTAAACAGAATATTCACGTTAAATTGTATATTAACACGGATTTTCTAAATTGAGCTGACAGGAGCGGACGAAATAACTAGCGTCTTAGGACTGAGTGTCAAAATCACTTACCATGACATATGTTGTCTTTAGACTAATGAGTATGATTGAAGATAATCTCATTGTGATTGTCACTAAATTATCTCTATAATAAATATAATACTTCTTTTATTATTTAGTTTAAAGTTTATTTTAACGTTATGATTTTCTTGCGAATCTAAATATCATTTATATCTCGTAGTATATCATTAATTATATGTGTAATGCCTTATAAATAAACAAATAAACAAATACATATATATTAATGTAAAGCATTATACACATAATTAACGATAAATACCAAAAATAAATAATATTTAGATAAGTAAGAATATATATAATTTAGGTAAGTAAGTATATATATATAAACATATATGTATATACGTATGTTTATATATATATATATGTATATAAGTATATATATATACATTCAAACACGAAATCCCGCCATACGGCGAACAAATATTACTTCACGCATAGAAATAGATATAAGGAAAGGGGATAGGAAAACACATAACAGACAAACACAGGAAAGGTGGGGAAGGCGAATTTGAACAGATCACAAATGTAAAAATATCTCCTTACCCGAGGTTTGAACACAGGATCTTCCACTTTCCGGGCGGATGCTCTACCATTTGAGCTAATAAGGAAACCTGATTTGCATTGAAATCTACGATATTATAAAGCGCCAAAGTGCTCCGATTTTCTTGCTCCAGAGATGGCGTTAGAGAGCTGTTTCACCCACCATAGGATATATATATATATATATATATATATATATATATATATATATATATATATATATATATATATATATATATACAATGTACCTGATATAATCAGGGTCGTTTTAGAGAAAAAGGTTTTAACCCTAGAGTATTTAATATGTAAGGTTATAACATGTGAACAAAAAGCGGATTGTTTAAATTGTAAAAATTCGATTTTCCAAATATTGTGAAAGAAAAGGAAAGCCCATCTCTTGAATTAAGCATACAAGGTGAGACAATAGGAAAAACATCATAAAGCGAACACTTAATGGTTATTTATTAGTGCGAGGTACGTAATGCACACCATCTTGCTCTTAACTATAGTAAAACGATTTCAGTCATCTAAACTACAAAACAATTTCACTTGAAGCCAGTTAAAGGAACGAGACGGGTCATATTTTCAACTAAAATGAATACATGTTGTTTTGTTTTAATAAACATTTCACATTTAAAAGTAATCTATGACTGAATGAAAACAATATTTACGCGCAATATAGAGGTATTCTGAATACGTATGCTACTGTATGCTAACAGTCTTTGATGTTAGATCTGTGACTAAAAATTTAGACCCATTCGCCCTAACATGTTGAGTGTAGGCTAAAATTAAGGCGGTTCAAAAGAATTTCTTTGAGAACGCCCTTACATTTGACACAAGAGAAAAAAATCTTTGTCCGCCGGATAAAATTTATTTTTTCACTTTTACTTGCGTAACTAGTATTGTTCAAGCCTAATTATCTTTTCTTCCTCGGCGATTTCGTCACTCGTGGTGGGTGGTGCCTTGCCTCACTTGGCTAGGTAAAATTGGAGGCTTGACAAACGCGAAACGTAGGAGAGAGGCAGTGGGAGCCAGAAGAGTGCAAGGAGAGACGAGGAGAGGAGGAGGAGGAGAGGGGGAACGAGGCTGCTGGGCGTGGGCAATAGACTTTTTTCCGTGATGCGGGAAATGGAGGGAGGAAGACTTTATAGGGACGGGAGAGGAGAACAAGTGGAAAATCTTAACGAAGGTCGGGTTTCTGCAATTAGCGTCTTCTTAAGCATCGTCTCGGAGGCTCTCCGGTTGTATTCAAACGAAGTTCATCCGTGGCCTTGGTCATTTATCAGCGGGAAATATCATTACATGGACCACACCGGCTGAGGCGCATAATGCGACGCTAGAAAATAAAAGAGTATCGTACAAATAGGATCGCAGACAAGAGAACTTTTCTGGCTTACTCGTGAACTCGAGTCTTGGATGTGGTGACGGTGCGGAAATTGCGAATTTCTCGTGATCGCATCGTGGCAGTAATGCGCTCGCTATCATTTAGCTGGCAGCACGCGGAGATATCCTGTGTCACTCACGGTGTCGATTCACTCGAGGTTGGCTCAAGTACAGATGCTTCAACCGATGGCCTTAGTTTCAGCCGCGGACGATCCTTCTCAGGATTCTGTAATCGACAAAAAGATGTTGCTTCTCGCATTTAACGTCTTAGGTAAATTTCCTTAAGGAATATTTCCTGAAGATTTCATTAGCTACTAGGTCGTACGAGGGATTTCCTCCCTCTCAAAGTTCTCTCGGATATGTTTTCAGAACGTATTAATAAAAATAACTAAGTTTGGGATATATTCAATTAAAACGCCGTCTCCTTTGAAAGCTTTGATGTTTTTTTATTAAATGAATACGAATTATGAATTATCGCAACTCTTTCTTCGTGATATAAATAGTTTAGGAAACAAATAATTCACCCTTAGTTAAACTGTCCATATCCTCCTGAATGGGGACAAGTAATAATAATTAAAGAAGTTATGTCCCATATTACATTGAAGGATTATAAAAATAAATACACATTTGATACAGATTTTTTGATTTTTTTATCTCTCCCGGAATCCTTGCATTGCCAAGACCTCATCTCATTATGAGCGTTTGTAACTTCTGCCAGGACTTTTAAATTATATTTAAAAAAAGTTTCTTCAAAGGGCAGCTGACTTTCATCACATTCGCTTTTAATTTCATCTCATCAATAATATCGTTTCCACTGTTCAAAGTTCTTTTGCACAGTTGTAGTCAGTGTACATACGTAAATAAGGTTGGCACATCGGCAAGACAGTGTATCAACACAATTTTGCGCTGGACCATCACGATGTGGACTGGGTGGAGGGGAGCTCAGGTTCATTAAATGCAATGGGCACTTGAACCTTCGACCAGCGACAAAGAGTGGAAAGGGGTGTGGCAAGTGGGCCTGGTGGAAAGTCATGGCATTGGGCTGTTATTCATGGCGCCGAATGAGAAAAGCCTCGGCTTAGTGTGTAATTGCCTAAGCATTTAAGAGATCAGCCATTGTCAAGCGACCTAGGCTTCAGATTAGTTCATAAATTACTGAATCTACATCCAGAATACATATTTGTTGAAAAGGTCTCCGTAGGGCAGTGGTTTGTAAAATCTCGTACATTTAAAGGCGACCGAAATAGCCCCAAATTGAGCTTTAAAGTTTAAAAGAGAATTGAATAAAAAATAATTGAATGAGTTGGACGAGGTATTATTCTTAGAATTTTATACATTTTGCATGTTAATGATAGAGGTGTACCGTCTTTTTAGATCTTATGTGTAAGGATAAATATTGCAGTTGGCACATTGCTTTAGAGAAACAATTTGCAAATGAATGAAAAATACGATGCATCACCGAAGTTAAGATTCACAATAATTTAGGATAACGCATAAACAGTCAGTTCTAATTAATCTAAATTGTGTCGTTTGCCGTTTGGAAGTAGTTACATCATCTTACGTGAATATTTAGAAGATTATTCTCATTAAACCTTATAAAAATCTGTATTCGTGAAAGTTTTACGTGAATTCTATGGTTTCAGGCTCAATTTTGTGGAGGTTCATTTTCGTTTAAAATGAATACACTTTGTAACTTCCACACAATTTTTATTCGCACTACCGGTTTCAACGCTTCGGCGTCATCTTCAGCGTCATCTGATGATGACGCCGAAGCGTTGAAACCGGTAGTACGAATAAAAATTGTGTGGAAGTTACGAAGTGTATTCATTTTAAACGAAAGTTTTACGTACTCACATTTTGAAAATGATATAAATGCATGCCGTCTTATATATTTAGAAATTAATTCACGTAAAGTTTTATGAAAGTTAAGTTTAGCTAACCCATTTTCCTCAAACCGATGTCGTATGTCCTTCTGTTTTGAATGTTTATGAGTCATTCATAGCTTTATTGGAAAAATGACTGATCATGGTGCACTACGTGGCGTTACACGTACATCTCTGGTTACTCATTAGCTACCTATTTACTTCAGCTTCTTTGAACGTTTGCATATTTAGGATACTTTCTCAGGCGGGTTCTCGGAAGCGAACTCTGCATAAGGTAAAGGAAAAACAGAGGGCTTCTTGTAAGGAGGGTAAAGATTCTCTGAAAAAATATGTAACTTTTCTTGGAATTCAATTTCCCTTTTGCGCAATTCCAAATCTGTGACTCTCATTAGATGCCGACATAAGCATCCCTCAAATAAAATCTTAACTCATCAGGTTTATATATTTCCGCGCTAACAGACGTAATAACGGCTCTAAAAATTTTAATTTTCCATGAGTTTTCGCTCGCTTCCTCAGATCCTGGAAAGAAATAGATGGTCTCTGTACTTCATCGCTTAAAGGAGCGGGCTGCACTGATGCAAACGTCGTGAGAATGGGAGCCCAGAGTGTGACAGAGCGGTGGGTTTGAAAGAAGGGAGTGTGTGGGAGTTGTCTTTGATGCGTATTAGAGAGAGAGAGAAAATATGGTTAGGTTATTAAGATAGAGAAAGATTTGAAATAATGTGATGAAACGAAAGGGAAAGAAGACGGGCGGAGAATAAGAGATAAGGAATTTCGAATAAGGTGGGAGGTGGGTGAGGAAGGCTTCGACTAATTCTCCACGTGGCTACTTCAGAAGAAAGGTGTGTGGGAAGGAAAAGAAAATGTGGGAAGAAAGATGCGCAGGTGGTTCATGATAACTCATTTGTATCGTAGCAACAGAAGAGATTTAAATTACACCGACATATTATTTCATTTCAGCGGACATTTTCGGGATAAAAATGAAACGCGAAGAACGTCGACCAGTGAAAGGTCATGTTCGTTCAAAGTACGTTGGCAATTGAAAATAGGATGAACAAAACTTATTGATTCCTCTAATTTATGGTCTAAATTTTAATTTTATTACATTGTTATCATAATGTGTAATGTATCAATGCTACAAGTTTGAATTATTTGATTCTAATTAATGCGCCAGTGGCAGCCGTTGCAAGTTGAAACACATTCAGTTCGTTCGCTGCTGCTTCTGATTACGAGAAACATCTCCTACGTGGGTGTTTCTTCTTATTGGGTTGCTGAAAAAGTCATATTGGGCTACTACAGGACTCTATGAAGGATGAAAAATACTCTCCACATTGGTTTTACCTTGAGACAATCGTGACTTTCCACGAAAATGACTCGTGAGCATATTTTTCTGTTACCAACGAGTGGAGGTGTTAACGTTTACTCCTGTAAGACTGGACCTCCGGGTTAACCTCCCTTTAAAATTGGTTTTAATGTATCTTTAAACATTTTTGACGAACTTCTAGCTGTGGTATAGGGAAGAACAGATTTTATATAAGCCTCCTGTAGCATTGCATGGTCCTCAACTGTCGATTTGTTCAGGTGAGAGCAAAATGTCCAATCAGCATCCTGTGTTGGCTCTAAACGTAGGCGAACTGAACTTGTTTCAATATGCTACGGCTGCCGCGATGGTGGAGAAAACTAAGTAAAATTTTTACCACATGCACATTGGATCAAACTAATAACATTACTTTAGATCATTAATTTTTTGATAATAAATCATACGAATACATGATTAGTGATAACTTTTTATTGAATTAGGAGAATTTTATTCTTTTAATTGTCTTGACTGGCTAAGCACAAGCACAATTGTACGTAAATGTTAGCACAGATTTATTGAACCATGCACATTGTCATCTCGTTTCCATCACCAAGTCCTGACGAATGCCAGTGAGGTTCAAACAGCCAACGGCACAAAAAATATAATTGGAAAGCCGAATACTCATTTATTTAAATTTATTATTTGATTTAATACGGCTATGATAATTAATAATCATCACCATTAAATATTGATATTATACAATATTAAAATTAATAATTTAATGTATTTTAAAACTTATTTATATATTCAGCGTATCAATTTAATTAAGTATTTCACTGATATAAAAATCAAATTTTGAAGCAAAATGAAGAGAGTTATTTTTATTATTCAATGAGATGCACTCTTGCGTGAAGACAGTGATAAAGAGTCATTAGTTTAGACTGCATATCTATTAGATAGTAACCATTTGGGACCCATCCCAAAAAATATTGATTCAAGGGCTAAAACATAGAGAGGAAAAGGAAAAGAGATTTGGATCGTAAAAAAACCCTGCCGTGAAAGAACTCAAAGCGTCAAACAATGAATATGTACCCTTCAATTTGAGCTCTAAGAATCTAATCCCTTTAACTTACGTATTACTGGTTTCAATATTTCTATTTTACCCATGATATCGAAGACTTTTCTCAAACTCTTGGCTACGTCGGCTGGTCGGGGAGCAATTAGAAAATTAGAGAGAAATCCTTGAATCCATAGGATCGAGAGATTCATTCCGTTTCTCGCGTATTCTTACCGATCAAAGCATTTGGAGAGTGGTGAAAAAACAATGTCTTGCATCTCCATTTTAATAACTTCTTGTATAGTATTTTTACGGATAGGAACCCCTATATCTCCTACCAAACCCTCATGAAACGACTCTCAGGGTATTTTGCGGGCATAGGAATAGATGTACAAAAAGTGACTTCTGCAAATAAGTGTGGTAGAGATTTATAGTTAAAAAAAATGGTCCTTGAGAAGAAGAATGAACGTAAATGGAGGTTTTGGCAGGTACGGGTATGGAAAATTATGGATAAAAATTAACTATGTAGAGTGTAAGAAAAATTAGGTAGGATGAGGTGATGGGAAGTTAGTCGGGGAATTTCTGGGAAGACATAAAATGTGGAATAAATGATGCATTGAAAGGTAAGAGGGTTGTTTTAAGGTCGTGATAGAAGGGATATGTCTTAGTTAGAAGAGGAGAGGCGGCGGCGTATAAGCGTTTTGGATGGCAACAACTGATAGGAGACGAAGAAGGGAATGGTGTAGGGAAAATGGCGTGCGAAAAGTTTTCGAGAACAATTTTTGACGCCCACAAAAGGTTAATAGTTTTCGGGGACCATCCAAAACCTATCTCTATTCATTAATTATTAAGCTTCCCTCCACTTGAAGGGAGCTATTACTGTTTCCATTTCCTTCTATTTGGTATTCTCGTCTACCTCTGACATCGCTGGTAGCGTATCCGCATGCTAATCCTAAGGTCGTGGGGTCGAGTGCGTCCCCGGCCGAACTCCCTTTCCTCCCCCCTAGGAATAAGTGTTGGTTAAGCGCTGTCGGTTCGGTCTCCGAAAAAAATAATGGTAAACCAAATTTGGCTTCCAGGGATCTCACACGAGCCACCAAAGTAGTTGCGAATGAGAATGAAGTGCTTAAGACATGCTGAAAAATGTGACTTGCACGTTTCTCTAGGGAACATTACTGACTTCTTGTGTTTGTAATAATAAGCTCGTAAAAGTTAAACAGTATCAACTCTTGTTATCTGTAGACATCGTAGAAAATTTCTCTGCCCTAGCTGCAGGATTGTAGATGAAGTTCTACTGACATACGTAGAGATTCGGAAAGGTGGGACAAATTGGAAGAGAGACTAAAAATAAGTGACTAATAGGATACTCGCTGGGTTTATAATTACTAATTGTATATGTAAATGACCATGATGTTGGTACAAAAGATTGGGTGATGCAAATGTCTTCACTGCCATTGGTAGAAATAACTTTATACCGTTGAATTACTGTTTCTTTTACACAATCTAGTTTAATTATTAAAGTTGTATCATTAGGTAGACTTAAATTTCTCTATCACTTCTTCTACACATGTAGGTCGAGTGGTTGCAAAGGCAGGAGGGGAGGGCGAGAGAATACATAGGAAATTCGCAAAAGCATTAAGTCAATTGCATAGAGGTAAATCCTGGCATGTGAAAATAATGAAACTGTGAATACGTTGACCGTTGGTTTGATGCCTTTTCGAACTATGATTACTACTAGCTGGTATGTGGGACTACTTATTATATTTCACACCTGAAACCGTGACTTATGGAATGCGTGTAATAGTCACTGGCAGTTGTTAAATGTGCCGTTGATGATGACTAGGAACTAGTGAGAGCCAAAAAAGTCTTTTCTTATTACTAATCCCGACCTCTGATATTTGATATGCAAGTTTCTCGAACTAGAAAATTGTAGCGAAGAACACTAGAATTTCCCGGAAGGCTAGCACAAATAAAATATAGTATGCTTAAACAACACCGTCATTGCAACCCTTCGCTTTAAAGCAATTAATTTCAAGTTTCAAAAGAGAGTTAGGTCTTGGCCTATCGAATGAGTTGTTTGCCCGAAAGGTCTCGGGTTCATCCCCTTGGTGGGTGTTTTCTTTGGACACCCCGGCATAAAACCAAGCAGTGAGACACGAGAGCTACAAGAACTTTCTAAGAAATTGCAGTCGGCGGAAGGAATGAATAATATCGAATAGATGGATGAATGAATGTAGAATCAAGAATCTCCTATTGGTGAATTTCATCCATCCTCAGACTCGATCAATGCCAGATGATCTCTGTTTTCATCTTTTGAACAAACCTTCAGACCAAAGGTTTTATGTTGGTCTTAGACGGTACACTACTCCCAATTTACATGCAAATTGAATAGAACGTCTGTTTTGATTGTTAAGTGGTGTGCCATACACACCAGTAAGCCTGCAAGGTCCGGTTCCTTACCTCTTGCGGCTATTCGGTATCCCAAGACGTTCAAGTAAGCAGGAAATCGCACCCCCTGAACTTTTGGATAAGGTTATGTTACGCATGGGATTGACAGGTCCATACAGTCAATAACCGAAACTTCACATCAATAAGCACTATTCCCGCAATGCGACCGTTATTTCGCACATGCAATTGTTTTGAGTTTTGATTCAAATTGATTATGTGGGTTTCATTTGATCTTACAATTGTTAGCTTATTCGCAGCCGCGGCATCAAAAATTAACGCTCGGTACCAGATGCAGATCGCGGCTAGAGCGTGCGGGAATACGATAGGTGCATCGGCGAATAGGAATGTCGTTTCGTACCATTGGCATCTTTTTTACTATCGGAGGCTGAATCAATTCCTCAATTGCTTGGGAAAGAGATTTAGTCCGTAAACCCCAGGAAAATGGTGATACGTTACGCAGCTGCTAATGCTGCATCAAAATTTCCTTGCCTCCACTTCAACGCAGGCGTTTTAAATTCCTCAGAGTTCATTTAAATTCCATCGGCCTTCAATTATTTTCCCCTCTAAAATGCGGTTTGTTGATGGATGGAAAAGAATTTATTCCCGAGCTAATCCAGTTAGTCTAGAGGTCGACTTTTTCGGAGCTTTTCGTATCACACAATTATAAGTGCTATGTTGCCAATTGTATATTAATTTCATTTTGTCCTCTTATTAACCATGAGGCTCCTAATTCCATGGATTTACTAGATTTATCGTTGCTCAGCGTTGTGTCTCCGTCAAAGAGTTTTTTAATTCCTTAGTAATAGCCATGAATAGCTACGATGTACAATAGGGCGTTAATGCTCAAGGCTTAAAAAAAAACCCGAAAATAGTACTGAGAGTGGCGAGTTTTGTAACCCTCAACTGGTAAGTTGGTAACATAATAGACAAGGAAAGGTTTAAAAATGTGTAGCATGATATGGTTTTGACTTTAGAAAGATTTATGAAGTACAAGCACCTAGTTAATGCTGAATAAAGTAATTTGGTTTCCAGATTTAAAATTTTGCTAGTATTTTCCATATGATTTTTTGCATAAGACCAAAGAGTTTCTTTAAAATTGTAGTTGTTAAAGATGTATTCAAAAACATTCGTCGCTAACCACGGTTAAATATAGATTTTAACATGTGAGTAGCATTTATCACTTTCTATCGTCATTGTCAATAACCCGGAGCGAGTAGTTGTCTTCATCATTTGATTCTTCACAGATATAACGGGTAGAAAAAATTAAATATAAAATTAAAAGTACCCCAAAGAAAAATGCTATTGAATAATTTTCTCAGTCACATAATCATCTCGTAATTCATTTTCCTTGGTGACTGGAGCAATACCAAGTCCTGTGAATACTACTTACCCGAGAGTAGCTTGCAGGGCAGAAATACACAGATGTAGCTACGGGAAACGATCTCGCGTGCTTACTTATAAGCCGTCCAAACCCCTTCTAATTTATTGGCGTACTGTTAATTCTGCTGCTTCTGTCCTTGTGAAAGTCAAGGAAATGGTTTATTAGGACCTAGGTGATTTCTTGGAACACAAAAAAGCCTTTTGATGGGAAAAAGGGATTTTTATGTAAAAATTTCAAATCAAATGCATTTTGTTACATTTTCAGGCTCGAATCTTGATGTACGTGCAGATAAACAGTTGAAACATTATAATCCTAAATTCACATTTAATTTTGCTGATATGATATTATAATTTAGTGCTCAATGACTCCAAGAGTAGAGATTATTTAAATAAATATTGCTGCACGTGAGTAAATTTATGCATCAAAACCTAAATTCTAGAACAAGAATGTTGTGATATGCGTGATTTTATTTCTTAAATTGGGGAGTTTAATATAATTGAAACGAAAAGGAAATTACAGAAAGCAGGGTATAGCTATTTTCAGGTAATATGATACATTTTTTTCTAATAGAAGGTCGTTGCGAAGAAAGCGTAGCCTAAAGTCTCCAAAGACAATTTAAACGGAAGTGTGTTCGTTTTAATGAATGTTAGAGCCATTTTCTTTGCATCCACTTTAATGTTTACCTTAAATCCTGTATGTGTAGGAGCTGTGCGAGTTTACAGTCACATCGGAGTAGGCATTAATCAAGAAGAGACCCAGATATGTGATCCTAATTAGAGAAGCCTGGGCAGAGCAATTACGGAGTGGAATCATTGCAAAATTGGCAAACTGAGTGTGAATTTAAATTGCTGTTAATATTTAATGATTTGAATTAATGCAATTTTTGCTCGTTACCTGCAGAAGAAATGTTGACATTGAATTGACAAACCAGGGCCTTAGTGCAGACTATGCTTATCAAGTGTCCAAAGCAATTTTGAAAAAATGAGTAAAATAACTAAACGGGGAAAAGGTCATTTGTAACCTTCAAGATATCGTCAAAGCGGCCCTTAATGGTGCTGTTATTGTAAATGACGCTGGTGGACTTTGCTTGCTTATTCAAATGAGCCAATGCTTGCTAGTGGTGAAACGAAGAGATTTGCAGCCAAGAGTTTACGTCACGTCTGTTATATACTTCTGGGAGATGAATCGCATATCGGTTCGGAGAATTTTGAATTGTATTCGTAACATGATAAACTATTCTTTAGAAGACCTGCAGATTTGTAAAAGATAGTTATCTGATTTTTATTGAGGATTTCGTGTAGCCAGATCTCTTCAATAAAGGTATAGGATGATGGGAGATAAATTGGATACCGAAGAGAGATGTAATTTGTAGGATTTATCATGGATGCAGTGAAGATATTCAGAGTCGTGGAAAGGATTGTCTCGCTGACTTTGGCAATCTAAACAAACTCACCATTAGTTTTCGGGTATCAGGAAAGGTTCATTTATAACATACTAACTATTGCTGAACGTAGAGAAAATCACCGAGCCATTCCATGGGGCCTTAAGGTGAATGCTCCTCACAATAGGAATTCAAATGCTCTTTCAAAAGCAAATTAAAATCGTGGTGCGAAGGAAATTACGCCTTTTTTACAATTGAGGAAGTTCTACTATTGAATCATAATAGTTGGATGTGAGGGTCGTTAGTTTGCATTCATGAACTGAGTAACCATGACGTCCTCCTTCCTCTCCCGATAGGTGATATCGTGTCGTAATATGTTGATGAGTCGAAAGGGATGGTTTGTGTTGTGCTTGTTCTTTTGTCTGAATGGATATTTAAAAGTTTAAGGTCCTAACGGTTTTCCCGATTGAGTGTATGCCTAATTAACCTAAATGAATAACAATTTATGTAGTTACAATTTTGTAGCTATTCAATGTTTAAGCTATTACATTTGAAAGCATACTTTTATTTATAAAATTAGAAAGTGGAGTAGTGATTATAAGTTCACGGTGAGAAATACTGCTGGAAAACTATACATGCAAATTTATTTTTGCTTATAAATTGATCAAAAACTTAAGTCAAACATACTTGAGAATTGATAAAGTTTTCGGGTTATCTGAGTATCGATTAATACCAGAATCTGTATAATCGAGGTTAGACGTATTTGAGTCAAGCCTCAAAACTCTAGATGGACCAGTTAACTTGCGGTCCGAAATATTTAGTATAGGATAGCAAAATTTTTTTCTTCCTTCACATTGGTTAAATTTGCAAGGGGTTTACTTTTCAGAAGGCTCATTTAAAATATTTAATACATTAACCTACTGCATTTAATGTAAAAGGCCGAATATATATTGAGCAAAATTGTGTTTACACAAATTGAAGGAAGTAAGACTTAAGAGACGTTCCAGGCGTGATATGGTGAAAAATTGCAAATTTTTAATGAATAAGAATTAAGAGTTATGGTATAAACGGATAAGTAAGTGTAATTACTGCCTATAACACGCTTAAAAAATAATTCACAGAAAATGTAAGTTATAAAATTGTGTACTATTTGGCATGAGCACGTTCATCTGTATTTTCATGAGTTTTCAAAGCACAAATAAATATTTAGTCAACTGGAAACATGTCAATTTGTCCAAAGTTGTACTTTTTCGTACCGGTTAACAGGATATAGAAACGAACCTATTTTCTACAATACAACAAATAGCCCATACGTTTTTAAATACACCCGAGGCCCTTATATTTTGATACTACACGCTTAAAAAACAATCTATTCCGCTATGATTACGGGAAAATAATTTTAAAAACTTATACCTCTATTCGTGGATCGCGGTAGTCCAGGAATAGAGCGTTAGACTACTGACCGGAGGGCCCGGGTTCGATTCCCGGGCGAACCTCTCTAGGAACCTGCAGCTCTATGCAAGTTATGTGATTTTTCGGGTACCAGATTTTCCCGGGAAAGCATAACCGGCACAGGGAAAGGAACTGGCCCCCCTACCCTGATGTGTGTACTTCACACGCCGTCGGGCTTAGTACTGGGTGAACTCTACCATCACCTACCAAAACCGACCTTCCGGCTGATTACTTTGTTCATGGTTTACCTCATAATATAATATATGCATTATAGATGGTGTATGTATCTGTCATAGAAGTTGAGGTAAAATTGGCTTTGGTAAAATTTGTAACTTGGTGAAATAACTTCGCAAAAGATCGGTTATGCTGGCGATATTTATCGAAAACAGTTGTGTATACTGAGAAACCAATGCTCTGAAATATTTAAGGGCTTAAAAAAGAATGGCATAAATCTCTTTTATGAGCTGAGGATGCACTTACTACTAGTGCACTGCCACTAATTCCTTAGAAACATTCTAATTTAAGAGCCCATAAAATGTGAACTTCCGTTTAATCATGGAATCCACTTTAAAAAGGATTTCTCCAAATAAAAACTAGTCGAATTAATCAATATTTTTTTAATGACATGGTAATCTCGAGTGAAGACTTGGATACAACTGCAATCCTTCACTCTCGCAGGGAGCGTCCTCACTGAGACATTCGTCTTTGGCTGTCAATTACTGGGAACACTTATCCAACTCGAGAGTAATTGCCATCATGTGCATACTTCTTTAAATAATTTTTTCAGTCATTTGATGATCAAGAATATTGATAAAGGATACTTGGAGGTATCCGAGTTTTTGAAAGGAATTTACAAGTATTTTTGGGGTAAATATACTTACGTGTTGCACAATGGAACGGTTCAATTATACTCTTATGCGGCCGTGGTGTGACAATCATTCTGTGCCGTTTTTTGATAGTTCATGTAATGGATTGTGTAGGTGTAGGTTTTTAGAGGAGCATGGAGGAGGGGTAAAAATTTATCCTGAATGTGCATGTGTACTTTTAATCTACCTCCATATCGTATTTTATTATTGATGTCTTATTTACATGTACAAAGGAGGTATCAGAGCTCATTTTCGTGGTTTCTTTTCGTAAAATCTGAGGAAAAATATATTTAGAATTTTAATAATTCACCTACATCGACGCAAGTAATCAGGATTAATAAGATTAATTATATATTTTTTTGAAGTTAACCTTCTCTTCAAATGGATTTCATATTATCAAAACAAATTACAGTACTTATCCTATAAAAATCTACAGATTTGTTGGTAATTTATTTACACAATTTCAAATCTTTTCAAATAAAACTAAATATGTAAGGAGACTGATATGTTTTCGCCTCCTTACGATGTATATTTATTCAAAGTTATCCGCGTTGGTCAAATCCAACTCTTGTTTCTCTCTCAAAGCAATCCATGAACGCTTATTTTATTTTACTGCGAAGGTAATTCAGAGTAGAGAGTCAATTAAAGAGATTTGGGCATTTGATTGAAAACCATTTGGCTGTGATTGAAGTACAAATTGGAGAAAGATTTATTGCTTTTCATCGTGAGTACAACATATTTGTGGTCAATGTATCTTAAGAGGATGAAATGTGCTCGCTAATTTAGTCATGACTGGAACTAAAATTTTCAATTTTTGGAAATTTGTAGAATCATTTTTTTTAATCAGCCACTTTTAAGTTCAATCCAACGAAGATTCAAATTCTGTTTTCAATGATATTCAAAATATGAGTACAAAATTAACGGATTCCGGTAACCTTAATAGCTAATGGATTTATAAATATTCATTACCGTCAATGTTCTCTCGTATCTCACGCTTGTTTGATCGTAAAGCGTTATCCTTCGTAAAATTAAAGCGAATTACCTCCATCGCAGGATATTCGTTTCCTTAAAAAAAAATCAGTTTGCCACTTCTGTCGTTATTGGCTTTTAACTCGCATCAAAATTTAAATTTACTGCAGGGATTAACGTTCACACAAATTTTCTGGATGGTACCTCTCAAGAATGCTTTATGCATTGCGGGGAAATCGTTTACTCTGTCAGTTTGGATACGCATCGAGAGTGAGGTGTAATTCATGATTGAAAGGTGGAAGTACGAAATATTCGCCGTCGCAGGTCCCTTTGGCAGACTCCACTCTTTGCTCTTTCACTTATTCCACCTGTTCCAGAAGTTGAGGAGAAAAATGTACCAATCAATTACCGCGCATCGTGCAGTATTTGTGCATCCATAAAAATCTGCGTAAATCTGCGTCTTCTTCCAGGAAATTTTCACCGATGCTCAGGAAAGAAAAACAAATGACCAAATCAAATCCGAATTGAAATGGGAAACAGAAAACTTAGTGTGCTCAGCGTGCTCATATAGTTAGCCGTCGGGAAGTGACTCGATCATTTCTTTTTGGAAAGCAGATCTAATAAAAATATAAGATTTTAATTAGAGGATTCTTCAATTCTTATTAATTATAGTAGTTTTAATTGTTAATAAAAATGATTATAGAAGTAGTAATTCAAATTTTTGCTATTCACACCCGGCTTTCGCCAATCTAAACTCACCATGACACACTAAAATTTTAGACATGAGATCAATGAAAATTTTCAGACAATACGTATGGTACTTTTAGATTTTTCAAAATGATCAAATTATTTTGTGCTCCTAATAGAAGCAATTATATTGCTTTATGTAGCTTCAAATCTGAAATAAATCGAAAAACACTGGAGGGAAGGGCTAACACTCTTACATCGATTTAGACATGGATATCTACGTTCAAATTGAGTTAAAAGTTTAACATAGACAATAATTAGAAGCAATTTTTAAGATAGCAAATTGCTGGATATTACGATTTTATCGCGAAAACAATATTATTTCCACGCCATCACCATGATAACAAGTTGGGTGAGTCTCAAATGTGGAAGCATGGGTGTTTCAATCTTTTTTCATTTCCGGGATGATGGAATCGAACTATGGAACGAAAAAATTATTTCTTCATTATTTATCTTATTTATACTAATCATTATTTATCTTATAATTCTTGAAAATTTCTTGGTTCAGCAATGCTCACCTAGATAGATATTAATGGCATATTGTGAGTTATGTATAGTTTTGAATTGCAGTTTTTGCACAAAATGTCAATAAATTTTCACATTTTAAAGGGGAGATTTAGCCGCATTCCTCAGGCTAATTTATCTGAAGATGATGCAAAAACTTATCCGTAAATATGTCTCTGCCCATGACGTAGAGAGTATTGAGATGCGTAGTTCAAATAAACTCAAGTGATCGGACGAGGTTTTATTTTCTTCAATTGCTCAAGTTATAAACGGGAATTTTTATCGAACGGACTATATTTCTTCTCTGAAACGAATCGAGTGGATTTCATAGCGTATTAATTTTCGGAGGGATCCGCGGAATGACCCTTCCGTCGTAGGCCTGGAACCCTTTTCCATCGATTCTCCCAGATCATCGGGAAAAAAATATCTCATATTTTTCCTTTGGTCTGGATAAAAAGTTGGTGAGGGAGCCGAAAGGTACTTTCTATCTTATCGCCTATGAGTTGTTTTGTTGACCTATTTAAATACCTTAGAAATTCAGCTGGTAGAGTTAGCTCTCGTAATGGACAAAGATTCACACATGCGGTTCTAAAAATGTTTGCACTGCCTTCGATGTAAGCTCAATCGCGAAAAAACGAAAGAATTTGATGGGTCTTATGTGCAATGCTGATGGAAAAATGATAATTTTAACAGGATTCGTAATTTTTCAATATTTCATGCGGATGTTGATGTTCAAAAATGCCATATCCTGCCGGAGAAAGTGAGTTCCTAAACTCAGATTTTTATGCCTATTCATCTCAATCACATATTTAGTTATTCGTCGCCATCACCAATGGTCTTATTCCTATCCAATCAATTCTAAAATGTGCTCGACGGCTTATGTTCTCACACCCTGTTTTTTTATCACTTTAAAGTTTATCATTTTTTTATTATAGCATCTTATGCAGGGTCATCCACTGTAGTTTCCCGTCCAATTTGCATTCGTCAAATATTCTCATCTAGTCTCAAAATGCGCACGACTTCGGTTATCCCCTCTCTTTTTTAGGAGTATTCGTTAGATTCTTTTTTTCTCTCCCACTCTTCGTTAATCATTCCATTCCGCACATCTATTTCCAAAATAATGATCGATTCCTTTCTTTTGACTCAATTTCTCAAGTACCATTTTACGGTTGCTACCATATTCAGTCACTTCTGCGATTGAAAGGAAGACATTTATGTCAAAAAAGATGAAAGCCGAAGGAATGGTCGAGATTGTTTGGAATTTCAAATAAAATGCAGTCTAATAAATTTGTAAATCAGATGTAATACATGAAATAATTCTCATTATGAATCATTTTGGACGATTTTGTGGCAAGATCATGACTTTTAATTTAGATCGCAAACAGTTACGTATGTAGCAACCTTGAATGGTCAGGAATGAATTGATATTGCTTGACAAATTATAGAGTGGGGTATTTGTTACAACTAACAACGTTTATGTCGTGATTCTGGTCAAAATGTACATTTTTTGTGGAAAGGTTAATAGTGTAACCACTTTAAAAATATGTATTCCTGTGTGGATTCCTGTGTAACAGTTGGAAAATAATCACAAATTAATGGGAAGGACAATGAATTGCGAATGTTAGACTCGTCTTTATTTCTCACCACTGGAGATGTACTCCACCTGCTGGAATATGAAATTTGAATCATGAAGGCAATGCTGATGACAGAAATGTGCGTTTTACCAAGAGATAAATCAGGCCTGGAGCCCGGATGAATCTGATCGCTTTTCAAGGAGGTCGGCAGCATCCATCGGAGAGAGCGATCGGCTAAGTCGGAAAATCATACTCTCGGTGAGAAAGGGAGAAATAAAACTCCCGAGGACTAATTCCGGCAGCGGATTTGTCGCTCCGGCGATTCGTCGTAATCGTCCATTTTGTCAACCTGGCGACCCCTCACGTCATACTCCCTTTCCCACGGTTACTCGGGGGAGGAGGAGAGAAGAATGGTGACGGTGGTTTTGGAACGGCGGTGGGGCGGCGGGACACGAGGGTGTGGGGTTGGCTCGCATCGAATACGCACCATGAATAAAAGTAACGACGCCGACATTTCTAGGAATGGGCGGAGATTGGTGATTGGGGGCGGGGGAGGGGGCAGGGGGGGGGGGAGCACTAAGATCGTGTGACGAATTATGCCTCGCTGAACGTATTACACCTCGCTGAACAAAAAATTTAAATAGAAATAATAAACGGAGAGAAGGTGAGGGCGACCACGCGGGCCGACGTGCGTCGCGCGGGAGGGCGGCGTGATTAGGCCGGGGGAGGGAGTGGGCGGGGGTTTGGGTGTCGAGGCACGCATGCGCCGCCGCGGCAATTCATTTCCATCGTAAGACGAGCAAGAGGAGGAGGAGGAGAGCCCGCGCGCACTCAATCACTTCGGCTGCTCGTGACCCTCATCCCTCCGCCGCCGACTCGTTAAACACCTGTCACGCAGTGGCGGTTCGTCGGGCGTGGGGAGGAGTGGTAGCGAGGGTGGAGAGAGAGTGTGTGTGTGTTGTGGAAGTGGTAGGGCGGGGGTTGAGTATGTGGGTGTGGGAGTGGGTGGGGTTGTATCTTGTACGTAGGGTGCAAGCGAGCGGGAGAGGGAGGAGGAGGGTCCATGGCTCTCCGGAGAGGGAGGCTGCGCCTCTCCGGCGGAGAGTGTGGGAAGGCCGTGGCGACGAAGGGTGGGGGGACAGAATTTCCGAAGCGAAATAAGGAGGAAGGAGTAAAAGGGGAGGGGATGGGGCGACGTCCGAAAGGAGGGGGAGGGGGAAAGGTGGAGGTGGAGGAGGAGAGGTTTGAAGTGATAGTTACACTCCTCCTCCAGCTTCCACCTCTTAGTATCATTTTCTCCTTCTTCTCTCCTCCCTCCTACCCCCTCCATTCCGCTCCCCTCCCTCCACTCTCTCCCACTCCTTCACCACTACTCCTCATCTCTTCTCTCTCTCTCTCTCTCCCTCGCCGTTTCTCTTCTTATAAAAGGCGCCGGCGCCCCGCGACCGTCGCTTGTTCCTTTCCGCTTACCGTTGATCGCGTGGCTGAGCTCCACGGACGCACGATCTCCACATACACAAACTCGCCACCCGCACCGCGGCAGAGTGAACCGAAGGGGCACCAAGCAAGCGTCGACGACCGCTCGTGGAAATCCTGCAGGAGGAAGAATAAAGGGCTCCCAATCGTGAGGGCCTTCGACTGCACGGGCGCTTTGAGAGGAAACCGATTGAAAACTCCGGAAAAGGGTGAGTTTGAAAGATCTATCTCAATCAATTCCATGCATGATTTCAGGATATATTTTTTTTTGTTTTCTCGTGCTATTTGCATCCGTAAAGGGTAATTGTTATGTCTTTTATTTTCGCGTATTTAGTTTTTAGAGCGATTGCGTCTGGATTATTATTTATGAAAATCCCTATAAATTTAGGTGAGCTCATACAGGTACATCTAGCGGTGTCCATCATTTATTAATACTAGGCAATATTGCGAAGAACACAAGCAGTTTGCGCCCGACTTAAAATGTCAATCGACTGCAGATGAAGGAAGTGTTTCATACCGAGTTTATGCATGTAAATGTCTTAATATATTTCTTTATCTTTTTCAATTATTAAAAAAAAGTAATTGTCATTTTTATTTGTGTTTTTTTTATTTATTCTCTATGGTTCAGAATGTTGTGCTACTTACATATTTAGTCTTGTTTAGTTGCTTAAGAGTTTACTGATGTAATTTAAATTCCGATCTGAACCTAGACAGTAGATATTTGCTGCAGGATTTTTAAAAGCCAAGTACCAGGATTATAATTTTAATTAAATTTCCAAAATGTACAGGATTATAATTACATAGATTATAGTTCACAGGAAAATTTAGGTCGTAATTGTTTTTGCAGTAAGTAACAAAAAATTCGTCTATTGCAATTGTTAGATTTTTCCTATCATTTTTTTTGATAACTCGAGGATTAATACTTGAGATGGAGTTGAGACGAAGTTTTGAAAGCATTAATTGTATCCTCTTTTTGGATTGATTAATATTCCCACGTCTGTGGCGAGAATTCTCATCCTTTTGAAATATCAGATTCCCAATTTTCGCGTTGGGGCAGTGAAAGAATTTTTTTATATCGGTTTTCGTTAGATGGCATCTCGGGTCGAGAAAAACACAATATTATCTCTGTACAGTGCTCAAAACAAGGTCCATGTTGCGCACCGAACATTTCTGTGTTTGTAGATGGTCATTTCCTTTAACATACATATTTTTGTGAAAAGTAATGTCTCTGACCCAAAAAAAAATAGTTTATGCCGTTTATTGAAATAGATATCCTCGGCTGCATTCATCTTCTAAAGCATCCGTAATTTATTGTGGAAAATAATTTTTGATTTTTCTTTCCGAAGATAATAAATTACGTTTAGTATTCAGTAAAGTTGGAAAACGTTATATATCACAACACTGCCCACATGATATATATGTGGACAAGGCATAACTGAGCAGTTGTTTGGATATAAAAGCTACAAGTAATAAAGCGGATATTATTAATTACCCCGGCTATTATTTTCCTCGTAGAAGGATAATATTTTGTCTGCGATGAACATGTCTTTCACACTTGCTCTCTGCCATTATTTTCCCAAAATAAAAACTCCGTGATTTTCATGGTTTATTTAGTAATGCTCATGTCCTCGAATTTTGGCTGATATTAATGTTCCCAATTGATTTATAAAAGAACATCGTAAAAATATGCTTATGGGTGTGAAATCATTATTATTTTAAGCTACAAGTTTTTCCTTTGGGGAGAATACATATTACGGTCCTCCACCAAAATTCCGTGGAAAGTGATGCTTATTGATTTTCAAACCTTTTATGGCAGGACCTTAATGTCTCGGATCTGGAGAAGAATTTGCTTGGAAAGGGAAATGCTGTTTCTTTAATTAGATTTTTATTTCTATTACTCTTCATTTCAATTGTTCATCATCATAATAAGCAAGCGCAATGCGTGGCAGAGCCATTAAGTATGGCTTTTTCGGTTCACTCGGACTAGTACTGGCCTCACAGGTTACGGATGAACTAAAATCGAAATATAATATACACATCATTTTTATCTTCACTTGGGAATAATATTGTTCGCGTATCAAAAAGAAAAATCAGGTTTTTCACGTAAAACCTTTACATCGCTCGCATATGAAGTATTTGTACCATCTGAGAAGTAAAATACATCAGGAGCTTTCTTTTCCTTCTGAAATTCATTCGTTACGTAACCACTTAATGTAGACAGAATAATATTAATTCCTTGTTCATATTTGTAGCGATAATTATTGGCAGAGGAGACCGACATACCACGTTATTAGCGTCACTAGAGATGTGAGAGTTAGGTTGGCGGTAGGCAGGATGTTAGTTATCGGTTGAAGGGCTGGGAGGAACTTATGGTAGACGTCGACGGAGTTTGACGTTCCATTCTACGGGTAGTGCACTGTACTTGAAGCGCTTAACACACGGGATCCTGCTAGGGGACGGAGTATGTTCACTGAAAATTTTGGCAGTGAAAAGATTTGAACCCAGCCCTTTGATGTCAGAGCCCTAATTACCGCATCAATCCTATGTCTGAATTGCCTTAATGTGATATTTCGACTATATTTCTCTTGGAAATTCTTTTTACTACCTGTTGGTGGTAATCAGCTCTGTCTTCGAATGCAGTGCCAATGCATTAGTATAACAAAATGGTGCCAATGAACGACTCAACCGACGGTTTATCTAAGTGCAATTGTTTTCCAATGGCTTTTCCGCACCAACACAACATTTTAAAAAATGTATAAATTAGGAACATTGGCAAAATATCTAAAACGTGTCAGTAAATTTCCGTATGCCGCCCAGATCATTTGATGGTTCTCATCAGAGCGATAAAATTACTATAGCAAACTGTCGACAGAATGATTCAGAAAAAAGAGATTCAGAATGCCCGGATGTCGCTTTGTTAGAAAAATTTCAAATAGCTGCTTTCGATGTTTAAGAATCGAAAAAATGTAATTTTTTTCTGATGCTTTGAGGAAGATTGATATGAGTTGTAGCATCTATATTTTGTCACCCAACCTCGTTAGCATTTACAATTCAGGCAAATCAAAAAATCCTTTAAAGGGAAGCACACTTAACATTCCATACTCTTAAACTCTTTCAGGCATAGATAGCTTTGTTGAGAAAATATAAGAAAAAATTAATGTTATTCCAGCATTGACTAATGGTAGAAAATTCATAGCGGTAGTCTGCTCAGAATGTAATTATGTGAGATAGTACTGTTTTTTCTGATGGGCGTACATGTTTAATGGTTTTAACGATAGCAAAGAATTGCAATATTATTAAATGAATTGATTACATTTTAATCTCACACATCTTTACCTTGACCTGAAGCCGTATCAGTTACTTGAAAAATTGCCATCGTATTTCTTCTGAGAAAATATTTGAGGAGAAAATACATCTTAATGCGTTGAACATTTTTTATGTCATTTTCCCCGCAACTGGAATGTGCGAATAAATTATGTTCCTTTATCGTTTGGTCGTATCATCTGAGACCGCTTATTTTCAAACATCTTATATCAGTAAAATCTGAATAAGGAAATCTCTATTTTCATTTGGAATCGTTCTTTTGTCTTGAATTAACTTATACGATATTTCCGTTCTTCAGCGTGTCAGGAATAAAAAATAGTTCAATTGGGGGATTAAATGAATACGGTATATATTATATATTTTTGACTAAATATAATGTTATGTTATAGAAAGTTCCGGAAGTAATTGCATATCTAATTGGCCACAAAAACAAGTTTATGAGTATCTCAACAAACATATTTGCGATCCCTTTGGGACAATTTTCAGCATTGAAAACATGACAGTCAACGAAATCGAGATTTTGATATCTTGCTACGACATAAAAACTCAAACGTTTTAAGGCTAACAAAAGTAACACATGACGGATTCATTCCTCCTAGATGCATTCATAACTTTTCAGAAAGGATTACCCCTATATTCATAGTAGTTTTTTCCGTAAAGATGCTCAAACTCGTTTCTAAATTTTAATATTCTAGCCAAAAAAGTTATAAAGTATTTAATTACGACGTGGGGTACGTAGATATGAAGTTGCATTACGTGTTGCACACAATAATCTCCCAAAAACCGCATTTCTAGACGTTTAAAATGAAAACAGGTGTACTATTAACATTATGGAAAAGAGTGTGAGCGAAAATTGGAAATTTGTGACAAGGAAGTAATGGAGATGTTGAAAAAGAAAGGATTTTAAAGTTAAAGTTTAAAAAAATGTCTTTTGAGACAATTTAGAATTTCCCGAGCGTATTATTATGTGAAATTACATTTATAAATTATGTAGAAGTTGGGGAAAAAGAAAGAGTGGATAAAGGAGATCTCTAAGGTAGTAGCTACGTTCCAAGAAAGGATAATATGGAAACGGAGTAGTGAATAGGAGTCGGTCTTTCCGATGATAATGCGTAGATACTGTAAGGGAGGGTAAAACTTGAAAAAAAGGGTAGTTGATGTACGTAGTGTGCATCACACATCAGTTTTATTAGAAATGTAGCTCCAATGCCTGGCTCCTCTTGGTAGATTATCCATGGTGTAGGATATATATAATATACTTTTAATTATTACTTTTATTCTACCGGGTTATGGCAGGTTTTAAATGATCGCATGCTGGAACAAAGGTACATTTCCTCTCCTATCCTAACCAAAAACACAACCTGACATCCGACATTGCAAGGAGCATACTTCAATTCAGCATTCTTTCTTCTTCCCTTCATTCTGTCCAACATGCCTATCCTACTTCTAGCCCTTCGTCACTTTACTGACATTCACCTCTGAATCACAGTCTTCATTATCCCATTGCGAAACACCCGGAAATCTATTGTATATATATGGATAAATAAAAAATATATTTATGTATTTTTAGATAATTTCTTCGAAGTAACACGGAAGTGTTAAATAAAAAACTTTGACAGAAACACACAATAAGAGAACACGTAAAAGGAACACTCAGACGTTATTTATTGATAATTTCGACGGAATTGAGCTCCGTCTTCCTCCGAAGGTTAGTTAATATGCATAACTTTTCTCCATTCTTTTGCTGAGAAACCATTTTCGACGTCAGATGTCAGATGGCACCTAAAGAATTTAGTGTTGGCAAGGCTCAATATAAATATGGCAACGCTCGTACGTATCTATGATTAGGATATCAAATTAACATGGTCAGAGTTACAATTTACTTGACATTTATGAACTTAATATTACAAAAAGCATTCACTATAATACGAAATTTTCGGAAATGTGCGAATCTTATGATTCATATAAAAAGCGAATATGAATGCTTACTTGTATTTCCATCATATCTATTAGGATTTGAGTATATATACATACCGCGTTGTTCACTTGTTTCAGTCTCTCATGTAGAAGCTGCGTTGAAAAAGTTCACACTAAGACATTACAATAGTGACTTAACATTTGAAATTTTAGTAGTTCAACGAATGATTGGATTTTTCGGTGTTAAGATGCCATTAATTTAAATTTAAAAGCATCAAACTAGAGGAAAAGAGAAGCATAACCCGTCCCATTCTTGTCATGTCTTCTACAGTGATAATTTAATTACGTCTTCCCAATTGTATCAGACAGTTTTTGCCTACAGATAAAGGAAAATAACAATGGAAAAAAGAGGATTGTTTATGAAAACGTTTTTCTGTTTTAAAAACCATATGGTAAAGAGCGTGTCAGGTTATAGAAACTGTTAATCAAGTAAGAATGACAAAAAATATATCCTTAAACAGCTGTGCAAATGATCTAGTAATCCCGTGTAAGCATTTCAAAGTTGGCATTTGTTTTTACGAGGTTTTGTATTTGCTGACTATTTGGTAAATTTGTGAAAAGCCCGAACTTAGAGTGAAAGTTTTTGTCCCGGAGGATTGAGTTTTAAATTGTTATTACGTCATTTCCACCGAGATTCAAAAACGACTAAAACGATGAAAATGGTTTCAGAAAGAGCGTTTCAAAAACCATATTTCATGTTAGTGAGCTACGAAATGGGTTTAGAGATGTTAACTTTTGTCAAATGAATATTGATAGGAATAAAAATAAGCGTTATTACGTTATCTATCGAGTGTTTTCTACTCGGAAAATAATTATAAAAAAATTGTGAGTTCAATTTGAAGTTTTGAACGCATAACATGCTTCATTTTTGTACATTTCCTTCTCGAAGTTTAATGAGCTAGAAGGAGTATGCAAATCTTCGCTGGAGGAAGAAATTTCAGCTGCACTTACCACCAACTCTCTCTGTCTCTCGCTTAAGTTTGTGTTAGCGCTTAGCATCAAAATTTTAAAATTTTACTTTTTAATTTATAGTTTTCAGTCAGTTCGTAGTCAAACACTTTATCGTAAAATCATAAAGAAAGCAGTAATTTTTCCTTGAAATCATTCTAATAGTACAACCACTTAAGAAAAACCTCAATTTCCGAATCGGTCTTATGGGAAATTATTTAATCAGAAATGACGTTTTAGATATAAAAGAAACAAACGCTTAGGTTCGAACAAAAGGTCAACTGAAGGTGCTTTTCAATAATTTTTTTTTGAATTAACGTGAAAGAGTTTTATCGACCTATTGAACAAAATGTTAAATAGGTGATAAACCGACACATTGTTGCCACTGCGCTAGTACGTATTATACACGATGGGATGCGTTGCAAAAGGTTACGTCTTCAAGACGCGTTGGTTCATACATGTGAAGGAAGCAGGCGTCCGAATGAACGGTACAAAATGTAATCTTTATCGCATCGATTGATCGAGTGTTTAAATTGATGGTATTCATCTTCTAACTATAACACTAATCATGATAAAATTTAGATTTTACTTTCTTTCACCTCAACGAGTGATAGAAAGAGTGAGTAGAGTTTGTTCTATGGTTTTAGGCTCAACTATGTGGAAATTCATTTTTAACTAAAGTTTCAAAATGAAATCAAAACCACTAGGTATCTTTCCACGAGTTTTATTCAAGGGAAGGTACCTGTAGATGACGCCGTTGCGTCGAAACTAGTTGTACCCTTGAATAAAACTCGTGGAAAGATACCTAGTGGTTTTGATTTCATTTTGAAACTTAAGTTTGAGTAGAGTTTATTTAGAGATCTTGAAATTTTACTTCCCCACGTTACCTTCAACATATTTGTTTAGACGTGAAAATCGGAATCTTCAATAGTATGACGTTTCCTCCATTGAGGTGCAGAAACGGTGCATCGATTTCATATATATTGGTTTGAATACAAATCGGGTCAAATTGAAGCACTAAAAAATTGGAAGTATCCTGCCTAGTACCCCAACCTCCTCCCCCTTGCTATTTTAGCGCGAATAACCTTGCAGCATTATAACCTGAAGATGACGAAGTAGCATCGAAACCTAGGTCAAAAAAAATCTTTAATAAAAGTAGAACAGCGCATTATTATTTTCTACGAATCGAGCGTATTTGCCTTCCATAATATCACGCCTGATTTGACCAAAAATGCATTCTATCTAGTGCTTACACTGTCGAGAATATCACTTATAAATATATACATTGTGCGCTGATAAGTTATTAAACCAAAAAAAATCAATATGTGTGTGTTTTAGTTCCCACAGATATTCCGTTGTCGAATAGATGTTACACTTGTTAATTTTTTTCTAGCGTTATGAGTAGCAAATGAAAACCATTTGGGTAACAGATGTAACTTAGCCAATGCACCGCTTTTCCAAGCAACCTATCCACGTATTTGACGGAAAACCGAACTTTTATTCCTCCAACATATTGGAGAATCTTTTACTTAGGAATGTAGAAATGTTTTTTTTAGGTATGTGCAGCCCAGCTATTAGTAGAATACACAACAATGCACTGCCTCACACATTGTTCTAGATAGGGGGTCGGAGAGACGCCATGCTAAGATTCATAGGTGAGAAATAGTTAATAATCTTTTGGGGTCTAGGATGACAAATTATTAATTTGATATTTCAAATATCACAACGATAGGATTTTGCCCGTTTTTGTGATGTGATATCTGTAACAGAATACAACCTGTATTAAGCTGCAAAGTAATCTGCGAAATAAACCATTCTAGTTGCTATAACATATAATGTGTCGGGGGGACTTTGTTTAACGTTTTGAGACCGCTTTTTCAATACGTTAACGTTTACAATTGGAGAAGCTTGGAATCCGTGCTTGAAAGAACTCGGATAAAAAATTTCTCCGATGCGAATAATAATAATTGGGAATAAAAAAGGGAACCGGTAGTTTATTAAGGGTTTCCCGTAAATACTATTGACGAAAGTGGTTTCGTTGAGGTATATTTCTAAAATACGAGTGCAGCGATAATCGTTCATATCAAAAGAAATAAAATACTTGTAATAATTTGAAAATACTGTGAGTCTTTTTTCTTCCCGTAAAGATATGAAATGCTAATTTAGTACTATTGATAATATTCTGCATTTTTCATAAAGTTCTTCATTTAGAAAAGTAACCTGTATGCCAGTGTAAATTCAGTGTAAAATTAACTAATATGTTTGTTACAAGTATTCGTAAAAATAATCCTTCTCTAAATACGTAAGACGGAGCTAAATGCAGTGGATACAGGTTTTGTCAATAATTACTTTTTGCTTGATAAGCTCCATTTATTTATGATTTTAAACATCCTTGCGAATTATATTTATACATTGGAACAGCAATGGCATATTGGCTAGGATTCACTTCCCTATGTACTTAATTACTCAAATTTTTATACGTAGCCATTATTAGGATTTTAGATAGGGATAATTTTACGATGGTTTGTGGACCCGAATTGAACTTTTTGAATTGGATTTATTAAAAATATCGAAAAAATACGTTTTAGTTCATTTGAAATTTTTATAATATCTCAGTTAGCATCATTTCAGGGAATCAATTAGAAATCCATTCAGCATTATATAATGACACCATTCCATTTAGACTTTGTTGTGTTAAATTCACGGAAAAAATTGATACATTAGTTTGGAGAAAGAGTGAAATATTTAAAAGAGAATTCTAGGATTCTGTGAAATAGAATTTCGCATCCTACGACGATCTGTGTGAGAAAAGCTACACATTTTACGGTGTGAATTTCGCATCACTAGTTTTAAAAAATAATCATAATATACCTCATTCGACAAATTACGAGTAAGAACTTGAAACTTGATAATCACGAAGTCAGTCCCTAAAATAGTAAAGTGAATGTCTATTGCCGAGAAATGAGGAAAAAATATATGATATTTTTGTGGAATCATCATGCTTCCCCTACTCTTCGCGCATACACACACATATGCCACTTTTCTGTCTCTTCACGACCAAATGGCGAATTTTTTGATTCGTAACGTGTTCACTTGGAAGTTGGTAAGATTCCTATTTACGACAGTCTCGGAAAGGAATTGCATAATAAGTATTTCCTCATTATTGTACTCTAGGATGCCTAATATCTTTTACTAAAATTCATAGACAATTGACATTGCAATTTAGCTTAACGAGGAACGAGTGATATTTGAATGGCACCAGCCATATTTTACTGAGCTGAATTTAAACCTTCATTCATTGATTGGATTTTTAGAAAAGCGAGCGTATTTGGTGACTGGATGATAATCAAAAATCAACTTTTACCTGAAGGTGCCCGTCATTTTCTCACTGGGCTGCTTGGTTGACCACCATTCAGCAGGCCGAGGATGAGGTATAGTGTTTGTTCGTACTCCCACGAATTATTTCATGAAGTAAAACTATGTTACATTCGACAATGCTACATCTCTTAGCAATAAAGAAATTCCCTGCTTCATAGTCATCCATTGGGATGTGCGTAAAACCCTTTGGGAGGAAGATTAAAGTAAACATTTTCAAAGGTTTCATTCCTTTCTCGCCTCCGTCGCTCTTGACAGTTAAGACCTGTGGCTCTCATAAAGGTCTGCATCGCTTTTAAACAGGGACGTCCAGTTATATATCACAGTATTCTAAAACACACACGGTCCGCTGGGAAGAAAAGCTTACCCTCTATTTTAAAAGAATAAAATCACCATGACATCCGTTCTTTCTTATCAAGGGAAAGAATTTTTATTGTCCTCCCCCCCCTCCTCCCTGAGCTCTCCCCTTGGTCGGAAAGGAGAAGAAGATGGGAAGTGTGCGTGTGGGCCTGTATCCACCGCCACTTCGCAAATGAATTCCCAAACCCGGTCAAAAACTTGTAATTTCGTCAGGAGTGACGCCGTCCGTCAGCCTCAGGAGGGTGAATCGCTCAAGGAACCCCTGGCATGCGGCGGCCGCGTAAGGATGAGGGTTTGGCTGCCAGCCAGCTTCCGAGGAAGATCTCCTCTCTGGGTGTGCGTGCAGTGTTTGCTTTGTTTGGGAGAGTCGTGAGAGCGGGGAGGAGGTGGAGAAGAGGCGGGAGGGATGGGGGAAAGTGGGGGAGGAGGAAGGTCGTGTCCAATGTGTTGCGCAACGATGGCGCAGTGCTTCGCCCCGGCTCCACATCTCCGGGCCCTTCTTCCGCACTGGGGACCGCGGGAAATGGGGAGGAATTCGCGATGGCCGCTATCCCGCCCATTCGAGCACCCTCGGCGATGTAAGGTAGACATCCCGGGTGAATTATCCATGTGTCACGGCGAGGGGTCCGCGTCACGGCGCGTACCGCCGCGACTGCCTTCCCCGTGACCGATTTTCGTCTGGAAATGATCTGTTAAAGGGTTCATTATCCCACCGATTCGACTAAAAGTAGAGTTTAATGAAAGAGTTCGTGTCTGTTTTTTAAGTTCCAATAAAAACATTACATTCACCTACATCTACCAATACTCCGCAAATTCGCCGGAAGGGCGTGGGGTGTTAGAGCACCACCCGTAACTAAGAAAAAAATCGCATGCAAAAGTAACAAATTTATACAATCCACAAACATTTGCATTCATGCAAAAACCCTTACAACCCACACTCATGCAAACCTTCAACTCCCAAATAATATCCACATGCACCCACAAATTTACCTGATGTCTTTGCAAGGTTTGTTTCGAATTGTAAATTAAAATTTTTTTAAATGTGTAAATTAAGTTTTGATAATATAATACGAGGGTTGCTATTTATATTTTCAGCCTAATATCTGGAAAACAGTAATTTGCTGTTGAAAAAGGGTTTATTGTTTTTCGAAGTATTCTCCATGATAATCAATCCACTTTTGCATGCGCTCGAACCAATTTTCGTAACACTTTTTCCACTCCGATTGAGATACTTCCAAAATATGGTTTTTGAATGCATCAACGGCTTCTTCAGGTCCCGAAAAACGTTGGCCACGTAATTTTTTTCTTGATAAACATGAATAAAAAGAAGTCATTTGGTGCAAAATCACGGCTGTACGGAGGAAAAATCAATTCGATATTTTGGCCAGTTAAATAGGCAGTTGTTTCAGCCAATCTGTGACAGGATCGACGAAGGATCATTTTTCATCATTGTCATGGTGAAGAGTGATCCTTCATTGCCGCTTATTTTTCCATATTTCATCAGGCTCTTCTGGCAAACAAATTCTCGTGTGCCATTCAGAATTCACGATTATGCGTTACTCTAACGGTACGGGTGCCACGTGTCCAGTTATTCCGAAGAAACAGACGATAATTTTCTTCGATGTACTTCGTGCACGAATCACTTTTGTCGGATTTGGCTCGTCTTGGATTACCCATACAGTGGATTGCTGTTTTGCTTCGTGCTCATACGCATAGATCCAAGAATCGTCAGCTGTGTAGATGTTATACACAGCTTTTGATGCACCGCTATTGCATTTATTGAGCATTTCTTTGCACCAATTGACACGAGGATCTTTTTGAGCTTTTGTCAAATTATGCGCAATCAAACGCGAACAAATTTTTTTCACAGGTAAACGTTCATGCAAATCTTATTGATGCTCGTTCTCTTAATCACCAAGGATGCCTCAATCTTACGATAAGTCACATGACCATCTTCCATTACTAATTCTTTCACAACATCAATGTTTTCTGGTACAAAAACTGATTTTGGACGACCTTCACGACTTTTGTCGCTGAGCGAACCGCGGCCAGGATGGAATTCGTTATTCTAGCGTTTCACAGTGGCAAAGGATGGGACTTCATCGCTAAAAGTGGAAGTAAGTTGATCGATGCACTCCTGTCTTGATAATCCACGTCGAAAGTCGTAAAAAATCATCGCACGAAAGTATTCACGAATTTTCCAGACACTGCAAATGACACAAGTTATGATCAAAAGACAAAATGTTTTGAAGAAAGTTATTGTTAAAAAGGTCCAACTTTCAGATGGAAACGTCAGATGGCGCCCAAAGCATTTAGTGTTGTCAAGGCTCAACACAAAAATAGCAACCCACTTACATATGTATGATTAGGATATTAAATTAACGTGGCCAGAATTAAATTTTACTTGACATTTATGAACTTAATATTATAGCAAGCATTCACTACAACACCAAATTTAAAGAAATATGTGAAACTTATGAACCATGTAAATAGTGTATGCGAATTCTTAGTTGTATTGTCTGTTGTACTATACTGTCAAAAGGTAATACACTTGTTTTCATAAATATTTGTGATTTTCTGCTTACACAGGTACTTACACCTGTATATATTTAAATACATAAGATTAAAAATGCAGTGCAGTTGTTTCGAGGGAAATTATGTGAATAAAATATTGATGAAATGTTTTTTGACGGAAAATTAGGTTTTTTTCTCTTTCTCCTGTTGCTTTTTCGTGAATTTTGTAGATCTCGCTGGCAAATAGAATCTACAATCTGTTTTTTTTGGACGGGTCAATAGTAAAGTTAAGATACTTGTCTGGAAATCGCATTAAGATCGTAAATATAGGCTTACATAAAAGCGCTATCGGGAGGCTTGTGATCTATATATGTGTGTGTGTATAGCGTCTGCTGTAGCACAGAAAACATTGGAAGTAGTCTGCTGGAGGAGAGCCAAGGGTCGTTTGAAGATATCAAAAGGACAAATAATGTATACCATGCACTAAACACAAGAAGTAAGAAAGTATAAAACACCGGTAAAAATATCATTTTCTGAGCCTGAGTCCTTCTTCGGCGCAAAGAATGAAAACGTCCCATTTTTATTGCACACGGCATAATTTGATTGGCTTTAATTTTAACTTCGTTTCTTAACATATAAAAATTCTTTGTGAATGCAATGTTTATTTTCTTATCTGTTCGACAGATTTTACTCGCTTCGCGAACATGGTGGCAATTTTTTATCCAGTCTGTTTGACCTAATGGCAGCGATATCCGAAAAATAGTCATAATCACCCGCCACATGTTACGTTCGAGTCCTTATCTGGTGCGTTTCATTGGGGAGTCCCACTGTTGTCCTTCTCGTCATTGCTTGAATTTATCTGCAATTCACCAAATGTTCAAGCAAACGGAGAAAAGATGGCCCATCATTTATATCCTGGTGTCTGCTAACATTTGACTATTATATCTCCGTTTATTTCTAACATATATATTTATTTCCAAATTGAAACGTTTTAATGTTAGATTTGAATTAAAGGTCGTGAAATGTCGCAGCAGTTGTCTTCACATACCATCTTTCGGATGAGCTTTAGGCAATAGTAGAATAATTTTCTCACCATCAAATCAAAAGTAACTGGTTAATATATGCTATCAGTCAAATTGAACTTCATGTCTGATGGTACATGCAAACTAATTAACTTTCACGTTTACAACACTGTATATACTCGTCGCGATCGTAACCACATAAACTGTGAAAAACCACGTCCTGCAAAATCTGGACCTGTTACAAATTGAGTAGCTTCGGACGTGATGTGGTGGAAGTCGAGCGTAATGAATAACTGATCGTAGAACTTTTCCACTTGATTTTTTGAAATTAATTTCTTGAAATTTTTGGTTACCTGATGATGATGTAATGCATCGAAATCCGGTCGTAAATTAAATTTCATCAAGTGTAAAAGTGCTACGATCAGTTATTCACTGGACCTGTTAAATTAATCGTTTACTTCACAACTTCTTGTTGAATAGAGTTCCAATTGAAATACTGTACTGCATTCAGATATTGGGAAACAATACTTTTCTGAATAGCACACAACGTTGGTGCATGGTATACTATATTGCAGATAAGTTCTTCATCTAATGCATCCGTCGTATCTGTTTAATATAGATCGATTGTTTTAATTTTGATATACATATATGTATATATATATATATATTCATTTAAATCAAATTAAATATTGGACTTCCACTATTAACGCAATGTTGTGCGAAATGCAAATTGAGCCTAATTAAATTAAATGTTAATAACTTAAGATTTTAATCCTGCTGTCGTTAGAAGGTGTTTAAAACGTGTCGTGGCTGTTTATGTACTGTTCAAAATATTCCTGGGGTTGCACTGAGGGAAAGATATAAGGGGAGTTCAAGTTAAGGAGCAATGCGGAGGGAGGGGGCAAAATTATAGGATAGGGGCGTTTCACCGATAAGAAAAGTATTCTGTGGGGTGATGCTGGGAGCAAAAACTAATGCGGGTATCGAGAAAAAGACATAAAGATCTCCGTCCTTGACATGGAAATGGATTGCAGAATCCTAGTAGTGAAAGTATTGGTAATTTGTAGGAGGAATGTGTTGGAGCTCCAATTCATTTCTAACTTCTTTGCAGACTTCGCCTGTGTATACGAGTATTTATTCCCAAACCACTTTATCCTATATCACGGTGATGATTTTTTGGAATACGTTTTAGTTTCCATTCCAAAAAAAGTGAAATGCAGTCGTGAAAACTATAGAGCAATGACTTTGTTTTCACTCGCAGCATATGTGGTGCTTGGGATCATCAAAAAGAGAATGGGAGGAGGGTGGATTGAACCTTGTAAATGATCAGTTAGAGCTCAGGTGAGGGAAGGCAAAAATTTAAACTTCCATTTCGCAATATGGGATCAAATATTGAATTTCTCTTTTGTTTTTCAAGAATAAAATGCATTCTCAAAAGTGAAATTTGCTATTTTACTTCTCGTTTTATAAATAATGTTTTCCATGCATTGGAGCATAAGTTAATACATTTGTTAATGAAGGCTTTTTATCAGCATAAGTAAAATATTTCGGTTCATGTAACTTTTAAAATTATAATTCCAAAAGTAGGGAAATGAAAATTCTTCATATAAGTATTGTTGACAAAAGATAACGGTGAGGCGGTTTACTCTATTCAACCCTCTCAGTAGTACAGTTGTTGCCTATGCTCTGTACCATGATGGAGTTTATCTTAAAAATGGTAATATGGTTAGCTATCGACTAAATCGAAGGAAAAGGACCATTTATTATTTCTTTTGTAACGTAGTTTCCGTAAATTAACTCCATGAAAATATGAGTTTATCAACCTTTAGAAAAACTTTCTCTTTTCTGTAATTCCCTGCCATCTTCTTAGTTTGATAAGAATGGAATGTGGTTAACAAATTATTACAGCATACCACAACACTACTGAAATGAAATCTAAGTATTATTTAATTCTTAAAAACAATATGCGTTCCCTCATGAACATTTGAAGTGATATTAATCCTATGCGTTTACGTGCCTCTCTGAACTACTGAATACATTTCATAAAAATTGCAATTTTCATGTAGATGCATCTAGCTTGGTGTGCAATAGTAGACTTTTATTTAAAAATTTAATTTAATAAAAAAATTGTAAAAAAAATTTCTTTTACGTTTCTAGCAAACGTAATCCATAAAATTAAAAAAAAACTAAATGGGGCTTACTTTTGAGATGATTTACTTTTGCTGGAGTGGTTATTGTTTGTATTGAAATTGCTATTTCATAAGAAATAAATGGATTTCTTAATTTTTTTCTTGATGAGAATAAAAATTTAAATTTAGTCCGGTGAACTGAAAAACACTTAACAAAGACGACGGGTGACAGCTAGGAGGGTAATAAAAGGAGTAACCTTTGAAAAGTTCTTAGAAAGAATATGAAGAGCGGAGTGGGAGGGAAAAATTTACAACTTAATAAGGGAACAAAGAGAATTCGTCTGGACTGCATTTCCAGAAGTGATGTCGGCTAAAGAAAGGAGGTCCCATGACATTTCTCGCTGAACATATTTGAATGGATTTTCCATTAAAACAGCGAAGAAAGGTTTTTATCGATTTAATTTGATGGAAGGTCTTAGGAATTGTTTTGTTTCAAGAAACTAGACATGAAATTACCCCAGCACTATATTAATTTTATTACCCCTTCAAGATAACGTCCTTACCTTCAAATCTGAAGGTCGCCAGTTAGTCTAAGGCAACTTCGATGTTATTTGTTGTCCATAAATTCAATTTCAAAATCATTATCACTGTTCTTTGATAAGTCATATTTGAACAACAACTTGTTTTCATTTGTTTTCAACGATTCAAGCTCTCCATTGGCTTTAATCTCCAACAAGTGTCTTTATTTCCAATAGTGGATCACACCTTTCATGATCCTGTATATTATGTATTCCGTCTCCTTCTGCATTTCTCCAATCCAGTTGTGCATCTATTACGGTCCGGAATAGTTTTCATATCGCATTGAGTACCCTGCCCATTCATTTCTATTTCACCGCTGTGTTTTTCATAATTTTGGTTTGTTATTGGATAAAGTAAAGTAAGTGTAATTAAAGTAGATAAATAAAAAAATGATCTACGACTCCAATAATTCCGGAATTTTCCTCCTCAGATGAGAATAAGGCTTACAAGTCAGTGTTCAAGGCCTCTAGTTTTAACTATACTGATTCATAATTAAATACTTATTTTTCTCGAGTCAATGGCAGTAATAAATAACTCAATGTTGTATTAAGCCTTTTGCAGACCTATCATTTCACCCTGTCCATAACATAATTCACTGCCAGAAAAAAATGAGGAGGAGGAACCATTATTAATGAAATACGTGTTAATTTATATATAATTATGAGAACAACATTAACGACCTTTGGAATCTATTTTACGTGATATCTGCACGCAAATTTGTGTGTGGTAAGTTCTCATTTGGAAATGTGCGTTGTTTTCTCCAGTGAATGAATACTTTACTTCAAAAGTTGAGAGCATAAAATATTCCCTTAAAATAGACCTTACTGAGAGTTGTACCGTCATTCAAATGCGCAGCTCATATTAATAACCTTTCGAGTACTCTAACTAGCTCAAATACACACTCTACTTGTAGGTTGTACGTCATTTGTTGACTCGCTGCTAAGTACCGCCAAAGTCAACATAAATGTCTGAGCGTGTAACTTAGTCAAATGAATTAAAATTTTGTTATATTATCTTTTTCTTCAGCACCGTAGGATTATCATTTTCATCCAATATATTATGGACCTACAGGTATATTTAATCAATTCGTGAAAAAGAATTACAAAAAATAAAATATGCACACGTATATTAATTATGCACTCGTAAACGAATTTGGATTTTAAAAAAATGTTGACAAACTCGAAATCTAGCTGTCTCCGATTGGACCTATTCATTGCAATTTTTATCTTTTTTCTTGGAAAGGCATTAACTTTATCGTTGTTTGACTAACATTTTTGCACCAGCAGTTGCTTAGTATTGTGAATTTAGCGGTGCCTTCCAGACATTATTAATTAAGTCCACGTATTTATGTATAATTATACGGACTCATAATTTACTGTCTAATAGTTTTGTTCCCTTCTTCAGTAATTTTATTTCTTTACTCATCATTTTAAACTTTGATATGGAGCGTAGCTATGTACGGCGCGGAAACGTGGTCGCTGAAGCAGGATGATAGACGTAGATTGGAGGCTTTTGAAATGTGGGTGTGGAGAAGAATGGAGAAGGTGAAATGGACCGAAAGGAAAACAAATGAGGAAGTACTAGAGATGGTGGGTGAAGAGAGGGGTTTGTTGAGAGAAATCCTATGGAGGCAGGAAAAATAGATGAAAGGCGTATTGAGCAGTAGTGGAATGTTGAAGAGGGTAATAGAGGGGAGAATGTTGGGCAAGCAAGGTAAGGGCAGGAACAGGATAGGGATGTTGGACGGGATGAAGGGAGGAAAGAAGTACACAGAGATGAAGAGGGACCTGATATAGATTAGTTTGCTGGATTGGGTTTTGTTTGGAGTTACAAAGTGTATATTTGATAGTTGTGTCCATCCAAAAACCTACCTTAATCGGTAGATTACATTATAAAACTCATAATTTTGTTCTCCGAAATCGATTGGAAGATCAGGCTAATGCGCAGCGAGAATTTAAATATTAACACATTTTTAAGATTACAATTATCGAAAACGCCAAGTCACGAAGTTGGAAGTACTTATCCCGTGTTACTTATGAGACGAGTGAGTTACAGTTGCCGATGGCCATTCAGGACGATTACATGATTTTGTTCGTTGTTTGCTACTATTTTCAAGGCACTACTTTGATTTTAATATTGAGTTTTCACTTAATAATGCTTTCGCTTACATGTTTGATACATTTGAAGAATTTTAAATCAATTCAAACTTCATTGCGGGCAGTATTCTGAGACGGTGTGTGGTTTTTGTTTAGAATTGTGTACGGAAATCATCACAGGAAATTATTTCAACGGTGGAATCAGTTTACTTCGTTTTCGGACATCTGTGTCAATATTGTGCTGTTTTGTTAATCATCATTATGAAATTAATAATCTTAAAATTATATTTCCGCGGCTTTCCAAGTTATTCTGTTCACGACTTACCTCTTCATTTCAGAATATAATAAACACACAGGTGTAGACGGTCGTGCCGTCGAAATGTTAAAAATACATATGTGAGTGTTCTTTCTTTGTGCTTCTATGTTTAAAAAATCCAAACATTTTCGATGATAGGTATATATCAACTGAAATAATGAATAAAAATATGTTTAAATATGAATAGAGCTAAGCACCAGGGATTTTTTAAAGTTGATATAATAAAAGTGCAATTAAAATGGAAAGCAAAGTACGAAATTCAAGGACAATATTACTCTTCTACGGTCGTGAGAGTTACATAATCTCGATTGCGAGAGTTACGTAAGATATTTCAGATAAATTCGTACATGTAAAAATTTTAATTTAATCAGGCTGAAAATTGCTGGGAGAAAACTAGTAAAGGGATATTAACAGTTTTGTAAAACTGGCATTGCAGATTAAGTGAGATATAAGGTCATTAGAAAGTCGATGTAAGAATAAGGTTTTCAGAAAAGCGTTTTCAGCTATGAAGTAAATATGGGCGATTTTTTAATTCCATAATTTTTATCAGTATCCGCTTTAGCCTTTTCATGGAATTTCTACGTAGAGAACACTGGCTTTTGTTCGAGAGTATACTTGAATTATTAAGGTTGAAATGATATTAAATTAAAAATGTGAATGGCAATTAATTAAATGTAAGCGGTCGCCTGAATTCCAATAAATAAAACCGTAAATTATTAATTAAAACAAAATAAAAAGTAAAACAAGAGATACTTTTATGCAGTGCATTTAATCGAACATTTACTAAGCATGTGGTGTATTATGCTTACAATGTTCCCTGGAATCCGTTATTATGTAATAATGTTATTTGATGCTTATGTAAGAATCCAAATGTGCGTTTTTCTAAGAAAAAGTTTTCAGTTTCTATTTCTCGGGGATGATTTGCTCGCGGCTTGAGTGTGCAGGCTGAAAATTGACAAGGGAAATCAAGCATACGCCACATTTTGCTATTTTTTTAATGACTTACTAATACTTTGAAATGTGTCGCACCGGAAAAATGTCAAAGTTGTATTTCCTTCGTTGGAGAACGGAGTCCATTGCAAAGTTTTTCGTGCATAAATGCCAAATGCTCAGTGACACCCGAGCCATATAAATCAACCCTGTTTTAAAATGAAACACAGCGGATGATAATGATTTGAATCGCCATAGCGCATCGTATCGACTTGAATTTGAATATGAGTCATTAATAATTGGTTCCGTAAGGTAGACATTGCAAATCAATACATCAAAGTGCCGAATACGCAAGAAAGCGATGAAAAGCGGTGGAATTAATTAGTGGTATAGATAGGATCCAAAAACCATGGAAACTAGGGAAATGTCCTTGTTATTGGTCGTCAGCCAATCTAAACAAGTGAAGGAATCACGCAAAACAAGGGGACTTTCTGCATCTTCAGCGTTGAAGAAGACAGCATCAATTAATCATTCCTAAAAAAAATCTGAACTCTTGAATTGTGACTCAAATCGATGCGTCCTTTGGCGGAATGTTAATGTGAAGTGTTCTATTCTTTTACCTCAGGGATCATAAAATAATAGCTGTGCCGTGAATTTGACCAAGGCTTAGTCGTTCTTTAGTTCAAAGCACCATTCAGAATAACCCACTCTACTGGGTTATGACGTAACGTGTTTGAGCTCTTATCATGGCGCTTATACAGCCAATAACTAAATGTAATGCTGCAAATATTTTATTACGCACCCTATTATCATGAGTGTATCATGATTATCAACAGCTGAAACATTCGGAATAATCGATTCCCTGTGGAACAAAACTGGCTCATCTATGCAAACTCAAAATATTCGTCCATGATCACTCGTCACGTGGTGGTACGTAGAATAAGCACGAATTCAAAATAAACATATAGTGTATACCCCATAAAATAATTTTGAATACGATTCATTTTGGATGTCTTGAAGAGTAATTTAAAATAAAACACTCGTGCTACAATCCTAGAGTAATATCAGCTGAGGAAATCTATGATTGATTTTCCTGGTTTATGTAAAGTTTACCTTGGGAAAACTTTCGTTACCGACAAAGTTGCACCAAGAGAAATGTTTCGCGGTTTTAGTGGCGACAAGTGTTAATTTCTACTATCATTACCAAAACTTCCGACCAGGATGAATTATAGCAAAATTCTCTCTATTTTCACGGGAGTAAAAGTAAAAAAAAGCCACTTTGGAAATTTCTATGTAGCTAATTAAGGAAAAAGTCGACGTTACCCCTTGATTACCAATTAGGAAGGTAAAAAAATTCAGGTTCCTAGGGTGTTTCAGTTGTTTCTTCTCCCTCAAGAGTGTGGTTTCCTTCCAATTCAACGTTTTCGTGAGATACTATGATTTCTGTTTACTGCATGAAAAGTTTGCGACTAGGAATGATTTACTGAAACTCTACTTTCCATGCAGTTTTCCGTGTTCATCATGAATTCTTCGTGATGGCTTTCAGGAAATAAGGAAAATTCATCCGTAAGACCTTTTGTATTCAGAGAAGAGTGCGTTTCAATCGTGGCTAGCATTTCATCAAGGATCTCTGCAGCAGTGTCTCACATAAAACTTGTGTTTTCGCGGGGATCAACAAAATTCTAATTTTATATTCAAACTGCGTTCTAAATGTGGACACTGGAAATTAATAGTGCTGCATTCATCGTCATGCTGAGGCAAACATTTTTGGAATCCTTTCATAGCTGTACCTTCAATGGCAACATATTCAAGTTCTTTTAGAACCATAAAGAAATAATATAAAAGAATGGAGGAATTATGACGGCAACTGAGCAGAGTAAGTTCAATACCAATCGCCGCGGTAAGGCCACCATGCTCTCTCATCCTCTAGTCTAGTCTCGTTTCATTTCCTGAAACCAGCTTATGACTGCATGCACATATTTTGATACTGTTTTGTAATTTTTTCAGCGATTTTTCCCTTGGTATTTCCCGTCTCTACCGCAGTCGATTGCTATGTGATATGAAATTCTTACATAACATCTTTATGCTTTTACCCGTTCTTTTTTCTTAGTGTATATTATATGTTTTGTCTGTCAGCCAATGGAAAAGCCTTTGTGCCGTTTTTGGCTGATTTGTTAAATACATAAATAAATTTTGTCTGTGGGTTCTCTCTTGTGAGCCGTCTGAAAGAAAGAGCACAACCCTAAAATAATTGGAGTTGATACCTTCAAAATTTATCATAGGAGACAGGTGATAAAGTTTTAAAACGTGCTGTAGATAAAATATGCAAGTTCCAGTTGCCCTGTCGGCTATCAAATTTGTCAACTATTCTCGTTGTATTACTTTTTACGGAGGGGTTTTAATGACTTGACTGATTTCGTATCACCGGGGAACTACTACGACCCACGCCAATTGATCAAACTTTTTCAAGCCAGGCACAAAAGTTAACCTAGCATCTAAGTTTGACGTGTGAAAACAGGAGTGTCCACTTTGACCCGCGGGGTTATCCTTCCATAGGAAGCGCAGAGGGGTAGGAGGAGAGCGACAGGGGAAGAAAAAATCCCGAGAGGGCTCGGGAATCGGCACAAGAGCTTATAAAAAAATAAAGAGGTGTGTAAAATTCTGCGACAACTGCGTGTCGAGAGATTGACAGCCCTTCTCCCCACGGTGGGCGCCTTACGGAGTCAACAGCCTGTCGTCTTCGGCGATCCGGCTCTCTGACGCCGCGCCCGCCCCCGGAGCCAAAGCGGGGACGGGAGAGAGAGAGTGAGTGCTCCGCATCTACCTCCCGCCCCCGGCACGCGAGACGAGGAGTCTCCCGCAAACGTTTTCGCACTCAGGCGTTTCACCAAACAGTCCAACAAACCCCTTCTTGTCTCTCTTCCCTCCTCCTCGTCCTTCTTTGGATCTCCTCCTCCGAAAACGGTGCGGCGCCCCGCAGAACTCGACTCGTGCCTGAATAATTTAGGAAAAAACGAAACGCGGGGGAAGGCAGAGATGGCCGGGGAATTCTCCGGACGGCACCGCGCTTACGCGCTCTGCCTCTGGCACCCGAGGAGATGCGGTGAGAGAGCGCGCTCTCGGGACGAGAATTGCTCCCAGAGAGGGAGAAAGGAAAGAGGAGGAGAGTTTGAGGGAAAGTGGAAAGGGAGGTGACGTTTGGTACCATACGTGAAGGAGAGTGGGAGCCAGATGTCTCCACCTCCACCTCGGGGGAGGGGAATTTGAAACAGTTGAGGCGCGAAGGATGCAAAAGGTATTCAAATTGCCGACGTGGAGGGTGTTACCTAGCGGTCAGCTCGAGACGTCGTCATTTCGGCACTGCTTCAGAGCGGTTAACGCACAGGTGACTATCATAATTGCGCAGCTTCTAGTCCCTCTACCTCTTGCGGTTATTATAATCTCCCTCATGCTGGGAATAGAAACACATTGGATGACTTTTGATTGATGAAATTTTCAATTCCACAATTTCGAAAGTCAGCATTGGGACAAAATATTTTGACTAACCCAACACATTTCGACGATTCCACATCCGTGGCTGCAAAAGGCCGTATGTTGCATAGAGGCCATAAAGCCTTTAAGTTAGAGTTATGTTTTACGAAGGTCACAAAGGCCGGAGTAGAGAATGAAACCGAATGAAACGCAGAAACAGGAAAAACTCAGTTTGCGAAGATTTTCGGGAAGATGTAAATTGCCATTGATCTATTGTTCCATCTACAAAGTTCATTGAGTAATACGTACAATGATTTTTTGGCAAAATATTGCTTTTGCTTATGACGATCATTTGGGAAAGAAAATAATATTTTAACTATTAGCACAAACATAACTTGTTCTTGGATAAATTCGTAATATATATTCATAGTAAGTAGCCATTTTTATAAAATGTAGAATATAGATTTTAAATTTATTTCCTTTTAGTGTTTCCTCGCCTTGAATTAAAAGTGATGACATTGGTTTTGACGGAATTGATTTAATTAATGTACTTACATTACTTTGAAATGGGAGTCACGAAACAATGAAATTGCGCGGCCTGTAATTTTACGTTTAGTCTACCTGCCTGAAAAGTTGGCTTCGAATCAACTAGTGTGCAACTTTATGTTTACAACTACAAGTTGGATTATAACCGATTTTTTAAGTAGCAAAACTGAGGATTTAATATTTTATCCTGTATATTAGTATTTCATGAGGTTAAAAGCAAAAAAGAAAGCTGAAAAGAACTGTCATTAATTGTTTATTTTTTAACCAGAATTTCCCAGGTGTGCGCGTTTTTTATGTCGGTAACGCCACGTGATTTATTAAAATTTTCATTGATCATTTTTAATATAATTTTATTCATCATTTTATTTATTAATTATCATGCAGTTTCTAAGCACGTGTATTTATGATTAACCCCACTTTCTATTCTAAAATTCCATGAAAACTTGTGGACTTTCTCAGATATGGAATTGAATCCTACGTTTGGAAGTCTAAGGTCAAAAGAATATTCTACTATAATATTCCTCCATGAATCTAAAGAGATTCCTCTGACGATTTTGTTCGTATAAAGAGTGTAGAAGAAATTTAAAATCAACATTAAATCAACAATTGATGTCAGCTAAATATTGATACAAAAATGAAACTGGATTCCTTGTATACAGTTAATCACGGATCAATCATCGCTCACAGTTTTTTTCCGGTCCCTTCTATTTCACAACTTACAGGCATAGTTATTCTTCCATATTCTAACCAATGAAGATTCAAAAATATATTAGAATCCTTTAAAGGATTCTAATATATTTTCTATATATTCTAACCAGGTTAGTTGTGTAATATAAGAAGTGAAATAAAACAAATGAATGACAAGACTTTCCGAGTCATCATTTGGCTGGCGGTAAAGTAACATTCTTTCAGATGATGTTTCTTAATCCCCACGGAGGTCTTAGATACCCGAGGAGCAATCGAGATACATCTTACTTATGGGTAGTCTCAAATTGATCGCCGAAAAATCTCAATATTTTAGTGCATAAATTAATAACCGTTTTTAGATATTTCTCCCGTCAATTCAATTAAAGAGGCTGAGCTGCTCTGCGAAATTACTTGACTCTACGTAAATTGCCCAATGTGGGAAGGAAAATAAAAGATCTGACTAGTTTAACTCGTTGTTTTCTCTATACGTACTTGTGGTATACGGTATCCTTTAACGCAAAAGGTGCTACAAGTACTTATAAACTAACAATATACAAGATATTTTTATTACTTTTCTAAGGAAATGGGCACATAAACTATCAATAGGGGCAATAACCTCTAAGATACTTCAAAATCATTCATACTATTCATGGAGAATAAAATACGAATTATCATTAAAGGCAGTGATGTGATTTACTCGTATTTCCGCTGACAACATTGTAACATGTCCATTTTGGCTCCTGATTCCACACGGGATACCATAATTATTAATTGCGATCGCGGGTGTGACCGCACTTGGTACATTCCTATTTCCTTTCCATCTTCGATGTCGATGAGAGAGCGTTTGTTGAACGATAGAGGAGAAATATTATTGTGCTCAACAGCCTACAGAATTGTAATCACGGTTACAATTATAAAAAGGTAATGTTTTACAGTCTAATTCTCAAAGTATGGTAAAAAAAAGAGTTGATGTGAAGAAGTACGCTCATGCTTGCATCTTTTTTGAATAGAATATTTCTAGAATCAAACAGGAATCGTACGAGATTAAGAGTGGAATAAATAAACGTAGTAGGTACTGAGTTCAACTTAGATGATAATTTACATTGAATTCTGACACAGGATATTTATTACCTTCTTTATCATATTTGTCAATAGAAAATTTTAAGGAAGTTTTCTACATTACTTCTTTCCCTTTGTAAAAATGTTCCAAGCACCCTTTCTACCTGTTCCTTTTCTTTCCAACTTCGACTGCAATTTCACCGTTACCATCCGGAATTGCGTTTCATCTCGTGTTATGTTCCTTGAAGTGGTTTATAACTTCCATGTAAACTGTGTCTGTGTCTTTACCCTAATGATGTTTTTTCCGCATTCTTTCAAATAAATTCTTCCTACATTCCTCCCCGGTTCCCTTTAATTTTAACTGACCACAGTGATAATATTTTTATACTCCCCACGTACTTCTGTGAAGAAGTTCTTGCATTTTATTCTCGCTTAAATTAGTTTCTGTGCATAAAGCTTTCAGATTCCAGGGCTCCATTTTAGCTTATACCTCTCCACTTGAATAGTTTTTCACAATTTTTCTAAGTTCATTCAACTTTTACATCATCTTTTCACTACTGCTCCTATATAATTTCGTCACAACCATTTACAGCGCCTGTTGAAGATATGTACTGGTTGAGATGCTTTCAATTTTTCCACTCATGTTATTCATTTTCGTCTGCAGATTTTTCTGATTGAAACTGACATTTGTGAGTTACTAGCATAACAACTTCTGCAGAGTTGGGAATATCTGCTTCACTAAAATACGTACACTCGCATTGATATCTACACTGCGTTAATATTTTACTAGTTTTAGGACGTGTTCGGTCGGCATACCATAACCAGATCCCCTTTAACACAAATTTTCATCAGTTTGAAAGAGGGAAATAAATTTGAATTCCCTTTTAGTTCTCTGCTTTAATTGCTCCAAAATAGATCAGTATTTTCAAGCCGATTACTAAGATATTTTTGTCAACTCACATATGTTTTCTGCCCCAAATACTGTAAACCGACATTTAATTGAAGTAAATTTCTTTGAAGGCATGACTACTTATAGGCATATTAGTCCATAATAATCTATACATTTGTGTTTTCTTCGATTGAAATTAGTGAAATATTTGCGACTTAGGTAAACATCGAGGAGAGTTAGCTTGTTTTCCCCTCTTGATAGTGTTTCTTTGATTATTATCGCCTATTTGACCCCAGTTGTTGTCGTCATAACAATCAAGTTTCATCTGGATTGACATAATCCTCTCCGCCATTTGACTAAAACCATAACTTTTCATGGAAATTAAGCAAATAAATATGATTTCTATAGAAAATACCGCTTGGGCGCCATTTGTTTAAGATGGCGGTGTTAGCACTAGGACATCTTTTGGCGACTGAAATCAGTGAATTGAGGAAGCCAAGTTTCAAATACCCCGTAAAAATCATTACTCTAAAACAGTGCTACAATTTCAGATTGTAAATATCATATGCCTTGACCGGGATTCGAACTCGGATCCCTCGATGTCCGGATGAGTGATTTAGTCAGTTAAGCTACCAAGGCATCCTGGTACACTCCGAAATGTTGGATTGTATGAGATTTTTATACTCTAAAATTGCTGCATTGTTACATTTCTCAGTTAACGGATGACTCCGTTCAAAGTCGCTATTACGGATCTCCCGTAGGTTCTTTTGACGGATTTACAGAGAAAAATGAGACTCCTCTCCTGGTCTAATAGACATTTTCTTTTTAAAAATGTTATCGTAAACAAATAATATAATGGCCTGATATAAAGTTTTTTCGATATAATTAGTTTAATTTGCAAAATTTACTGCTGGAAATATTAGCATGTCTTTTTCTTATCGAAAATGGAAATCGTGCGTTTTCAACAGCTACATTTTTCCGGGCGCGCTCATAGAACAAGTTATTCAAGATTTAATAGTTGCAGTAATTATGGCATCACGCGTAGAGATCGCATTTTGTGTACGCCATCGCAAACGTTTAGTCCTCCACTTGGAAACATGACATTCGTACCTCGCCTTGAATATCCTACTTTCGGACAAAAAGACCTCCCGGCATCTGCAAGGGTGTCTCGCTTAAAAAAAATATTTAGGAAGAATGAATAATAACTTGCGCTAATTACGTCAAATGCTTTCGCTCCAGACGACTACCGAGATACCTAACGCCCTCGTTTCGCCATTCACCACCGCTCTCCTTCACGTGTCTGAGCTTAAATGATGCAAGATCCCACGTCACATCTCTCTATACTTTCAACTCATAAAAAAAATTCTCATACCCTGCGAGCTGATTTTATAGCCGTATTTTTGTCAACCCTGTAACTGAGTAAAAATGCATTTTTAAGAAGGGTATATCCAACATTGATGAATGTGCTCTCTCAAATGATTTCCTGTTTCATTTAACGTTTCGTTAACTTTTTTCAGAGAAATATTTCTCTAGAAAAATCTCGTATTTCATTAGCCCCCGCGAGTTTAAATTATCTTCATCTCATTATGGTGATTTTGAATGTGAAAAAAAGTTCTAATGACTTGATAAAGTTTACTATTGGACTAAAAGTTCCTTAAAATATGCTCATTTAATCGATTCTGTCTGATTTAGAAATATCGTATCACTTTTATCAACACTTTATCAAACAGTCATTTGATTAAATAGTACATTTTGAGGAATCAATGTATGTAGAAACAATAAAAACTGCTATATTTTAAGCTATGATCAAAATTGTTTGTTATTATTATTTATAAATGAAATCAAATTCCTTGGGACTAAGTGGTAATTATGTTAATGCCATGATGATTGATTCATCAGTCGACTACCGAACCATTGGTATCGGTCGCTAATAAACAATCGAGCGTTATGCGGCAGCTCTTCTTGGGTGCATTACTTCTTTGATGAGTCCTTTCTAAAATATATTAATCACTCATTTATTGTGCAGACCAGGTTCCGAGATATGGTGAAATGTACGTTATTATATCACATAGCAGGCGTCAACTCGGGGCTCCATTTTGGTTGATTGCAGATTGCATGATATTATGATTGAAGAAACAACTAGGTTACAATGATTCCATTTCCATTCAACTATCAGTTCAAACAAAGGAAATGTTATAAGGGAAAATTCTGGAAAAACTCTCGTCGCTTTATAGCATCGCTGATTGCAGCGCAAATGCTCAAATAATGATGTTGCTTTGAATTATCCCTTTAAAAGTTGAACGTCTCTTAGAGAAATCACTCCGAGGGTCACTAATCACGAATATCGTGGGATCAAATCGTTTCAGGGATATTTTAGGTTTCTTTTTCCAGTGTCGCTTTTATCATTCAACTCGGAGGACTCCGCGAGTTTGAAAAATATATGCTTTAAAACGCGTCCACATTGCCGGAGACCCAAAGTTATTCTCGCCTTCACAGAGAACTCTCGTTAATACCCCTCTATCGAGAAGGGATTTATCAAGAAACTCCAACTCATGAATAATTGCTGGTCGCGCTTCTGACCGTCGAGCGCTATCCCCTCCATTATAGGACGCGCTTCGAGTAAGAGTACGTTTAACCATTTAAAAACATTGAAGCTCTGAAACTGGGTGTATTCTGCGGACATCGATCTAATCAAATTCCACTCCACTTGTTTCCATACAATTTGATGGAAGAAATACGATTAGATGGAATGAGCCTATGATATTTAAAACTTCAAAAGTTCATTTTAATTTTTAATTTATAGATACACCTCAATTGACAACTTGATTACTTGTAATCTACGGCCACCTTGCATCATGTAATCGACTTATTTGAGGACTCATTGTCATTTAAAATTGATATTTCTGTGAATACTAACCGCAAATGAATTGCTTTTTTATTTGATTTTAGGATAGACTGTTTTTCTTCCGAAAATGGACATTTTTCGTGGACAGGAAAATAACTCTCCACTTAAATGACTCAAGTAATCCCCTACATATTTTACCGTTTAAATTCGCAGGAGTAGCGGTAGGAAGGATAGAGAATTGAAGTTGGGCGGCGGGAATCGAAAAAAATATGACAAAAATTCGCAAGGAGAAATAGGAAGGAGTGAATGAGAGATTTAGAGACTGAAAAAAAGGCAAGGATAAGAATAGGGCGGCGGCAGGCTTATAGCTGTTTTGAAAGAGTGAGGGGGAAGAAAATACAATGAGGATTGAACTAGAGACGTGGAGTTGTAAGAGGGAAGAAGATATGTTATCATTCCGAGCCACATTTATTGGGACAAATCTAATGGTACAAGCCTTTTCTTCTTTTTTTACTATTTCTACTGATACCTAGTTATTTCCATAAACTGCATTCACAATTTTGACACAATTCGTGCAATCACACATTATTGATTATTGGTGGGGTTATCAAGCTGAAAGCTTAAAGAAAAATATCACAGTAATCAATCCGATCAAGGTTGACTTGATAGGCGAGATTAAGGGTTCACCTCATGTCTGGATGTAGGTCGTGTAAAATTCACGCATTCTGAGTGAGGGGGGAAGCTTTTTTCCATCTTCCAATCGCCTGCTTCCTAGGGATATCTAGTAATCGTAAGCCCTGACCGATTGAGTGGAACTAGGAATTCCCATTATCGCTCGTATTTGAGTTCGGCCCCTTCCGAAAGCTCTATCCATCATAGTACCACACTCCTTGAAGGCTTGGAAGTCTCTTGAAATGTATCGAACGCGTAAATAATTCTAATCCAAGTGATTGAGATGAAAATGTGATGGTGACCCTAAACAATCTAGGTTCTCATTGTTACTATTGAAGTTATATCCAGAACTGACTGCCATAGCAGGACCAGAATGAGTATCCAATTCGTAACTCTCTCAATTTATACTACTATTGTACATGATGAAGATTGTCTTTAAATATCTTTTGTATTGAGATGTCCCATTGAAATGACGAATAAATAATAACATTCTTCGAATCTGCAAAAAATCTGGTTTGTGGTTTGTCTCTGTAGTACTGACCACCATGCCGGGCGAATCGAACTCCAGTATGACAAGCTAGTTGAAATGTTTTGAGAGATAGTGGAGGCCGACACTTTTTCTGATTTCATTGTAATGAACAAGAATGATAAATACATGCAACTGTTACACAGAATAAGATAGATGGATGCAAATTTTGAATCATTCGTATGGAATGCAATTCGGATTTTAAAAATATGACAGGATACTGCATCAGAATGTTTGAGGGTTTTGCAAAACATCCGAACATTAAGTCAACGGAAATGTAGGCAGTAATGAAATTTTACATTGTGTTACTAAACGCGTAGATATATCCGCCATTTCATTTCATATTTTGCGTGTTTTTAAAACCAGCTATTGCTGGTTTATTGCTCGAGCAGTTAAAATAATATGAAATTATCGAACCATATTTTTTATGAAGTATATCTTGTGTCATGGTGAAAAATCAGATGATTTATAATTGGTCAGATCAATTCTTTCTGTTTAGGGAAGAGATGATTAATGTTTTTCCTGGTAAACATTAAATTCCTACTTTTATGTTTGTATGAGAATTTTATCACTCCTCAACAAACCTATGGGTCATATAAAGATAGAAGTGCTATCTCGACACTGTTTCAATGTGCTTTACCATCGGAGCCCCGACATGAAATTTGATTAAATTCTGATGTTTTTCTATGAAGGCACCCAGGCTCTCCTCTTTCCTTTGTTAATTAATCGGCTCACAGCGCTTTTGCGTCATCGTTCCTTAATTTGAATAACCTTTCTCCCACACTTCACGCCGGTTTTGTGGAAACAGGAACGTACAGGTGGGAGAGAGATGGCGTAGAGGAGGAAGGAAAAAAAAAGAACTTTTTTCGAGGGCGGAAGGTTGTGATGAGGATCGGGCAAGGGGTTCGGGGGTGGAGGGGGGAGGTGAGGAGAAGTAGGGGGTTAGAGTACATCCCCCCAATTGTTACCCTCACGCGCACTTTCGCCCCACAACCGCCTCTTGAGCGTTTGCAGTGGGCGCTCCGCAAGCTTCCACACCTCTTCAGATTCCATCATTAGCCCGCTATCGTCCGCCCTCGCTGGTGCTCCTCCTCCACCCTCCCGACCACCCCTGAGGCGGCGGCCCGCGCCAACAATGCAACTGCTTTCCTTCCCTCCTCGTCCTCCTCCCTCTCACCCATCGCTCATTCCCCTTCTGCCCCTCTCCACTTCTTCCGCCGACCTTACCGAACCCACCTCCCGCCACCCATTTCCCTCTTGACTGCTTAATTCCCCGAGTTGTTCGGCACGGTGTACCGCCGCAGCCGCGTACGAAAGTGACCAACTCACCCCGCCTCCCGGAACCCTACCCTATCCTACCGAGGATTCATAAATGCCTTCCTCCCCCCTCCCTACCTCAACCCTCGCACGGTCAAGACGGAGCGAAAGGTGCGCCGGCAATTCTCTTTTTGGCTTTCCTCGCCTTCCCTTCTCTCGGGCCCGCTACCCTCTCTCTCTCTCTCTCTACTTAACTCTTCCATCCAGCGTCGCTTAAGCAGATTCTGGCCTCGGGGGTCCATGTGCGGGGCCATTCAGAAATATATTCTCGCGAAACAAACGGAGGGCCGCGTATATTTACGGAGTATGTTCCCAGGCGTCTGCGTGCGTGAAGGTGTGGACGTGGTTGCCCGAGTCGACCCAGCTCAGTCGTTGTTTCCATTCCACTCGGCAGTCCCTCCTCTCCTCTGTTTTCTCTCCCTCTCCTCCCAGCTGCCTTCTCCCACATCCCCTCTTCTCCGGTGTTCAGGTGGGACCCGCCTCCTCTTACCTCTCTCGGGAGCCCACCCTTGTCCGCGGAAACGCGGGAAATAAAATATTCTCCCGTTGTGAACCGAGAGGCATACACTACGGGGAGATTGTGTATGAGTGATTTTTTTGACTACCGTTAATTGCGACTCTGTTCTAAAGCCATTTTGCGAGGTGTGTGCCTTTCTTCCCTCACGAAAATATATCGCGGGCGCTTTTGTGTCCGCGGGAAGTCTTAGGTTTGCGCAGTAACCGGAATGATAATCTATGATAAAATTATTTGGGCGGGTATGTTTCAGGTTCGACGACGTGAAATCCCTTCTCATTCCGGACTTAGTAGCTCATGCAGGGGCAACGTAATTATTTAACGAGACGCACTGAGTGTCTAATAGATGAAGAGAAAGCAGAATAATTTGGATATATTGCATAATTAGATTTTTTCAAGGAGATTGTAAATCCTCTTTTTCCCCCTTGACCGTTTTTTTCAAACACTGAATCGTTTTGTTTCATGTAATTCAATCACAATGAGATACCGTAAGTTGATTGACTTATAAACCAATTGCGATGAAAAATTCAATTATGGAATTAGGGAAGCTTTTCACCGTCGACTTCAAAATTGCTTCCATTTGTTCCATCACTTTGGGCAAGGTTGAAATAGTTTAATCTTTGTCGTGTCTCTTACAAATTCCCCTTCGCAGCATCCAGGAGCACTGTCACGCAAATTAAATCCGTTGCCGATTCCTAAAGTTTGTGAATTTGGGATCTCGCTACAGGGCAATAAACACACCGGAAACGGTAATGTATTCAGGACCCTCTGAGGGATTTCCAGTTTTGAGCACCCCTCATCCTCCCCAACAAGATTGCCATTTAAGGTGACGCAAGAGTATAGCAGGAGGCCATTATTGGAATGGCTACTCTCATGGATAGGATGGGCTTAAGGCAAAGCATAATAATGAAAGTAAGTGGTCGTATCAAAATGAGCTACCAGTGAAATGCGCCGATTGCGTATTGTGTTGTTAGTAGCACGTAGTTTTTGGATAATAATGGTAGCACGTAAATTGGTAACTGGGCCGACGACTGGGGTCATTTTGCACCCATCATAATCCTGATAAAGAATTCAAATATATTTGGCAAAAATGTGTTTTAGGACCTACGTAAAGAGGCTGTCCATACAACAAAAGATAAATATTAGTTTATTTAAAAAAATCATAGAGTAACTATTGTAGTCAAGTAACTGTAAAGATAACTTATAATTCTATTAAATTTCCATTCGGGTTTACAAGAGGGATTTTAACTTTGGACGGCTATTCCGCATGTTATACCATCATACCAGCATGATGTAAATTTGAGAAATAGATTGAGGATGGTACTGCTGCGCGCTCACAGCAGTATCGAGCTTGTACGGCCACGTGTGTTTGTGTATGTCGTATACGTCTGTGTTCGTCGGCTCCAGTATCGCTGCGACGGAATCTTTAAAGGATCTCATGCGTGGAAAATCACAAAGCAGAAGTACTTTCGCCGTATGCATAATGATGGAAAGAATTTTTCAGTTCCTTACAGTGTTTCTTGTCTTTAATATTTATTGGTGGTAGGAGAAAGGGGAAAATGTATTTTTTAATATTATTGCGACAAACAGTCAGTCGATCAATCCGATTTATTGGATCACGGTGAGAGTTGAGATCGTTTTTGAAATAAGCCCTAAGCCTTACAATATTTACGCATTAATTGGACAGGGAATTAGTTTCTTTCCTTGGGCAAACATTCGGTTTCCAATGAGGCTCCAGCGATCAGAAACTAGCACCACTTGAAAGGAGTGTCCTACAGTAACACCCCATGTTTGAACAAAGAAAATTCGGTAGTAAAAAGCTTTATCCGCCAGCCCCCTTTTATTCGTATACGAGTAAACTAGAAAAAACGCGTTCAAATTGTTTTATATACATTTACTTCCTACGTGGCCGTAGCCGGGTACAGCCATTGCTGGCATATCCAACAGACTGAATTAACCAGACAGTCTTGCGTTTTTGGAAAACGGGCGGTAAGAACAATAAACGCAAACAGTTTCCTAACATAGTAGCTCTGCCTCCGCCGTATCAACGATCGAGCTCGAGCGGTCTAGTGGCAGGGTGAAACCACGGATTACGAGTTTCTTCTTTTCCCTCGCCCTCTGCGTATCGTAGGCTGCTCTTCGTTGGTCGACTCTCCAGCGGCGCCCGCCTCTACAGCGCCGTCGGGTCCGAACGCACGCCACCACCCCCACCTAATCCCTTCAAGCGTTTCTCTCGACTCCGCTCCCCTCTACCTTCCCCCCCCCCAGTCCCCCCACACACCCATGACCCCCGGGCGCGCACTTCCTCGTCTCGGATCCGGTTCCCGAAAAATCTTGACTCCACAACGGCCCACTTCGCTGCTTTATGCACGCACCCACTCTCGGGGGACTTGGGAGAAACGCCTCTCTTCTCTCGATTCTTCCGAAGCCACCCCCCTCGCCCACACCCCTCTCACACTGCGGTGGGCACACTGCGAAACGCGAGCCATTCCATTCCTCCAACACACGCACACACTCTCGCACACCTCTGAATCCCCCTCAAACTCCTCACCCCACGGAGGGCCCCCTCGCAGGGAAATAAAAATACGGATCCCGAAAAGCGGGCGCACATACACGCACAGTGTGGCGGGAGGACTTCATTCGCGTCCATTGAGAGACCCTTCGTTCCCTGAGCGCTCAAATGAGCCTCACATAAGAGTTTCGGGAGTCTCGAGACCAATTCAATTGCCCCTCTCCCGCCCGGAGAACGTGCACCCACACCCAGGGCCACTCTTGTGGCGTCCGCCGCGTCGAGGGAGGGGTGGCGGTATGGGGTTTGTAGGCATGGGAAGAGAGGTTGGAAGGGGCGGGGACATCCGGAAGGCGCTCCCATCGCCGTTCTCTTGGCCTCCGACGTCAGGTTCCGCATCTCTCCCTCATACTCCTTGTTTTCAGAAAGTGATGGGGGAAAAGAAAAGGAGTGAAAGGGGGGTATAATGGCTGTGGCCTTACATCACGGAATAAAAGAGAAGGATACGATAAAAAGGATGATAATGAACTCGGGGGGACGAGTGGCAAAGAGAGGGAGCGCTCCCTCGCGGAGAGAAGCCAAAAGATTAAAACGTGTCGCGGCATCTTAATAGGTTGATTAGTATTCCTTTATGTTTTTTTTATTTCGGAGAGGTATGATTTTCGACACAAAGCCCAGATAAATTTCTCTGACGAACTTTTCTTCACTCAAATAAGAATGAAATGTATCGGTTATTTTTACATATCTGCGGAGTCGTTGGCTTTTGGGAGAATCGGTATGTTCCGTGGAGAGCGAAATCAAAATATGATGTTTCAAGAGGAGGTATCGAGCGAGTGGAAACTCCGAGGCGTGTGATTCGCCATAGTTTGTTTTTAGGTCTCCGAAGTCGTTTTTTTAAAGGTAAGCTTTTGAAAGGACGTGAATCGCTTTAATGTTCGAGAGCTATTTTCTCCCACAAGGACGGTAATCTATGAAAGATAGTGAGAATAAATTTGTTTTCGTTCTATCATTACTGCGAATACAGAAATACATTTTCATGTAATTCAACCGAACTTGCAGTTATTATTTACAAAGATTATTAGGTGAAATCTGTCAGGTAAAAAAATATTACTAAAAGTACCGATGAGTATCCAAGTAATACTCTTTAGATACACTCTGTGACATTTATTTTAGTTGTTTAATCGTTCATTTACAGTTCAATGATGCTTATCATTCGTATTTGAGACGGGCTCTCTTCAAACCCTCATGCCTCAGATTGACTCTTTATCATTCCCTTTGGAACAATTAGAGCTGTCTAAAACAAGGTTAAGTAAAATTACCGTTTCACGATATCCATTGTTAATGAAATATTACTTCGCCATTTTGTTTCAATACATTATTGTCTTTATGTTGGTCGTGTAGCAGAAAATGAATAATACTGCTCTCAAGTAATTGAAATAAACCTTCACAACAATGTTTGTGAGCGGTGCTTTAGTAATTATCTACCATTTAATTTAAAGTTTAGTTTTGAGATCTGTACTTTCCTTGAAAATTGTAATGCACATTGCAGACTTCAAATTATTATGAAGAATAATCATAATAATATTCCTTTTTTAATCTCCAAGTAGTTTTCATATCCCTTCATACCATCCACAAGGCCTGTTGTTCGCTCAATTTCCTACTCTTTTCTAACTGCCGTCTCATCCGGCTAGCTCTCAATATCTACTCTATGCACATTTTCTTTCCGCGTCGATTTTTCTCATTTTTGACCAAAATAGGCATAAAGAATTCTTGGCATGCTTCGGTAGTGGTGCCATTTGCTCTCGATACGAAAACTTCGATGTGAACTGCAGGGATTCGATTATTTGGGCAATTCGGATGACTATCGAACCAAGAAGCTCCTGTCATCCCCAGAGGTTCTTGGATCATAACTGAGAAAAATCGGTGAAAGACTCGTTGGGACTAAACCACTTTCAACAATAAGCGCCTTAAGATCAATGATTATCAACTCCCGAGCGGGGTTGGATATAGATTGATATCATATCCTTGTATAAGTAATGTAAGATATACAAGTTGAATTAAACAGTTTGGTAGGTACTAAAATTTTAACCACGGTTTTTTCGGCGATACGCAATAGGCCCGATGATTTGCAGAAACTGCAATTTCCACATGAGTTTAGAGATGGCCTTTTAAAAGCAATTTTGACATATAAAACATTATAATGTGCTGTCACGTTATTCCTGAAATCATTTTTAGTTAAAAAAATAAAGATTTTAGAGTATTAAATAGATTAATACTCTAATTAATGCATGGATTATTTTAAAGATGCTAGAAGTGATTTTTCCACTTAATTTCCCAATAAACTAGCCTCTATCTCCTTCATTGCTATCAATCGTTGCGCATCAGTAGTAAAATAGTATCCATAAAAATTTACTTCGATTGATTTACTTTTTCTGGAAGTCGTAATTCCACTTTGAGGTTGAGGCAGGTTCACGATATGGCATTCAGTGACTTTGGCACGATGCAAATTAATGACGGTTATTTTCTTCTTCTTTGGAAATATGGGCACTTTCGGGTTATCTCCTTATTATCTTAAAGGCTTCCCCACTTATTTTAGTTCTTTTTCTCCTTACCTGCCCCGTAAAAGAGAAGGCTTTGGTTGTCAATCGCATGACACGAAGGTAGGATAAATGTAATGCAGATGTATCTTAAATCCTTCTGAGAGTTGAACACGGAAAACCGGTGAAAAAATCTTACAATTTTTTCAAAAATGGTGAAGTAATGGTTTAATCAAACAAAAAGATGATGACTACGCTGGTGAAGGCACCAAGAAAAAATTTCTCATCCGAATTTCCCAAAATATAGGAACCGCACTCACTTAGTGAATGTCATCAAATTAATATGATGTGTAATTGATCATGCAACGGCTTGTGTGAACGTATGGTAAAATTGAAAAAATAACGACATTTGAACATTAAAAATACAGAGAAACGTCATACTGTTGCGTCCTTAGTGGCGTTGGTGGATTAAAAACTACCATGAATACCAATAAGCACTAAATATTGATTTTCATACCCTGAAGACGTCAGGTTAAAATGGTTGGCATCGACCGTGGAATTTTTCAAATGACATCGGTGAAATAATCCGTGAAATAATAAGTCTTCATTAATTTTTAAGTTGAAATTTTTCTAGATCATTCGCTCCAGGTTCGTGATTGGTGGGCATAGCAAGAATAAAAAAACGAGAGCAACATATCCTTGCTTTCCGCCTCTTCTCTTGTTCGCTTACGATATCCGAGATTTTGACGTCATATCCGGCCATGTATCTTGGAAAACGAGCCTAGTGGCATCGCCATAATGAGTCGTTATATATCGATGACAGGCGTCTATCTTGATAAACACTAATTGTATCGAGCGTTAAATAATGGATATGTACGTAGCATATTGAAATGTCAACACCAATGGGGTAATAAATACCATCCCCTGTTAAACCTTTCGTCTGCCCTAATGGGTTCTCTACTGTCATCCTTCGTAATGTGAAAAATATCAATAGATGTGGGGCCACGGTTGATTTACAGGTGCATTACTATTAAGCCAAATGTGAGCTGTTTTCATATTGAATATAAGACATTTACAAACATAAGTTCTTAATAAAATGTGATAAATATGTGTTAAAGTTAAAATGGAAATACAGAATTCAGTAGGTACCACTAAAAAACGCAAACGATTTCCTTATGGTTAAAACGCAGGAGAGGTCGAATCTCTCGTCAAACTCTTTTCGGAATAGAATATATCATCGCACGACAATTGCACTCAAATTATTTAGATAATTATCGTTGACATTATCATTTTTCTCTCATCATAATCGGAGATATCATTATCTAATGCCGTCATAAAACTCTGGCCAATTGCAATGTAATTAACTATAGTTTAATTAATTACTTTGAATGTAATTTTAATTACTCTAAATTTCCTGCCTCATTGATGGTTATCCTGTGGCTCTTTTGATGCCAGCGTAGTGCCGTGGAGGTATGTAATGTAGATGTTTTATTATCTTAATTATTATTGACGCAAACGGCTGATATATAAGTGACAAGACAGATTTATTTATTGAGTTTAAATCAACTAAAAGCAAGTACTCTGGATGAAAACCATACCGTCGTTGCTAACCTAGTTGAGAGTAGTTTCCATTAAGCTTCTCAATTTTCGAATTAGACCGTCTTTATCTGTGAAATGTGAGAATGAAGGAATTAAATTCAGCCAATTCAATGTCAGAATACCTTTTGACCTTGGCGTGGAACACATCCAAAATCCAATAACTGGCAAAAGGCTTATGCAGACCGATAAGCAGGATTATATCCGGAATTCGATTACAGTTTCTAGAAATCCATTGGAAAAAATGAACGTTGGCGAAAATATATATGTATAGCCTTTGAGACGTGCTGCTCCGTTTGATTAAAGTTTTTGGTTCGGCTCAACAGCTTTAAGGAACTGCATTTGGAGCATTGAACAAAACAGTGAACCAACTAACAAGTACCGAGAGATAAATGTCCTTGGTTAAAGAAAGTAAGTCATTATTTTATCGCGGTTATTTTATTAATTAAACATGAATGACCAATGCAATATTTTTGGCTAACATTACTTTTGAAGTGTATTAACCTAAAAAGTGAAATGTTGTTGGATCAGTATTTAAAAAAATGTGTATGTGCGTATCTTTGAAAAAACACGAGAATTTTTCGCACTAATTTTATTTCCAATAACAGCAGGCACAATCTTTCTGTCAGTGCTTCTTGCAATTCACTTCCTTACCATACCCATCATTTTATTTGAAGTGGGAGATGCTTTTACACGAGGGGACTTACAGAAAAATATGCAATAAAAATTCAATTTTTTGCAGTTTATCATATACATGTATATAGCAGTTGAAGGTTTAGTACACATTAGATAATGAGCGAAAGAAGTCATTTTCTCAATTGGAAAAGTTAATGCCTACATTAATATTCTATCTGATATTTATTTAAAAGTCAAATCGAAAAAATTATTGAAGAAAAAGTTTTCTAGCAGTCACGTGGTATTTGTGTACATATTTTTGCACTATTTAATATTCATAAAATATTTTAATTATAACTAAAACTCTCATTAAACCCCCAAAGACTCCGAAATTGGCCAACTAGGCGTTAGTTACGACAAGAAAAGTCGAGAATTGTAAGAGACTAATTTAACACAATTAAACAGTGATTCATAACTGCATATCTTTCTAAAAACTTGAAAAGTACCGAGTGCATTTCAAATTATCGTGCAAAGTATGGAGCGCTGAGAACGGAGATCTCGAAGTCTCTTGCGCGATCGAAACGTTGGGTAAGAAATTGGAAAAAAAACATGAAGCTGACAATCTTTTTTTGCCGAGAATCCTGGCCAAAACGGACATGATCAATTTGAAGATGATTTTCCAGTAAATTGGACCAAAACCTAACCTGAATTCTGACTCAGATTCTGTCCAGCAAGTTGATTTTTCAACACAAGTTTCCGTGTTCAGGTTTTCCCAACTATTTTATCCAAGAAACCTCTCCCGTTAGAGTCAATTGCTATTCGCCGGTACTTTTTCCTCTTTCTTCCTATTATTTACCTCAGTTAGCATTCAGGTCATAATAATACAATATATAAAAATATTGAAAAGTTGTATGTGTATGATTGGCTTTATCATAATTATTTTATGTGTGACTATACTATAAGGTGCACAATACCGAAAAACATTATTTCATTATAAATTTTTAAATTAATTAAAACAATATGCTTTTGTGTCACTCATAATTCTGTTTTTAATATTTCCAAAATTTTGACTATTTTCTGTATAGTTGATGAATCCTTCGGTGGTGCATTATCATTGCCTGTAATTTCTGTGAGTTCTTTTGCCATTTATATATCTATTGTTTTCAAATTGTTAACTCTACATCGCACATTACTTTTACGTGATGATCTTAGATGTTGCGATTTTGATATACCATCTCATATTCTTCTGATTAAATTAGAGCTTACAAAGCTTTTGTATTATCTTTGGTAGCCTTAGGAGGTCTGCCCTAGGATAAAAAATCCATTCCCATATTGTGAAATTCAATTCGCTACAGTGTATACTATGTTGTTTTCTCTCTCCAAACGTAAAAAGTGATCTGTTTTTCAATTGTCAAAAATGTAATTTTCACTCAAGTACATAACCTTCCCTTGTTTTTCCACACTTTTACGAGCATTATCGCGTCCTTGAATCTATCTCTTTCATTTTATTTTTAATCCTCTATTAATGCGTATGTAAAAAGACACGCAAGGCAGTTAGCTATGCTAACGTCATTGTCGCGCTCAAAGGAGACTAAAATTCTCTGAAAGCACATCACCCAAAGCTTGTTTTCATTCGCTAATATTACGAAATAGTCTTTTTCTCTCTCTACCACTCCGTATTTCGCCATCCATACCTCCTCCTTCACACCGAGAAAATTCCCCCGTGGTAACAACTCACCGAGCCGCTGAAAATCAACTTTCCGACGTCTCTAAACCCTTGCGACCCCTATCTCTCTTTCTCCTCTCTCATCCCCCCACCATCCCCCCACGACTGGTGGTTCCTCGTGTTCGTGCGTAACTCCATCTGTTCCCCAAAGGCTTTCCTTCCCTTCTCTCACCTCAAGATCCAACCCTTCTCCCCACCCATCTTGTGTGTCTGCGTGTTTGTGTGCGCGTTCCGACCTCCTCACCCGCCTCCTTCAGGTCTCTGCGTCTGGCTTCGGGGCAACGCCGCCACCACCACCACCTCCTCCTCCTCATCCATGCCAACGCCCGCCACACTTCGCCCTCACAACCTTGCCCTCTCCCTTGGCCTCCTCTTCAGAAACCTTCTCTCTCCCTCGCCCTACTCCAATGCCTGGCGTGCCTCCGCACCAATCCGCGGCTGCCTCCCGCATTAAAATTATAACACAACCACCGCCAAAGCCTCGGATGAAATTAGCTCTCGGCGTTCGAAAAGGAGGTAAACTGTGTCTTAACAACTTAAAACAGGATTGTGTGGGAGCTGCCCAAGTCTGCGAGGAAAGAAGTGGAACGTCCTTTTCCTTCTTCCTTCCTCTCTTTCCCTTTTCATCGTCGCCTCTTTCGCCAACGGAATGATTCCCCTCCCTTCCCCTCTCCAACCGTTTTTTTGGCTCAAGGCGGTGTATTCAGGCCAAACGGGGTAACGTTAGGCGGCGAGGAGGAAAAGAAATGAAAAGGTTGCTTATAATCCACGGCCGGGAAATCCGCTGTGTCACGTGAGAAGTGCGAACTCAATAAGAGTTTCCCTACAGCTGCAATACTTTTTTTTGTCACTGAAACTTGATCCTTCACCACCAACGTATTTCGTCGAGACCTTTTCCGCGGGTTTTATAAGTCAATTTTGTCACCAGAAATTTTCCAACTGCTCCCGGTAGATGGGCAAGGGGATGATAGCATGTCTATTCGATGAAACACGGTCTCGACAGTCGATTCTTCAGAAAAGAGGTCGAACGGCCGAGAAAAAGAATTATTTCCGGAAGAGGTGTGAAATATTTCTCCGTTGTATGACGACTGACAAGAATGTTTGATGAATCTATAAAGTTCGTCAACTCTCGTACTTTTTCTCACTTTGAACTGTTTACTTTGCTATTGATTGAATAAAGGTTGTCACATTGACATGCGAAACAAATGATGATACAGGAACGGATGTGACAAATAAGAATCCGAAGAAATACAAGCACGTGTAGAGATCATCAGATAAAACGGTCGATTGAAGGTCTCCACCTAATCAATGTTAAGACATGACAATTGTTGTCAGTTTTAGGGTAAACATCACGAAAAGAATATTTAAAGATACTATTGGCTTATGATAATGAAGAGAGAAATGAAGGAGAACCTTATGATAATGTTGCGTGTACGAATTAAATGAAAATATTGGAAATAGGAAAGAGCAAATTATTTTGACAAATTTTGTAAAATATTATGCCATCTATTTTCTTTTGCGTCATTCGTTTTCTTTGATTCGTGGATTTATTTCCATCAAGTGTCTTGTTGACTTACCCGTAAATCGATTTCCAATCATCCTTTTCACCTCCATATAGAATTCACAAATTTTGCAAACATCTTTTTTTCAGCCAGGAAAAAAATATTTGCTCAAGTAACTGTGAGTAGTTCTGATACAATTTGGTCACAAATAATACACTGTTCACTGAATTGGGATGTTAACCATCCACTGGATCTTGGCAATTTAAAAGACGCAGTGCATTTAAGAGTACAATTTTTTTAAAACTAAAGAAATTTTAGTAGATTGGGTGACTTTCGAGCATGGATGAGTGCGGAGCATTATTTGATCCACCGTTTGTCTCGCGTTTTCAGGACTTCAATTCTGAAAACCCTCGCCGCAACGAACGAGAAACACCGAGGGATTCCACACTCCACTCCCAGTAGCACTATAAATCCACGTCAAAGTCTTCAAATCACTCGGGGTTAACGAAGATATTACTTATCATTAGTGCACTTCTTTATATTCTTTGCATTTTGAAGTACTAACAAGTTCACCGCCGGCGTGGGCAATCTGTCTCCGCGTCCTCTTGGTTTCTCAAAAGATGATTTCATTTGGGCGAGGGGGTGGAAAGGTTGGAGGGGTAACAAATGATAACCCATGTTCAACTCACGAGACCCTTCTAGGAAGAGGGTAGGGGGCGTGGCCGTGGGGGAGAGACAATCGCCCCCTCGTTCCCATGGTAAAAACAAGACTCGTGAAAGGAGTCTAATCATCCAATGCGAGAGAGAGAGAGAGCGGAATTGCGGAAGGGAAGCATTTTCCATTCTTCGCGCGAACTGGTGTCAAATTAGCCCCATCTTCCTCCTCGTCCGACCCTTCCTCTTCACATATCTTATCCATCTCCTCTCTCCTTCCACATCTCACGCAGTCCCCCAACAGTAGCTTTTCCCCCATCCCAAACCTCCCGTTTCTTTAGTCCAACCTCATCGCATCCCCTCTCGCCCCCACGGCCGTGGCGCCGGCTAGGATCGGTTTTATTCCCAGCAAAGACCGACTTTCACCGCCACCTCCCGCGGATCGAAGGCCTCTTAGCGAAGGGAAGGGGAGAGGAGGCACTGGCCCTCTGTCCGTCATCTCCGCGCCTACCCCTCAAGACCTCCCTCTCCGACGCACTCTCCCTCTCGACACTTAAAACCCCAGGACGCACTCGACGACACACGAGGCTGGGTCCATTGGTGCCAGTGCGTCTCTCGGCCGAAAAGGGCACCTCTTTCCTTTGAGACTGACTCGTGTGTCTGTTCTCCGGGAGAGACAATAAAAACGGAGAGGACCCTGTCCCCCCTTCCCGTTTATGGCCTGTCATTTGATTGCTGAATTCCGGTCGAAGGTTTACCAGTGTCTCTTAAAGACTGAATGCTGCCGCCGGGGATGAGCAAGACCATTGGAGAGAGCTTCTCTATCCAAGTCGATAGTGCTGCACACACCAATGTTGGATTCAAGAGCAAATAAAGCTCCGATAATGTAAATAAAAAGAGACATTTCAGGCGTGATATGGTGGAATAACATAATTGATTAAAATTAGCAATTTTCCACAAAAATAAAATTTATTAATACGACCGGTTTCAATGCAACTACATCATCATCTGGTGGTCATGCATCATCACCAGATGATGATGTAGTTGCATTGAAACCGGTCGTGTTAATAAATTTTGTTTCTGTGGAAAATTGCTAATTTTAATTAATCCGATAATGTAGTTTCCTATTGCTTCCTTTTAAATTGAACCATTAGGCAATCCCATGAAATTTAGTTTCATAATAATAAGCAACTATTAAAACAACTGTTACAGAAAAAGTTATTCTAAACTAAATTCTGGAATGCGTTCAGTAACTTAGATGATACGTATTGTCTTTCCCTTATTTCATGGGTATGCCTATTGTTTTTTGTTTACATAAGTATTTTTGGGCATGATATAAGTTGGGGTGCCAATTAGAGTAATTTTGTTATGAAATTGTTCAAAGGCATTCTCCCTTTGAGAGTGACATATTTTGCTAGTATCGTGAACGTCAGTCAGTAAGTGACATTCCGTTGGTCAGCGTCGTGGCGAAATTCGATTGGTGGATTTATCTTAAATATTTGAACCTTGGAAAAAGTTATTAATACCGTATCTGAATCACTCAAATGTATGGGGAACGTTTTTTTAGGAGCTTTATTAGTTTTTTTCCTAGTTCTTGATCGACAAATTATCGTTTTAGTGACGGAATTTTAGAATTTTTCAGGTGGTAGCCATTTTAAAAGGATTGCTTGAATGAAATGGTCGAGATCAAAATTTTACTACATTTCCACAGAATATGACAGCTCGAAATAACATAGTCCCTTTGTGTACGGCGAGCGCTTGGACTGGAATACCCTCTTGGAAGAGACAACTTGGGAAAAACAGTGGCGTGACCCATGATTCGGTGGCCACGAGGTTTCTCTTTGTTACATAAAGTTCTTTGCTCTCGTGCGTGCCACAGCACGAATGAAGTGAGGAGAGGAGGGCTAGGAAGGGCGTAGGATCCCCCACCGCAGGAGTTCCATCTCAATCGCACATGACAATTGGCCCTTGGGACTCACAAGTCTCCACCGTCTCATGCGACCCAAGTTCTCTCGGAACATCCCTCATTCCCCACTCTTCCGTGTCTCAAATTTTCGTCCCTAATGAGACTGCACAGAAAGCGTCGTCGTCCGACTTCTCGTCTATGGTCCTTTGGGGCAGATGTCGTCTGAGATTCACGGGTATCCCACGGCATCGCCTGCATGACTATCTTTGCAAGTTGATGTCCCGGGGGGTGTAGAAAACAAGGGGGGGGGGAAGAGGTAAGATGAAGAGAGGTGAGGAACGAAGCAGGGAGAACAACTGGTTTGTTTTTCTATCCCGCGAGCACTTTCCTTTCTCCGGTTTTCCATACCACTCCCTTCATTCCCCTTCCTTCTTTGGGGTTTGAGCAACTTGTGGAGGGGGAAAATAGTCATTGAGAAAGCGGCGATTGGAAAATGAAAAAACTATATTATGACACATGTACAATACAACTGTGACAACTGGACAACGCACTACTCGATACAATCTTGCAAACGCTTATAATAATTCACGTACGCATTGTTTAGCATGAAAATCATAGCAAAATTAATTAAAATCGAATGGAGTAAAGTCATGATATCTTTGTGATTCAACATTTTATTTCATTGATTTATGATTGTTTCAGCAAAGAGATACTTGTAAGTACTTCGTACCAATTCAATCTGGACAAGTACGCTCATGCAATACTAGGCCCCAAGCTCTGTCAGCTTTTAAATGGACTCCGTCTGAATTCGATTATAGTACTTTTATGAATAAAATATTTTTCTGGTTGAAATATTCCCCCGAAAGTCATAAATTTATTGATGAGTTGGCTTTAGAGGAGCGCATGAAGAGATATTATTGCGAATGCTGAATCTCTTCCAGATCCTTCCAGAAGGCTTTGATGTGTATAAGATGATGCGATGATGCTAGAAACAACCGTAATGAAGGGAAGGTGAAATTTTATTTGTTTGTGAGCGTCAAAGACACCATAATGGTACGTCTGTGGAGATAGAATAGGAAAGAAGGAAAATAAATGGGCGTATGATAAGGTGGAATAAACAGCGACAAAGAACACTGAGCTTTTAAATGTTTCGCAAGGAAAAATTGTCGAAGAAAATCTCAAAGCCAAAAAGTTCCGAAAATCTATAATAAATCACAGAAATTACTGCGATCTCTTCTATATTTTACAATATACCTATTTCTCACCTTCAAAAGAAAGTTTTAAAGTGGGAAAAATTTTTCCTAATATTTAATCTTTTATCAATTTATACTTTAACCCAATATTGTGGTTAATTCCACAAGGTCAAGCAATCAATTTGATTTTTATAGCTTTTAAATGGCTGATAAATATATTTCATTTCGAGGGAAACTTTTGAAAATTTTAATTCAAACGAAAACAACAAGTGAAAAACGTAACTCACATTCACGGATCCTGAGTCCTGCTGTGGTTTGATATCGCTCTATGTGTCTAATGATAAATCACGAGTATTCAATGGTCAAGTCTCATTCGGAAATTTATTGTTATATGCTTACTTCCACTATTTTCAATGTTCATTTTTGAATGACTCTCTACGCTAGGGCAAAGATTGTACGCTAACTCGAAAAACATCAAATTTAGAGAGCACCTAAATTTCAGATGAAATTTTTAGGGTAGAAAGAGAAGGGTCCTAGCGTACTTTCATCTTGGACATACGTTTCTTGCGGTGAAGGCGGTGTTTGTGCCGACTCCGGGTGGGCAAGCTGAGAGAGAACGGTGCATTCACGACGGGATCGTGGTTTCTCTCTCAAAGAGCGAGAAAAAGATTTCACGACCACATTGCGTCTCCGTGGCCGCCGAAGAATACTCGAAATAGTGCTTCGAGGAGATCATCCTTACGGAGAGAACGGCAGAGAATCCTGGGAAGTGAGTAATTTTGATGAGGCGACCGGGAGTCCTGTCACTGGAGGGTTGAGAGCGAAGAGCGCAAGTGAGAGGCGTTGAGTGCCTAACGACGGAGTGATAAATTCCGAGTAATCTCTAATGATTCGATTTATTCGAAAAAATGTCAAAATATTCTCACAGCAAAGATCTCTTTACACTAGAATATTGATCGATTCAGAGGCTGGTGTCGTGGGCAATTCCTCAAAATGGTTCAAATAATCTTTTACTAAAGATACCACAGATGATATGACTTTTCCTACATCCAAGGCTTCAATACTTAAGCATCATCATCAGGTAGGATCTGATGATGATAAAGTATTGAAATCTGGGTTGTATTAAAAATTATTTTATCCATGGTTACTCTTGTAAAAGTTTTTTTAAACCATTGATTTGTAATGCAATACCAGAAATTTTCGAAAGGACAGCTTTTAGTTGCCACTTCTTCATTTATCAAATATGTCAATGAAAGAATAGGAGAGAGAGATTGTTCCAGCTCAGGTGGCCGTAGGATACCATAATCAGTGACCCTATTATTAATAGTGTTTTCTTTGGGAAATAAACCGCCCAGTAATAGTTAAGGTTAGCTATTTGATTTTCAGTTTTGTATTTGCTCGTGTAAAATATTGAAGCGTTGTTTTGAGGAAAATATTTACAGACCTTCTTGGCCCAGCTCGCTCACGAAAAAGTCTTTGAATGTGCACACTGCTCTTGTGGCTTACCCTTCAGTGAACAAATACCACTGGAAAAAGGGATAGAACAAGAGAGGGAGTCGTGGTGAACCATCCATACGAGGATAGTTCAATATTTTCTATATGAGAGTACTGCGGTGTGTTTTGTTTAACGGTTTTTAGAGTCCTAGGAAGAAATACCGTCATGGAAAGCCATATCTGTCTTGAATGGCTGTCTTACTGGCTGAGGTATCGATAACAACCTTTTATGGCGGAATCGGTCATTGAGTAATGGAGAATCGAGAAAGAATGGTGGCTATTGGTAAGGTTTGAACGTGGGAAGAATTGCAGAATGACCACGGGAAAACCACCCACATTTCTAAGCACAGCAGCCTTCTGCAACGAACTCATAGGGAGTGTGAGTTCAGACTTTGGACCACGAAACGAAAGTAGATTTGCTTGGAGGGGAGAAAATAGATAATACGTAATATGAATGATTTCCAAAACTTTACTTTTTCCCCACAATTTAAGAAAGGTCTGCATTATCTAGGCGAGGGTTGTAGTGAGTAGGCAATAAAACAAATCCAAGATCATTGCTATTAAACTTCGGCTCTTCTTATTTTGACTTTTAATAATCAAACCACTTTACTTTTCCACGGAAACTTTTTAATTTTTACAACCCAGGTTTCGTTATAGCATAACATCATCAGGTTATGATGATGATGTTATGTGATGATGTCATGCTATAACGAAACCTGGGTTGTAAAAATTAAAAAGTTTCCGTGGAAAAGTAAAGTGGTTTGATTATTAAAAGTCAGTATGCAGATTTTCCACCAAGTTACGCCAGAAACTGTTTTACTATTCTTATTTTCTCTCGCATACATTATTACATAAGCAGAAATAAAAAATACAGGCGTGTCATTTGTAAATTACAGTTAAAAAAGTATTATTTATTGGATTGTTATGAACGCAGGCTTAATGTTAGAGAGTATGGCATGTGGCGGTTACCATTAAATATTTTCAGTATTGTATTCAGATTTTTTTCTTGCTATTGAGATTTGCCTTCTCAAAAGACAATGATCATTGCATCATCAGCGTACCGCAAAGTAATTTCTATAAAATTTTGTACCTGACTCTTCGATTATGAAGCTGAAATATTGTCATAGCCTATTCCACATTTCGATCACTAGCCTGATGATGCTACGGCATCTCCTGTTCCCAATTCTTTACTAATTCCTAATTCATCAAATGGAAGGGAAAGTTTATTTTTGTCGATGGCTCCTAGCCATCGACAGATTATCGTTGTTAAGTGCGACGATATTTGTGTTAAATCGTCTGGTGCTATTCCTTCATCGTAAAATCGTGAGATGGAATTATAAATGCCTTTACAGTACCCGTGTCTGCATGTTGGCTAAGTTCTCCTGGAAGATGAGCGATTCATAATTTTAGACGCTAAGACTCGTAGCAGTGGAGTTATATTAAAATATTAAAGGGCTAATACGTAGTGCGGAAAAATCCGATCTTTCCAAGTTCAATTGATGAACAAGAAGGTCATAAAATTCTACAAGAGAAAGGATAAACTAAAAAAAAGCAATTTTACTGGTAATTTCCCTTCGTTAACCGATGTCATTCATGAGCTCTCTTGTTTTCCTCCTGGGTCTATCTCAACTCTAGATCTCAAGAATTCGGTGCAAATCCAATACTTTCACGTCAGGATGTCTCTAAAAGTCTCTAAAAGAACTGAGAACATTTAATTTTGGAATCTGTTTGCTTAGTAGCACATATTCCAAAGTCATTTTCAATCGGTGAGCAAAAAGTCAAATGGAACAATTACGATATGCATGTATCTATTTACTCACAGTTGCCTCTGCATTCCATTCACGAGACATCTTGATTGAAGAGCGAGAAGGAGTAAATTCGTCACTGGAGATGAAATGTTTGCGGGAAATTTTGAAAACATGCAAGCACCTTTGGAAACAAGATTCAATTGGATGGAATAAATTTAATTCACCATTAATGAGACCTATTTGATGCGTCTGGGTATAATTTCTCAGGTGTCCCCACATCAATTTGGCCCAGCTTCAAATTCAGGGTCATGCCTTTTTATTTCTGCCTTCTAGAAATACTCGGGATGATTTTTTCCCCATAGCTTAAAACACACAACTCATTAACGTACATAGGTAATATTTGTTTCCTGTACTACAAAGCAAAAAACTCTTAATTTTAGGGTTTAAATCATCAATTGGATTATTTTTGTCGTCAAACATGCTTTGATATATAAATATTAAAATTTGGACACGTTTTTCACGCCTTAATCACGCCAACGGAATACGTTCTAAGAGACCAAATTTTCTATTTAATTAGGTTTTTTAATTGATCCCGGTTTATTTTCATTTCAATCACATGGTCATAGTAATTTTGCATACAATCCCTTCGTGCCGTTAACTTACAGAGAAGAAAACACACTGTTATTAAATTACGTGGGTGCTCTGAAAAGTTTTCGTCCTAAAAAATTTCAGAAACTTTCAGAAAAAATGTCTTGTATCTTTGTTAGGCCGGAAACTTTTCAGACCACCCTTATATTTCAGAAAACTAATCCTATTTTACTAATTCTTTTATTTCCTGTTAAAGTTTGAGACGCTTGCAATTTTGATTTTATACACGAGTACTACCTAAGGCGTAATTACGTAATTATTGAATCATTAAAACGAAGGTATGCCGTGGCTCTCTGTAAAGTGTTTTGAGTCGTGTTTTCAAATTGAAATTAGACGTCAAGGTAGGTTTTAATTTTATTTTACACCCATCTGCGAAGTACAATTATAATGACTTATTAATATGTACGTTGAAGATCCAAAATTTTGTTAATCGATACTAAACGCGAAACTTTATCTGTCTAATTTTTGTTCTAAAATAAATATTCTGTTGAATCAAATTCCAAATAAATTTCTAAGCACAAATAATACTTCATTTACATCTACTTAATACCCCGAAAGCCGCCGCAAGGGTGTGTGGCGGGGGGGTGTTAGGGCACCACCCGTAATTAAGAAAGAAAAAAACCGCATACAAAAGCCACAAATTAATACAATCCACAAACAAAGCATGGTATTCATTCATGCAAGAACCCTTACCACCCGCACACATGGAAACATACCTACTGCCAAGTAACATACACATGCACCTACAAATATACCTGGTGTCTTTGCAATTTTTAATTTTGTTCCGACTTGTAAATTAAATGTTTTTACTATTTCTAAAGTGAATTCGGTTTCTTACCATTGTGATTTCTGATTATTTTGGGAAATAATGAGTATTTGGATCTGTCTGTATTGTATACTTCTTTTTTATCAATGTCAGTTGAGAGAGACATTTTACCAAACTTCATCTTTATAGAAAAAAGTTAAAAATAACACAGGCCTACAAAAATTTTTTTTTTGGTGCCGGGAATCTTTGTGATGATTTTAACTATATTTGTAGAGCTGAATCCAAATATGAAATCCGTTTTTATTTAACAGCTCTACTTTTTTAGATATGGCACATCTTACGATTAGTTGTTTTAATATTTGATATACTATATTCCGGAAAATAATTTTCAAAGTTAAATAAATCTATAAGTATACTAATTTATAACCACTCTGCGGTGTTCCTTTTATTTTCAATAAACTGTCAATAAGTTTTATGTATATTTCTATATTGTAGGCCAATGAGATAATTATTAATATAATATTCCCATATCATCATGTAGAAGATTTTTTTGCGTAGGTAACAACAGATCTATATCTTGAAAAGTATAGCTGATAAGAAAAAACTAGTATCATAATTGGATTCAGCACCCCAATTGTTCTTTAAATCAGCATTAAAAGCTCCGGCACTAAAACCACTGTTGGCCTGTGTTATTAATATAATATTCCCATATCATCATGTAGAAGATTTTTTTACGTAAGTAACAACATATCTATATCTTGAAAATTATAGCTGATAGGAAAAAACTAGTGTCATAATTGGATTCAGCACCCCAATTGTTCTTTAAATCAGCATTAAAAGCTCCGGCACTAAAACCACTGTTGGCCTGTGTTATTAATATAATATTCCCATATCATCATGTAGAAGATTTTTTTACGTAAGTAACAACATATCTATATCTTGAAAATTATAGCTGATAGGAAAAAACTAGTGTCATAATTGGATTCAGCACCCCAATTGTTCTTTAAATCAGCATTAAAAGCTCCGGCATCAAAACCACTGTTGGCCTGTGTTATTAATATAATATTCCCATATCATCATGTAGAAGATTTTTTTACGTAAGTAACAACATATCCTATATCTTGAAAACTATAGCTGATAGGAAAAAACTAGTGTCATAATTGGATTCAGCACCCCAATTGTTCTTTAAATCAACATTAAAAGCTCCGGCATCAAAAACACTGTTGGCCTGTGCAATCGATGAAAATATTCTTCTTTCCCATCTCGTCCGCATCACTTTTTTAAAGTTCCAGATCTAGTGATTTTTTTCCGCTCCGTAGAGCTCTTCCAAATGCTCTCTCCATTTTTCCTTAATCTTCCTATTTCTTCTACTACTTTCCCACTATAATCTCTATTACTTTGGAGAAGGTACCTGTATTGCTACCATCCCAGGTAATGGCATTGATTTTCTTATACACAAGATCGTTTCTTCCTTTTTTTTTATAGCTATTCTAATTCTTTACATTCCTCCTGTATCCAACGCTAACGGTATTCGGGGGGTATTGGTAGTATATTTTAAAAGGTAAAATTGTAAAGTAATATTTTAGAAGTTAGATTTACAAAATGACAAACCTGTATCCATATGAAATTATTTAGGCGCAAATCGGTAATTATTATTCGCGGAATATTTGGGAGAAGATAATTGAAATAATGATTAGTTATTATCGATCGCCAATCATCACGATAAATTGACTTTCGTTGGTGGATCCCTTTCGTGTAACCCCCTAAATTTTCTATTCGATTACTCAGCAGGGTTCCAAGATAGCGCCCTTGGGGGCCAAGCCCTTGATCGAAAGATATTTCTCACCACTGATACCTCAGGTTTGTGCGCCGTTTCCTCTGAATTATCGCTTCATTGGCAAAATTTTCCAAGAAATTGATCATATGTTCCAGGAAAATAAAATATCAAGTAGACGCTTTAGAATATCGTAATTTATGAATGGCGAAAATGTAATGGTCACGAAGAGGTTATCTCCGATGTATTTTAAGATTCGAATGCTACAGAATATGGAAATGAAATTTATTGAGTTGTAGGCATTTTAGAAGTTTTATAGCAAGCCTGAGATAAATAAAATGGGTCTCCTTAAAACGGGTTTGCTAGCATTACTTCGTTCCATAGACAATTGAAATACGCATATTACTTCAACCTAAGTATATTTTCTATTAGGTGAAATTAAAAACACTTTTGGTGACATAGGCTGCATTTAAAGCACATGTTTAACTTAAAATTAATTCGTGTATCAGAAAAGTTATTAGTCAGGCATTCACGACGACCAATATCATGATGCAATATTTCCGAAATCAATCCTTAAATTATCCGTAAAATTATTCATTTACATATGCTATCAGCTGCTCTCCAGAATAGGCAGGTATTTAGAGTAGTGCTATTTATAGATATGCACTTCTGTGCAAATGAAAATTGCCGTGGGAATTTGCAAACATATAAAACACGTGCTGGTCCAAATTAGATGTCACCATCATTTTTTAAACATAAAACATTGTTTAAATATGGAATGGGGTCAAATTAATTTCCACCGTTAAGAGGAGATATTATTGTACACATCTTCTTTTCCCCATCCCATTATCGCGGACCAGCCTAATTTGATACTTCCTTTTAAACTTACACAATAGCTTATCATTGGTAAGATTTGAGTTTTGAATCTGCCTTAGCGCGTGTTTCCTGGTTTTTATTGCATGGGGTTGGGAGTTGCTGCAAAATTTTAAAATAATAGTTCTATAAGCATTGATCTAGTATATCCACATGAAATTAAGGGGGTCGAGTTCCAATAATTTCCAAGAGTAAACGGATTCCCCACTTATATTTTAAGATACCATGAAAAATTCATCGTGTGAATAGATATACACCTACACAATACCCCGCAAGCCGCCGCAAGGGCGTGTGGTGAGGGGGTTTGGGACACTATCCGTCAAACAGAATAAAACCGCATGCAAAAATGACAATATCATGCCAATTCACACCCACAGAGACGTATATTATCATACAAAAGCCATTTGAACATGCAAGTAGCTAATATACACATGCACATGTACTTGCAAATAAACCAGATATTTACGCAATTTTTAATCTTGTCCTAACCTTGTAATTCGAATGTCTTTACGTACTATGGGTTTAAACGCGCGAAATGTTTTTCGTACATGTTTAAATCGTTTATGTCGCTTCTACACACAATGATGCGTCCACCACAATATTTACATCGTTTATAATAATTTATCTGGCACGTAATGAAGGTTAAAATTAGTTCCGTTTTTGTGTTCGTATTGCTTCGCAAGTATGAACACAATATATCTATATCAATGGCAGGATACGAGCAGGAAATTATAGGTGTTTAAGTAATGGTGAATGAAAGTGTTTGAAAAAAAATCAACGCGCCATCTGCGGTTCTAGGGTAAACCAACGACATGCATAATTCCCCATCAATTTGTTGGAATGTCATAGTTTGTAGGGGTTTGTTTGCGTGTGTGAAGTGCACTTTGAAGTCATAAAGACTTTTACCTCCGTGTGGAACTAAAGGTTAACAACTGTGATGTAGAAGCGTATTCAGCGAGACACCCGGAAGAAAGGCTCTGCGTTCATTACCGTTTCTTCAAGTGAAGCGAGAAGAAGAGATGAGTGGTATTTTGCATTTGTCCTCTCCAGGGAACGCATGATTCCCGTTCTTCCGCGGGTAATGAGCCTTGCCTGAACGTACCCCGGCCCATGAAACGCGTTTCACGGAGCCGTAAAAAGAGAAGCTGCATACGCCTGAGGGAAGGCTTGGGTAAAAGAAGGACGTAAGGTGTACTAAGGGTGAGAAATGGATTTCCCGATGTCGTCGCCACGAGGCTATAATGAACTTCCCCCTTCCATCCTCCCACCCATACATATCCTTGACTTATTATATTTTCCCTCCATGTGTTTCCCGTTTAATTTGTCACCTGTTCCTAAAGGTGACTCTTCGAAACGCTTTTCCTAAAATGCTGAACATTAGCGGCGTATTTTTTTTCGTTTGCGTGAAAGTATTTGGAAGAGCTATCGCTCTGTTGTTCACTAAAAGAGAAGAAAGTTGCCTCGTTCATTTTATTTTTTACCGATACTCCCTGCTGTCATTGATCGTGCTATCTGCTTCGAAGATATAACTAATCCTAGTGAGACTAATCTTCTCCATGATTACGTTAAGGAAACGTATTTCCGATGTGAAACAAGGCTGCGCGTGTTGATGTGCAGGTGTTATAAGGAAATATTTTTTTTTATTTTTGTCACATATAATGCATTCACTGTGTGCTCAATAATTCGAAGCATAGGTTGAAAAGGTCATGTCTCCTTGGTGATATGCTATTACTGTATATGGTTTAAAGACTTTTTTACGATACCTGCTCATCCAGATTAACGATAATTAGAACCCCGAATTCCCCAGAATTTTTGTTTGCCTCCATAGAGCCACTTTAATTCCCAGGAAAGAATTAGGAGTTAAATTATTTATACAATTGATGTTGATTGCTTTGACTTTGAGTCAAGAGGATGAACGTAGATTAGAAGCTTCTCAGCTGTGGATTTGAAGGAGATTGATGAAATTAATCTGAAAGGTACCTGAGGATGTCACACATGTGATGAAACCGGTAGTACTGAGTTAATAACTTGTGAATTTTATGAAGTTTATCTTATTCCTCGAAATTAATCTGAGTGGAAAGGGACACAAACGACCATATAACCGCTCTGAGAGAAAATAGTAAGCTGCTCTTGGAAGAGTTAATCCTTTCAAGCGTAACTTTGTGGAGCTGTTTGTTCCATGATGAACAATGTCAAAATAAAACTTTGTAAATCCGCATGAAAAATAAATTTTAATGGATGGAGATTTCACTGCGGTGCAGCATGCCTGATGATTTTGTTCTTAAGTTTGTTCTTGAAGTTTTATTTTGAAATCGAAGAGAAGAAACACTAAAGTGCAGGAGATACTGAGAGGAAGTGGGAGTTTATAGACCGTGAAAAAAAAAGAAGGAAGATTAGGTTAACTGGGAATAAGATCAAAAATAGTAGGCATTTCGGTCGGCATGAAAGCAGTTGGAAGATGAGATGGACTTGTAGAGTAAAGAAGTTTAGACTGGAGAGGGTGACAAAAGGTCCTTTTTACAGAGGATTTATGTATATTTTTATATATGTATATCAGGAAAGGAACAGGCCCCCTACCTTGATGTGTGGATTTCACACGCCGTCGGGCTTAATACTGGGTCGAACTCCTACCGAACCGAACCAACCTTCGGGTTGATTGCTGTGTTTATGGTTTATATCAATATATATATATATATATATATATATATATATATATATATATATATTGATATATATATAACTTAGACAGTAACACACAGCACGAGAACACATAAAAAGAACACTCACAATAATATCTTGATAATTTCAACGGACTCGAGCTCCGTCTTCTTCGGAAGATAAGATATGACTAAGCTTAGTCATATCTTATCTTCCGAAGAAGACGGAGCTCGAGTCCGTCGAAATTATCAAGATATTATTGTGAGTGTTCTTTTTATGTGTTCTCGTGCTGCGTGTTACTGTCTAAGTTTTTTATTCAACACTTCCGTGTTACTTCGAAGAAATCACATATATATATATATATATATATATATATATATATATATATATATATATATATATATATATATATATATATATATATGCGCATATACATATTTATCCATCAATTACATTGGTCGGGATATTTCCTACCCGTCCACTTGGTGAATGACCTTATAAACTCTCAACCCTCGAGTGTAAAATACGGATTTCTATAAACACATTTCCAAATTTTTTCTAGCGTTAATTGCCGCCTTTCATCCAAAAAATATTTTAATGCTATACTCATAAAGGATGAGTTCTAGGACCGAGTTCGATATTATCGGAGTAGATATAATAGCTGTTAGCAATTATCCACATTTAACCCTGAACTTTCCGTTTTGTACGCAGTTTTCACTTTCTAAAATATCCTTGTTCTTTATGCACCTTTAATTTACCTATAAACCCGCAATGTGGGTTTAAAATATAGTTTTTTGAGAACTCACGAAAAATTATTTGATCCGTAAAAATAAAAAAAACCTTTTGTGTAGCCAGACATACCAAAACAAGCAGCATTTGCGTCTGCTAAATTAAGAATAAAAAGGGTTCATTCTTCTTCTCTAGTCGGCACTCCCTGCACGGTTCCAACTTTTCGAATCACCTCGATGGATACGTGGGACTCTAGCACAGAAGTTGTTTTCTTAGATGCAATTTTCCCGCTCAGATTTCTGAACAATAAACGTCTTCCCAAAGGCCGTGTTAAAGTTTTTGTGCTTGCGAAGGGATCACAAAATTTAATTAGCACGCCTCGATATGTAACTCTTCGTCCGTTTGTGGGGAGTGTTTATAAAGATTTTGGGTTCAAGATAAAAGTTTGGCTGGATAAGTTTTTAATTACCAGATGTGACCATCCTCCCAATTATAAGGCAGGGCTATAAAAACCTTGACCACATTATATTTTCTGTCGATTTATCGCAGATGTCGAAGGAAAAATTCGCCGTGGAAGAATTTGAAACATTTTCAATGACTATTGCATTTTTTTAACCAAACCCGAATGAAGAGTACATTAGCACAGTATCACGAGTACGGGAAGCCAATTTTTTTAAACAATATTTTTGAGATGTACCTTGGAGAAATCACATCAGTTTTTGTTGTCAATGGATAAATAGGGATAGTTAAGTGCACTGAAGACAGTGAGGATCTTAGGCAGGAAATTCAGAGGCTGAAAAGATTGAAAAACTGGCGGTTGGTTTGAGTTGATGGAGGCTGAAGAGGTTGGAAAATTAGCTTGAAATGCGAAAATTTCAGGATTTATATCAGTACTTTCATCAGGATATTTCATCAGTACTCATGGCCAGTTAATTATTTATTATTTTTTATGCTAAATGATAAAATATTTTTTTTGCCAAATGTAAAATTTTACATTTCATCCTGCACCAAAGTTGCATTGCTTTGCTCGGCTTATATAACTCTGTGTAACTCGCATCGTGATCGTTTTATTTTAGCAGTAATTTCATGTTTTTACTTCACGTATGAATGATTATGTGTTATTTAGAATTATGCCCATACATGTTCATGTTTAGTAGTTAAAAGATGACATTTGAAGCAATGGAGTTTTTTTTAAATATAAAGATAATAACGTAACTTGGAGGGAATTAACCACCACACTTACTACCTTTACCCGTGAATTCCAATAAAATATTCACATTTATGTTTTCCCGAGGCTGGTTATCTAGCAAAGATATTACTTTCCAGGGCTTCTCGCTCTTGCCCGGGATGTAAAATTTGCTACTCAGTAGGGGCCAAATTATTTAATAGGACCAAGTCATTTTTATTGCCAGTTCACAGTTCTCCGAACCGATAATACCCTCTCTCCGACGGTGAACGTGACTAAAATCTCTACTAGCGTTTCACAAAGAAGAATTATTGATTGCCACGGTACCCCCATCCGTCCGTTACTGTCCCGCAACTTCCCCGCCGTCGAATTCCTCCCATTGTGCCTCCATTGTGTGCCGGCTTCCCCACAAACACCACACACACAATCACCCGTATGGACCACACACGGGAAAACCCCGGTAAATACGCCGAGGCGGATGCGAGGTAATTTGCCGCCGAGTTAACCCTTCCGCCACGGGGTCGAAAGAAACAGAAACCGCTTCGTTCGCCCGTTACTGAGGAGCGCGCGGGCGGCGTATTGGCGCGGTTGCATTCTTTTTTTCTTCTCCCCCTCTACTTTTCCTTCTCCCCACGTTTGGCGAGTCCACCACGCGTCCTGCGGATTCGTAATGACCTCTTGAGAGCGTCGTAAAAGGATTGTTCCGGCCGGGCGATCGCTGTCGCGAGAGATGAAGGGAGGAGAGGGGACGGAGGAAGAGAGAGGCTCGTCCGCGAGCCTAACCTTGTCGGCGGATACGATCGAGGAACAAATTGAAAATCCCTCAGGTGCTCGTACCTCGTTCACATCCCCTCTCCCCTTTGTCTCTCTCGAAAATCCCATCCCTTCTTGCCAACTCACCCTAACGTCCGTCCTCCCGCGGGGGTAAATTCGGGCGGACGCGCGAATTCTCAACGCGCAGTAGTTAGTCATTCGACCCTTTAAACTCGAGGCAGCGCGCGGTCCCTCGATGATTAAAAGGACTCCCTCTTTGTCTCTCTCTCTCTCCCCCTCTCGATCTCTCACGCACGCGCGAGTGCACAGATCCAAAAGCGGTGGGATTGAATTACGCCAACTGGCAGCGGCGACGGTGTTGCGTACGCCTGATCACGGTGATTCCGGCTGCACCCACCGCCCCAGAGTCTTGCTTGTCTTCCCGGCATTATTAGGTTTGATGATGAATGCCCCCTCACCCCTCTTTCCCTCGGCAGCGTGAAGCGGGTGATTTACGACGGGTGCCTCTAAAGAAAGTAAAAAGAAAAATATATCGGGGAACTTACCTCGGGGATATGGCTCACTAAAACGAGTAGTTTTTAAGGAGCGCGTCGCCGTATAACCGACGGAAATAATCGCGCACTCGTTACAGTGTGGTACACTCTTCGTTGAAGGGAGAACTCTATTTATTTCCCTGACGCGCTTCACGTGTCGACCGTGAGATAAATTGCATTGCCAGTTGATGAAACTCATGGAGGGAAGAATTTCGCGGTTTTATTTTACACTATATACGCAGTAATTTGTAAGGGCTGCTACACTGCAGTCCTTGATAATGGGTAAATTGGATGTTCTTCTGCGGGATTGAGGTCAAATGTTCAAATGAAGAAAGTATTTCCACCATGTCAAATGTTTCACGGAATTTTTTTTCACTCACGAGTATAGGCGTCAAAATTGACTTTAACAATTTTTCAGTTCACTAAACCTTATGCTGTATTCTTATTTTTGAAGTAAAAACAATATGCAGTTTCTATTAGCTAACTTGGTTTATCATAAATATATTCAAGAATTCTCCGATGAATATTATTTCAAATTTACTATTTTCTTGAGTATATATACATGGGTTGCGGTAGTCCATGGGGTAGATCGGTTGACTACTGACCAGAGGGCCCGGATTCGATTCCCGGGCCAGCCTCTCTTGGCACCTTCAGCTCAACCCAATCAACTGTGTGATTAATGAAATAATGAAATAAGGACAATTTGCACTTTTCCACAGTTTATTTGACGTACGACGCGTTTCAACTCATAGAGTCATCATCAGGTACAAGACAAAATAAATAGTAAGGAGACCTTATTTATATGTACAGAAGATGTGGTTGGGGAGGGAGAGTCGTGTAGGGGAGAGGAGGAGGGGGGGGGAGGAGAGGCGGAGAGGTTATAAAGAGCGAAAAATGCGGGGTTAATGACAGGAAAAACCGCAAAGTGAGGGACAAGGGGCTGGAGTATCGGGAGCGGGTATTGTATAGCAGGGGGTTAAAGGCTTAAGGACATAGGGAAGGAATTATCAGTAGGAGATAGTGGAGGGGGAAGATGGGTTAAACAGGTAACTTTCTGGGAAGCAGAGCCCACTGCTGGTTTTAGTGGAAGGGATGAGCCACGTGCTGTGAGGGGGGGAAGGGGGGGGAAGTGCACTAGTTAATTCTTGGAAAATATGATGACCGGTGGTAGTGGGCAGTGAGAGACCCTGACAGGGGGGGGGGAGAGGAGAAGGTAGGAGGGTGAAGTCATGAAAGAGGAGGGGCAGTAGGATTTTGATTCTTGAGTTTATTAATCGTGAAAGGGATCTTGAGGAGGGGTGAATGGTTCACAAAAATTTGTTCATTTAGGAGAACATTGTGGTCCTCCTGCAGTATTTCCAATTGTTCCAATGTGTCCAGTTTCATCCCCTTATTCTCCAGGTGGAGGATTTCCGGAACAAACTTGCAATCATGTGATGTCCTTATTAGATGTTTGGCTAGGAGAGACGTTTCATCCCCTGATGTCCAGCATCTCTTATGTTCTTTCACTCTCGTGATGAAACCTCTCCCAGTCTGGCCTATGTAGCACTTTTCACAGGAATCACATTTCACTTTGTACACACCGGATTGAAGGGGGGGGGGTCCAACTTGTCTTTATTTCTGCATAATATCCTCCCTAGTGTGGAGGGGTTGTAAAGGGAAATGTTATATGTATCTTTGGGGAAACGTCTGGCTAATTTGTCCGTGAGGGGACCAACAAATAATAATTTACACCACTTTTTTGTATTGTCTTTAGCGGGCCTAAGAGGGCAAATTTTGGAAATGGCAATTCTCTGGAGTTTTTTCTTTAGCAATTTCATTATTAAATTTGGATCATAGCCATTAGATGATGCTATGGATTTTATAATGTTGAGTTCCTTATTGAAGTTGATTTTTGTGAGGGGTAAATTTACTAGTCTATGTAACATCGCATGGAACGCGGATAGTTTATGAGCAGTAGGGTGACAAGAATCAGATGGAATGATAATGTTGCTATAGCATGGTTTCCTGAATACTGAAAAGTTGTGTTTGTTATTTTTAATGGTTATCGTGAGATCCAGAAAGTTTAGACCTATATCGGACTCTATTTCCATAGTGAAAGAAATTTTGGGATGTTGATGGTTAAGTATGTTTAGGAATAAATTTAGTTGTCTCTCACTCCCTGTCCAACAGCAGATGATGTCATCAACAAGCCTGAATCTGTTGAACTTATTCAACTGTGTGATTTTTTGGGTACCAGATCTTCTTGGTAAACCATAACCGGCACAGGGAAATGAGCTCGCCCTGATGTGTAAATTTCACTAACCGTTGTACTCAGTACTGGGTGAACTCTCCCATTGCCTATCAAACTGATTTTTGGGTGTTCTTGGGCCTCGACGCATTTTTTCCAGCGACTCTGCCATGACCGGTACGCGCCCTGGAAGGCGTCTTCGGGGACCTCTCGCAAAGTCTTCGTCACGGCTGATTGGATCTCTTCTATGGACGAAAAACGGCTTCCTTTTAGGGCTGCCTTAATGCGAGGGAACAAAAAGAAGTCTGCTGAGGCGACGTCAGAACAAGAGGGGTGGGGGCAGCGTTGGTACCTGGTGCTTGGTCAGGAACTCGTAAACTAGTAGAGCGTTGTGGCAAGGCTCGTTGTCGTGATGGAGTTGCTAGGCAGCGGAGATGTCTTTTCTTGTCCTGATGACCCTTTTTCGGAGTCTTTCCAGCACATCCACGTAGTAGGCAGCGTTAACTGTCTGTCTTTGAGGAGCAAACTCCTTATGGACGACTCCTTTGCTATCCAAAAAGAAAATGAGCATTATTTTCACTTTTGATTTGCTCATTCTTGCTTTTTTGGCTTGCCTTTGCTTGGGGGACTGATCGGTGTGCCACTCAAGGCTTTGGCGTTTTGTTTTTGGGTCGTATTCATGAACCCAGGTTTCGTCACCAGTGATTACGTTGTCCAAATAATCGAGTTAATTTTCAATATGTTGCAGAAGTTTACTCGAAATTTCCGCTCGGTTGTTCTTTTGGTCGTCTGACAACACCTTGGGGACGAACTGGGTGTACACTTTCCTCATCTTTAAATCTTCAGTAAAAATGCCAAACACAGCAGTGGACGACAAGTTCAGTTCATTGGCAGCCATCTTGATAGTCAATCGACGGTCAGAGTCCAACAATTGTCGAACACGAGCCACATTGTTGTCGGTTTTACGGGTTGACGGCCACCAAGAGCGTTGTTCGTCGTGAACCTCTTCCCGGCCCTCCTTAAAGGCCTTTAACCACCTCAAAACCTGTGAGTGGGACAGAGCAGAGTCCCCATAAGCCTCACGAATCATTTTGTTAGTATCTTAAAAGGTTTTTTTCAGTTTAGCACAGAACTTAGTAACTGCATAGCGTTGCTCGATCGTCGATTCCATTTTTTCGTGATACGGTCGGCGCTCAGAGGTTTGCAGTAACTGACATCCTGCCTCTTGCACAGCTTATAGAGCACTGAGACCGGTTTTGCGGCAAAGCTTAGTGTTACCTACACTTACTACAAGTAGCTTGATCCCACTTTGAATAATAGGAGCGGCGCAGGAAATTTAATTGCAATACTTTCGGAACGCACCCTGTATATGTATGTGTGTATATGAAAAAGTGTTCTTTTACGTGTTATCTATTTTATTCTGTGTTCTATTGTGCCATCCAAATGTTATATTGCTCTCGTGATTGTTTTAACATCATCGATATATATATATATATATATATATGTGTGTGTGTGTGTATTCATTCACATGGAAATAGATATAAGGAAAAGGGATAGAAGATATTTCCTTTTCCGGGAAAATGTTTTTGCGCATGTGATATTTTCGATTCCCCACCTTCCCCACCTTTACTGTGTTCGTTTTTTATATGTGTTCCTATCCCTTTTCCACATCTATTTCCATGTGATTGAATATTTGTTCGCCGTATGGCGGGATTTTGTGTTTGGATGTGTGTATGTGTATACAAGGGTGGTCTTATGTATATATACATACATATATATTACATATAAATTTATAAAACTTATGTGAAAGTTTCACGGATGTGAATAATAATATATATCAAGATAGCACAGAAACACACAGCAAAGAAAAGCAACTCACCCGTTTCCGAATTTTCCTATGTAAATGATTGTTGTTAATTTTTACGTAAGACCAAAGCTATACTATCGCAAGGTATGCAATGTATTGTATGATTGCTTTACAAGAGTCGCCGTAATGTAGCTATCACCATATTACCATTTATATTTGCATGCTAACCCTCCTTCATCTTTTGAGCAAAGAAAATTCAGCGTTGGAGTGCGTTTACAGTGAACTTTCTTAGTTGTGCGACTGTAGACGAATATTCTTACTTTCATCGTTATTAACGAACAGGGTGTTGTGTGCCCGTGACGCCTATGGTTCTCCGGTTTAGCCTATTACATAAAACATTGACTTACCAAAGGGTACTCAGGGGAGCCACGCTGTCATTAACTCGAGTCCGTCAGCAAACTATCCCTATACCCATTCTCATTCATATGTATGCCGCATCATATGCATAATATGCTTGCGCGTCTTAATTGCTTGGATTAGTTTTTAAACGCACATTGGTGAAGTCATTTAGTAACCTATTCTCATACGAACGGACCCCCACAAGAAAGAACAACTGAAAAGATATCAGTGGAACGTTTAATATTAGACGTTGGAAAGACAGATTAATCCGAGTCAAATGAATGACACAAGTTCCCGCGGTCTCTTTAAAATCTCTTAATTGAGTCATGAGGCACGTTTTATTATTTTTCCGAAATCCCCTTGTCACTTGGCGGCTCCGATGGTCATCAAGGTTGGCCCTCTTTCCTCCCTCCCCGTCCTCCCCTAAGTCACTTGCGCTCCGGAAATTGCTTCACTCAAAAAGCAGGCGGTTAAGTTCAACGTTGATACAGTCGGCCCCCACGGAGGCACGAGGAATATTGGCCCGGCCACGGGAGGCAGTTGTGGCCGTCGTGATTTAATGATGCAGTGGCACAGGGGAAGGGGGCGTGGGCGGAGGCACAAAGGTGGAGGGGTGCGCCGGGAGGCGCCGACGGCGGCCGGGGTGTTCGGGGCCTAACAAGCGACCTCCCGACGTTGGCATGGCTGCGCCCTGACGGACATTATACTCCACGAATTTTCCACAGGATCGCTAGCGGAAATGAAGTCGGTGGTGGCTTATAAAAATTAGCACATCAAAGAGTGCCTCGTCTTTCCGCTTCCCGTACGCCTGGAGTTCTCCATAATCGAATTCATTGGGAGCTCCCGTTTGGGAAACGTTGACCGTGTCTCCTCGGTTAAAATAGAAATCCAAATGAGGTGACTCGGATAGTGCCCATAAAAATATATCATGCGGGAGGGGGATGCATTTCATTAATCGCGAAACTCATTTATCGCGGACGTGGCCTAACCAGCCTGAATTTTTTTCCATCCTTATTGTAAAAAAAACCATCCATAACTTATCCTTGTTCAACGAGGCTGTTGCCATTATCTCGTAGCCGAAAATCGGTGTTATCGTCATTTTGTTTCCACTTAATATTTTAATTGAATTGTGTTGTGCAACACCGGGTGAATTTTAAACTTAAGAGTAATAAATAGTAATAAAAATGAGGAATGGTTTTTTAATTGGTAAGTTCTATTAGGTCTGTTGTCTCAGGCGTAACTTTATGGAATTTGCATGACATATTGAAAAGAAATACTTGACTTTGTAACTCCACACAATTTATTTAAAAAAACACGACCCAGGTTTCGACGTTGAACGTCATCATCAGGTTCCTTTTCTATTAGGTTGTTTGATGCAATTTTATTTTAATGAGAATGAATCTCCTAGATATTTCAGCATTTTAAATGTTAACCTAAAGTCGGACTTTTAATGCAAGTTACCACTTCGTGCCACTTTTCTGTTATGTTACTTGGTCCTATTAGTCTTCGCAGGGAAAAGATTTTGAACTAAAAAGGGAAATGTAGTATCGTCAAGGGGTGTAAAAATGTCCACAGCTATTTCGTTGAATAATGAATAGAAGGGGAAAATTTGTTTCCAAAAATCTTATGGATTGTTAAAAGTAACCATCTCTTCAGGAATATTATTCAGGTCATTGACATAATTAAAAAAGTGGATTAACGTGGGTGTCTATTTCATCAAATGTAATGTGTAGAGTTGAGAGAGCCGTGATAGGTATGTGATAGTGTCCATTCAAAGGGAAGCTCATATCTAGCTGCGAATTATTCAGCTCGCACTCGCATCGTTGAGTTGCATAAACGAGCTAGATTTTAGCACTCATCACTGAGTTCAACATAAGTAAATAGTAGGACCTATCTAGTGGGCTAATTAAACATTTTCCAAGGCCACCTACTAATTAAGTTAATGTAAATAGCCAATGAATTGATCTGATCTCAAGAGTTCAGCCATTCGTCATCAGGTACTCACTAGAGTACGCATATTGATACTATTTTAGTAAAAATTGAAAAAATCTAACAGTAAATTCCATTAGAATGAATAGCTATTATTTCAGGTGTTTTTATAAAAAAATCAATCATATTTAAGGATATTAATTTCATTCTTTTCAATGAATTGATATTTACATGGATTTTATTATCTATATTATTAGTTGTAGAAAATTTACAGTTAATATAGTTCAGAAACTAAATGAAGCTACTGCTTATTGCAAAATGTGAAACACATTTTATCCATTACCCGAAAAACAAATTCCATATTTTGCCGAAATCTCTATTTCTGTGCCTAAAACTTCAATAAAAAGAAATATAGTTCAAAATAAAGTATTTTCTTATGCTAACATAAGTGGGGAAACCAATTTAATAATAATATGGATCGTAGTAATTGTCGTGAAGATACGTAACATTTTTTACTTTAAGGAAGATCAAATTTCCCTCTCTTTCTATACAATACCCGGCTTCATTCTCGTATCGTATCGTATCTCGTATTAGTCTTTTCATTTTCAGGATTTTGCTTTACATTCACCTCAAAACATGAACATCGGCGTCTTGTGCAAAATATAGGATAGACACTACAAAGTATGATTCAAGGTTTAGTAAATAAGTAACGGATAATATTATGGGAAAGGATTTTTTTAGGCTAAATCGTTTTACCTTTACGAAATAAACATTTACCGAGGATTACTCAAAGCAACAAGCCAACGTTTAAGTCCTAATACTGTGACTACAAAGAAACTCTTAATGAGATTATTCAGTTCCAACACCCATTACACCTAAATTTTTGTAAGGATGGGGTTGAAAGCGTTTGTTATTACCCATTGTATTGTTTTCAAGCACTTATTGATGGCTTTGAGAAATGGCACCGATGCTTTAATACTTAATACTGATCATATCTCAGCTCTATAAAACGCCTGAGCATTTTTATAGGGGAAAGTCATAAACCAATAACCGTAGTTCCCAGTTTCAGGAACTCTTTCTCAGCTTCGATGCTCCCCTATTGCTGGCCAAGTAATAAAAGAAGAGGAAAAAATCTTATTCATCCTTTTAGCCCTTTTAACCTCCCCATGAAAAACTTAAGGTCCATGCCGAATCCAAGCAGCGGTTTGGAAGACAATACGCCGCTTGCCTTAGAATGTCAACGGAATTATCGACCCAGCTGCTAAGCCTCTGTGATTGGTGACACTGCGTCCGTTATAGGACGTGCAGATTTATCGACAAATAGGCGACAATAGTGGGCACTTAATACTAAGGGCGCGTGTGATTTATGCCCTCTTTCCCCACCTGTGGCGCTGTTGTTCGCAAGGGGTAAAGATTTGAGGGACTAAGTTAACAGCCGGGAGCGAGCAGAGGAGTGTTTACAAACCGTCTCAAAGGCCAGCTCACGTGGCAAACATGCGCTATCGACAGAATGGGGAGGTTTTTAACTCGTCGAAGTGCCGAAGCAATACTTTGCCGGCGCGGTATTTTACGAGCGAAACCGTTATTTTATAAAAACGAAGTTCCTCCCTACGAAATGAAAAGAACTGCCTGAAAACTCCTCCTAAAGTTTTGAAATGGATGCATTTTTTTATTTTACACCCGAGGTAAGAGTGCTGGCATCACCGACACAAATTTCTTGGAGGGATCGAATCAGAGAAAAGGAATGCTTCTTGGCGGAAATAATTTCTCAACCATGTCAGAATGAAAAGGTCAAGGGGTGGAGAACAGATAAATTATTAAGGTATTTCACATCTAAATAGAAATATGAACGTTCGTTTCATACGGGAATGGTTTTATGACTTGCGAAAGAGATAAATATTGGCAGCCAAGTATTCCTCGCCAAGGGAGGGAACAAAAAATCTTTTCAGCGTGAGGGTAAAAAAAAAGAAACTTTGCAATTCCACATAAAGATTTAATTCTTCACACGACCATGGTTTCGATGCCGCGCATCGTCATCAGGTGACAAACAAAAAAAATTTTTCAACTTAAATAGTTGGGCTCCAAGAGGGGAGGAAGGTAGGGGGAGTAAGGAAGAGGGGGTAAGTTGTGTGTAGGTGCAGCAACCTATTACTGGGCTAGAGGAGGGGGAGGGTAAATATTGGAAGGCTTCTGGCTCTAATTTGTGGAAGTAGTAACAACATTTTTGATGTATGTCACCAATAATGATGCGCAGCATCGAAGCCATGGTGGTGAAATGTTAAATCTTTATGTGAAAGTACAATGTTTCTTTTTTTACCCTAATCATGATGTAATTCCACAAAGTTAAACCTGAAACTGTTATGTTTATCTTTTCAGCGGTATTTTGCAAGTATCATTACCCTAGCTATAACGTCATATCAGACGAAATTATAAGGTGTTAACTAATAATTTGAAGACTGAGTCACAAGTATAATCTTTAAAGATGTTAACGCTTCACTTATTTATTATTAGTCTTTAAGATTCGTTCCAAATCCGAAGATTTGTCACCATAAGATTCATTGACAAAAATGAGTGACAGTACTTTTGTCTATTTACAATGATTGCTTCAGTTCCCGCTTTACATTCTTCATCACCCACAAATAGTCAGGGTACTGAGCAAAACATATTTCAGTGTCGCTAATTGTTTTTCTTTTTGAATTTGGCGTCGTCCAAGCCACAGGGTGTGTCCAATGGTTGCCCATTGGACACACCCTGTGGTAGTTCACCTTCCACTGTGAACATTTTCATTGTCAATCTCATTCCATAATTACGAGGTTTGTTTTTCATAATGCTATTAGTACGTAAGACAAGGCTAGGGGCAGTTCTCTCCCCCATTAAGTGCATCAAATCTGTCTCAATAATAGATCTCAATTTTTTCATTCAATCTTTCTCCGAGCGCTCTGAATTGTGATGATTTCATGAGGTAAGATTTTGTTTTCGTTGATCAATGAATGTTTTCCCATATTAAGGAGAGTTCTTAGTGCAACTTAAAATATTGTTCCCTCTCTGGCGCAATTCTAAGTTTCTTGACTTGAGAACCTAAATAAGGTGGAAATAAGTGTTAAAATAAAATTGGAACGGTCATTCAAAACTATCATTATTATTTCAACTTTACTTATTCTCTGTTGCTGTACTTTGTCGGAGTGATGGTTGGAAACAGGAAGGCAAAGCGTTTAAATGCAGGTAAAATGGCAATATATTTAAGTGTATCCCTCTTAATAATATTCTTTGAAAGAAAAAAAAACCTGTGTATGCCAGGAACCCATTTCTCTAAACTCAGAGTCAATATACAAGTCCCTGGATACAATCTCAAATGAGATATAAACTTCATGATCTGTGTGTTACTTAGCATAAGCAAGTAACGAGTGCATGCACCCTTTAAATACCATCAGAATATTCTCATGGGCAAATTACAAGGGCTTGCAAACTTAAATTCAAAATAAGAAAATAATTCAACCTAACTTGGTTAATTTCTGGATAAGACTTAGAATGAAGTGCACCACGTAAATGATGAGAAATAAAAATATACCGAGTAATGAAGATGTAACAACTGAGAACGTATTAAAGAGTTTCACCAAACAAATCTGTAGCTTTGAGAGACGGTCCAGCTGCAGTTTAAGCTTACTTGTAAAGCTATATTGGCGCAGCTTAACCTTACTTGTAAAGCTTTACGTGTATAGGGAACTTAAGGAATGCTCTTGTTTAAAAGAGAGAGGACCGAAGAAATGTATGTAGGGCCAGGAATGACGGCCAGAGTCATGTTAATAGAATGAAGGGGGATAAGGGTACAAAAGAATTTGGATTGAATGCCGAAGGGATAGACTGGTGTGGAAGAAACGTGCTGTAAGCTATGACCATAAGTCGTGCAGAGATAATGACGAGTCACCAAATTACCAGAATAGATGAGGGAATGTCAAATGGGTTGACCGAGAAAGTCACGGGTGAACGTGTTTGAAGAGACCCTTAAGCCGAGGCATATCAGAAGTCTCAGGAAAAGCAGAGTATGCATGCATACGTCATGATTATTCTACGTATGAATGTAAAGGAGGCGGAAAAATCACGCACGAGTAGGGTAGTATGGAATAAATTCGTTAAAGAGTGAGTAAAGTTCCATGCCATAACGTACATTGAGGCATTTTTGACTGCCCCTTTTCCCGAATGGAAACGGCATGAAAGGTGTGTGTGTGTGTGTGTGTGTGTGTGTGTGTGTGTGTGTATGTATATTGTATGACGGAAGGAAACAAGAGAAATGACTGGAGGCACCAAATGAAACTTCTTTGTACAATCAAGTATTATCTGCATTTTTTTTACTCGCGGTGACTTTAAGTGATTTAACCAATCAATGGGGAAAAAAAGTTTTCGTATCCTCATTTCACCGCAGTATTGCTGGTATTGTTTGATGTTGGATTCATGGAAAGCGTGTTGCTGAGATGCAAAAACAAATTAAGTGCCTTCAGTACTCTCGACGGAGATTGTTGGGTATAGAATGGCAATAAAAGTCTCCGGATGGGAGTGGAGGAAAATTAATGAAAACATCGAAAGCCTGTGAACGAGCGATTCAAATGAAAAGTTTGAAACACGAGATAAATGAATGCGAGATTAAACATGGCACGGGAACAATCGAGTGACTCGTAAAAAAATGCCGAGCCTTGAAAAACTTTCGAGGGGGGAAGGTAATGGAGATCCCCGGAGAGGGCAGCAGCAAGAGGGGGCATCGGCAATGACATGGGTACTCTGCGAGGAAATCGACGGGGTACTTACGGATGGTATTTGGTGATCGCGGATAGAGGATGGGCGATTTATGATTTGTTGACAATAATATTGACTTCGAATAGAATTCATCACTGAATAAAAATTAGACAAATTAGTATCTAATCTTATTCTGCGGTGATGAATTTGATTTTGCCTCACTATCACAGCATTTAACGTGAGGTTCGAATGTATTGGACACCTTGGTAATGATGACACTCGCTATCTGTGCCACTTCCCATTGCGAACCAATTTTTTGCATCTAGGAATTTGTATCTCCTGAATTTTAGTTTATTTAAAGTTAATGTTCCTGTATTTTTTTCTCAAACATGGATTACATGGTCACGGGATATTCTAAATTTTTACAGTGCAATTTTAAGGGAAAATTCTCAACTGCCTTTGTTGGAAAAGTTACATTTCGTTTATATAAAATTGCAAATGGACGTAGATGGCATGGGGAAATAAGCGCATTAAAATAAAAGAGCTACGACACAGTCAACTACATGCGCCATTATTAATCGAATTTTAAAAAAAACCTACATGCAGTACCTCCATGTCGTTTCATTTCTGGGCATACAAATTCTATGGATCCGATTTAAAAATATTTTTGGCACATTAATCTATTCAAAAAGTCCTGTTTGTGGGCTGTTCCAGGGAATGTAACTTTATTCCGTACTGAAATGTCCTCATATATTCATCCTATGCAACATCTAACCCCATTCACCTCTGCAGCGTACATACATATATTGATTCACACAGGATTTGCTGCTTGAGAGATTCTTAATACCATTGCATTTTCGCCCTCTTCGATCACATTGAATCCATGGATTTCTCCTTTACACCCTTTTCTCTCAGACGATTTACCACGTTTATGGAAGTTAGCTCAGTTAACTCAAATTGAATATGTATTATTAAGTAAGCTATGTCCAAATTTAAAGCGTGATGAAATTAAATTCATAGCTTAAGAGAGAATTAACGTTTTATTAAACTCTCAAGCTAATAACAAATATTGAAATCGCAAAAAATCATACCAAAACATGAGTCTTCATCGAAGAGAATAATTAATCATTAAATAAGCTGAATAAAATTTAATATTCTTTAAATATCGGTAGAAGTGCCTTCTTGAATTTGAAGTCTCCTCGTTCTCTATTCTTTTTTCTAGCAATGGAAATACTTAAATTACTCTCACAAGAACCTCCTTTAATCCGACGAGATAGCTTACGGTCTGCCAGTATTCACGTTATTTTCTTCTCAAAAATATAAACGTGCTACATTACATATCAAAAATAATAAATTTGCAAGTTAAGATTTAATCGATAAAAATACCTTTTTAAAATTTTGTTTTAACGTGAAAAGTGCTACTAACTTGGTCTTCCATTCACTTTTCATTTCATATTTCCAACTTACCTTTTTCCTCGTGTAGCACTGCGGAAATTTTCGACGATGAAAATTCCACTTGCGTCGTATAATTTCTGTCTTGGTGAGAAACTAAAGCGCTCATGCACCCAGGAGTTGGCTGGAAGAAAATGCATTTGTGAGTCCGATATTTACGTGTATCATGCTCACCTCTATACGAGCAAACTGTCGATCACGACCTGGTTTAATACTTATAGTATTGTAGATGGAAAAGCCACACCCCTATTCTCCCTTCGAAAGAAGTCGTTTATTTCGACAAAATCTTTCGGATTACACTAGTGAACAGCATTCAGACGGACTTAATTTTTGGAATTTGCTCCAAAGTACATTTTACATTCATTTGACTAGTAGTAGTTTATCTAATCCTCCAATATATTTTTAAGACAAGCCTACCGGTCAAGTAAAGTTTTTACGGATCCAGGGAATTGAACTGTTACATTTATAATTCGCTTCTTAAACAACATTAAATACGTACGAAATATATTTATGTATACAATAAATGTATAAAGGGAAACATTCTTGAGCATAACATTTTTACCGCTTCATTCATTCTGGTCGATATACATTTTCTTCCAGCCTTTACCTCGATTGACCAACATCCTTCCCTCTGTCATAGCGTCTGCCCTTTATCAGTATTACTGCCATTCAACATAATGTCCTGTGTCCATTTTTAATTCCTCCTTTGAATCTATCCAAGCAACATTCCCCCCTCTTGTACCGTGCCAATGACTTAGTTTGTTTTTCGTTCAGTCCATGCAATGGTCCGAACATTGTTGGAGCTCAGGTCAATGCCGCTGTCACTTCAAATTTGTTGACGATAGTTGCAAACACCTGGACTGCATCAGTGGTCCAAATTGGGTCGATTCGATAAAAAAACGAACATTATCGATCAGATTCCCAAGCGTACTTTGAGATGAATTAGAGATGGGAGAATCACCTCGATTCGAAAAATCGAGAATTCGATCGTCTCCCGTCAAATGACGGTGAATCCTCGAAAAGGGCGAGAATCACTTTCCAGTTCTGTGTGTGCAGGTGGGGAGGAGGGTAGGGGTTGAGGGGGGAGGGATTGGCGCCCCTCGGCGGTGAAGCTGGAGAGTCGTGTTTGAGGATGGGCGGCGTTGAGAGTCATGCTACATGCTTCGTTAACGAATCTTGGGATCCACCTGGCAATCGATCATCCGCTGCTTAATTAGCCCGACTCTTGCGGGCCATGCGAGATGGAAGGACGCGGGACGGCGGGGGCTCCTCCTCCCCCGTCGGTCCATCCTCCAACCATGAGGCATGAGGGGTGTGTAGATACCAAGAGAGAAAGTTGGTATCCGCCCTTGCCCCTCCCTCTATTCAACCGCCCTCACGCTTCTGTCCTCGCACCCACCTCTCCACCTCCCAAAGAGCACGCCTGCTCCCTTCCCTCCCCATCCCACACTGCTTTATTGTGCAGTTCGTTAATTGCGCCGCAATTTGTCGCTGGGATCCCCTTGATGACGCCTCCGACGAGCATTATAACAACGTCGTTCCCCGCCCCCAACCCCCTTTCCTCCCGCCACCCACCCTGCGGTTTGCTCTAATTTCAACTTAGTAGCGGGGCTGGATTCGGGAATGTAGAATTTAAAGGCCAATTTCATGCGCTCGCCGTCTCCCAAGCGGTGAGGAGCGTCGTGTACTACCCATGGGTCATGTCGCAGCGATTATTGCTATGTCCCCTGGAGTTATTCGTGTCATCAGGGGACTTTTATTTTCAATCCCAGTCTACAGTTTTAAAAGTGCTGTCGGGAGAACTCGGGAAAACCAGGACTGCTGAGGGAGGAGCAGAGAATCATGTGTGTTGCGACTTGTTCGGAAACATTTTCTCTGTAAATCTTTTCAGTCTGGAAGAGATATTTCCCTCGAAATTACGGGAAGTTCTGACCGAGAAACATTTTATAAATTGATTTCCATCTTTTGAAATACTTTTCGATTGTTTATAAGGAAAACGGTGACTTTGGACTTGATTATTTATGGCCTCTTGAGCAAATAAAAGTTGTTGTTTAAAATGTTTGGGAACCAACTGACGACAGTACCTATGGATTTATATTTGCCACAAATGATATTGTTCTTACATCAGAAGGTAATAATAGAGACTTGGAATGAGGATGTAAAATCTTTTCTACGCTATACTTTTTTCATTTAAAATGACGAGTGGAAGTTGTTAGAGAAGGTGACGAATGCTTTTGGTCATTTGGTCCATGAGAGAGATGTGGGCAATTTGGTAGAGATGGAATTTCTAGGGATGGGAGGAAGAGTAGAGATAAAGTCGGAATTGGCTCACTAGAAAGAAAATATTGCGTGGAATGGAGAGTGCTTCATTGAAAATGCTTTTTAATGATGTTGAAGCGAAGATTTGTAATTTGGAAAATTGAATAAAAAAATTGTGTCAAGACCTGAAATCAGATATGAATATTATTTAGGCAACATAGTTACCTTTTTATGACGTGATTCAAGTCTCTTAGACATTCGCCCCGGCTAACGCATGCTATAATTTACATCGATTCTTAATTGAATTTTTGATGCTTCCACATAATCACAAATGACCAAGAACACTTACTGAAGTATTCGTTTTCTGTGATCCATTTATGATCTATAATTAATGTTATTTTCTCTCCCTATTTGAATACCAGTTTATTTTAGATTTCATAATCAAATAGTATTTAATATTATATATTTCATTTTTCAACTTTCTCTACGCCAAGCTAGCCAATGTAATATGCTTTAAATCTCAACCGTAGTCTTGCGCTGTATTTTACATTTTTGTAGGCATCGGTCGGTATACACCAGGTCGAACCAACCTTCGGGTTGGTACCTGTGATTTTCTTTTATGAATCAGAACTTCAACGGCTTCTCTCGTAAATCGAAGAACACCTGAATTCAGAGAGCATTGAGTACACAATATGGGGGTTTTTGCATATGAAAGGAAAAAATCTCAATGAAATTTCTCCATTATTACCATCAATAATGAAGTAGCACAGGGCACTTTATTTTGAAAGATAAAGTGATAATAATATGCATTCGAGGAAATTATTTTCTCCTCAGCAAAACCTTTAGGGAAGCGTGAACACGAATAATTTTTTTCCTAGCGCAATACGTACATTCTAGGATTCGCTGGAAAATGAGAATCCTTCCAATTAGACTCCTGTTTATGGATACTATATAGCGAAAGGAATTCTCTGGCTCGACGATCGGTCGCTATTTTAGAACAATCTCTGAGTTTTTTCGTCTATTTTTAGAATGATTCCTGTGTACTGACGCTTCTTTCTGTATTGTACAAATATAGTACGTACCAGCACGGTCTTACGGTTTTGGACCAAATGGGCAGTAAAAGTCTTAGCAGTTAATTTTTAACTCTTCCTTTGAATGAAAATAATACTGAACAAGAAAAGAGTGGCGTGTAAAGCTAGACTATTGCTTTGGACACGGTTGACTCAAGCATTCAGAGAAAATACCTTGAGAAGTATCCTAAAAGCACCACGCTCCTTGTTTGCAGGCTTGAAAATCTGTGGACCCTATGGAGATTCTCTCATCTGAGTCGAGGACCAGTCAGCGTTGACATAGTGTGAAACATTTGACGGAAGAAATTGTCGGGCTGTCTCCTTAACCTCTTTTGAATTCTAAAAATTTTATTTTATTTCACTTCACTCATACAGGGTTTTACTGTCTCGGCCATGGAAGGAAATTCAAGATCGATATCTTCATCTCGTTCTTATAGTACCCAAATAAATCGTGTCCTACTTTGTTACAGAGAAGGCACAATATACCGTTTCATCTGTTTAGGGCGCCTAGAAATTATAAACTGAGAATCAAACTAGATACCCATAAGGGCTAACTAAGTTCAACCTTAAGTATTATTTGGAAGATTCCAAGAAACTACGGGAGATGCCGCGACAGTGACTTTTAACAGAGTCATCCGCAATATGCGCATTACAAAGAAAATTTCATAGTGTACAAATCATTTTCCTTGATCAACTTTGAGGATTCTAAAAATAATCCTCGGAGATTCGAAACCGGATCCCTCGGTGTCCGACAGAGTACTTTAGCCAATTAAGCTACCGAGGCGTCCTCTCACACACTGAAATTTTGGGGCTTTTAAAGGAATGAGCTGCTTTGACGACATGCCGTACATACAATGTCACAGGCATTCAGTAGTCGTGCGCGACGTGCCACAGTCCACTAGGTTAAAGCTAACTCTGCACACTGGCTAACTTAACTAACTAACTTTGAACACACCTTTGACAAATTCCAAGAAACTGCGGGAGATGTCGCGGCAGGATATTTTAACGGATTCATCCGCAATGTGCGCATTACAATGCAAAAATCGAATCGTGAAAAGTCAGGTTCAAATCCCGGTCAAGGCGAATAATTTTTACACTCTGAAATTGTTGCACTGTCTCTGGAAGATTATTTTAGGATAGTGAGGTTTCCTACATTTGGATATTCATTCACCGTTATTATATGAACAGATTAGCACTTCCTCTCGGATTTTGCTGGGTCCCCCCGAGGGTTTTCATGCACGTAGTTATAGTTGTGGTTCGATATCGATGGAATGAGTATGTTTCACGTATTGCGATGTGGTAGCAGGGCAAAGGCCAAGAGATTGTTGCATAAATTGGAGCGCTAAGATCACAAAAATTATGTCAAAAAATATTTATTAAAGAATTCATTTGTTTAATATGACCTCACGTGAAAATGGGATATTAGTTGAGTCATTTCCTAATTCTCCACTTCCCAATGTGAAAAAAAAGGCGCCGACGGCTGTCCAACTCTCCCAACCCCTCATCCAAGGATCTCACGTGATAGGATGGAATCCAGTTAATTCAGACAGTAAATTTCATGAGCTCTGTCCTAGAAGTCGTTAAATTCCCTTCATTTATTTTTCACCTTATTTACTACACGCCTCACTTAGAGCGCACGGGGGATATGTTTCAGTGCTTTTCGCATTCCCCCTCCGGCCTTTGACAGCGATCGTTTGCTCCAGTTTATACGTTTTTTTCCCCTAAGTGTCGCCAGGTACGGAAGCGAAATCTGGGCTTCTTGCGAGTGCAACACTCGACCTTAATTTTTAAAAATTATTATGATACACTAGTAAGCATTTTCAGGTTACAAACATATAAGTCATAACAGTCATTTTAATTGACTGATTATTTACGAGATTTAATATGTTTAAAAATTAGTCGTAACGCAGCTTTTGATGGTGACTGTTATTTTTTTTAAAAAATCACTCATATTATGCGCAGCTGGCACTAATATAATTAATCTTTCGCTTGCGGGGTAAGGAAATTCATGGTGAGAGGATTTGTTTACCTATTAGCCCGCGATATTTACTAGTAAGTCGAAATAGAGAGTATCTTTAATCCCTTTCGAGAAGGCTTACATCCTTTTGTAAAGTACAACAATTTCTAGATTATTACTAGGGCAGTTGGAACAATTCATTTATCTTAGAAGTGCTTTGGTCCAAGATGCTCATGTTAGTATAGGGAAACGTGCAGAAATAAGAATTGTGTTGGGTAAATAAGCTTTTACAAGGAGGAGGGAATTGATGACAGAGGGATTGAGGAAGGGTATTAAGAGAAGGCTCTTTAGAAATATGATATGGGTGTGGTATTTTATAGCGCGAAAACATGGTTTTCGAAACAAGATAATAGGTGCGAATTGGAAGATTTTGGGATGACGATGTGGAGAAGGATGAAAAGGTTAAATGGACAGAAAGGAAACGAACGAAGAAGTATGAGACTTGGTGAGGAAGGAAAGGGGATTGATGGGAGAATTCTAAAAGAGGCATGGAAGGTGGATGCATAGCTTTTTATTGGCGATGGGTTGTTGAAGGCTGTGATAGAGGGAAGGACGTTAAGCATTCGAGGGAAGGAAAGGAAAAGGTTGCACGGAATGAAAAGAGGAAGGAATATGCTGAGTTGGAAGAGAGGATCAGAAAGTTAAGAGAATTCTCATTTTGGATCACCTTAATTTGTGCTATTTGTATTTTTGTGTCGTCTTCCAAAAATATGAGGAAGGAGCAGGAGTGATACTACCTTTGTAATATCGAGCTTATTCCTGATGCACTTTTGAATCCAATCGAATTACTAGAAGTTCACGTTTTGGATTTATTCTTCACAAGCTATTATACAGTATAGTTTAGTATTTTGGGTTACCATTAAACTAATGAAACAAATCGTTTTTTTCTCAGAAAAAAGTCCAAAAGTCTACAATCATCCAATCTCGCATATTGTCTTGCACGATAGATTTCAGTCCCAAAATAGAATTGGGAAAATAACATTTAAAAAATTAGTTTTACTCGGATAACTTTGACTCTGAAGAATTATATAAGTTTTTCCTCTCTTTTCAAACGCCTGAAAAAAATGTTAGTTTTCACGATAGTAATCTTGCAAAAGGGAGGTTAAATATTAGGACGACTGAAAAAAAAGCTTCAAACTTTGGACCCACTTATGGATAAGGAATTCCGTGTCTGTACTGAATCTCCAAAGGAAGAAATCCGACGGGTATTTCTTCGTTCGACATGACGCGCGGTTATTCAAAAATTTTCCAAAATTTCCAAGGAAAACATATCATTTCCGCCTTACACCGTGGACTCAATTATAGGTTTTTATTCTCGCAGGAAATCGTTTCTTCAACTGCTTGCCCTCTCCCGCCTCGGCACCCTTCTCCTCCCCCCTCCCGCATTCCTCTCCTCCTCTTCAACCCCCCCAATCTCTTTCGACCCCCTCTCCTCGGTCTTCCCTTTCCACCCCAGTACCCATCACTCCGCACAAAAACCTTCGAAAAACAACGAAGAAGGTTCCTTAAGGAACCGGACTCTAATTTCCTCTCCAGCCTTGTCCTCCTGAATTTCCATCGGTACCTTCGAACCGTTTCAACGCGACCTTCCACCTCCGCTTTCAGAATTCATCTCTTTTCGCTCCTGCTTTCGTCTGCTCCTCTCTCTCCCTCCATCAAAACCAGTTTCTCTTCTACTTCTTTCCGAATCTTAGGAGTAACGCCAAATAAAGAAACGTCCCTCCGACAATTTCCTCTCGGTCCCTCGCGACTCAGTCCTTTTGTCCTCCTTGTTCCTCTCACCTTTATGCTCCCTCTTCCCTCGCCCTGGCTCCCTTCCCACCTGAGGAGTCCTCTTAACCTTTGCCCAGCCCCATTGTCCGTCACTCGAAGTCTCCATCCCAGTTCCCCCGCCTTGTCGCCGGCCACCTGCCTCATCCCTTTCTCGTGAATCGGTTAACTCTTCATCTGGGCGCAGTGCGAGCGAACGATGCAAGTAATTGGATGCGACAAGGAAGATTTGTCCAGATGTCCTCTTGTTGCCCAAAGGTTATCCGAAACTCTAATGGACCCAAGCCATATAAAGGAGTAAGTAGTTGTGAGATGTTTTCTGTAGAGCTACAAATTAGCCCCGGAAAATGCCGCGAGGGCGCGTGGGAAGGATTTTTGCGAAACCTTAAATGAAAATAGAGTGGATGAAGTAATATTTGAAAAAATAGGTAAGCGTAATAGGTGAATGTTTAGTACTTTTTGTAGTATGTGTAGGACTTTTTGGTGACAGTGTTTCACGAAAAGGTATATTTTTACTTAATTTTGTTCAGTTCTCGGATGAGTACTTTTGAGATGGTGCCAAAATTTCACAGTAAATTCGATTTGGGATCTGAATTATGGAAAGTAACAAGTTCCTTTTATTTTTCAAGGGTACATTATCCAACTACATGATTCATAGATGTTAACTTCCCTACAGCGTTCCTCAAGTTAAGTCCGATGCGAGGGTGGCACCCAAAGTTTGGTATTTTCAACAACGCGCATTTGAACCCCAAGCGTATAAGTCATTCAGAAGAGTGTTACCATAATTTATTTTACACCTATTTCTAGATTATATCCACTGCACAATATATTTCAATCAAGAAAGGAATTAGCCGTCTACGTGACTTGTTGTTTCTTTACAAATGGCTTTCCGAAGTCAAAAATGCAATGTTGCTTTTTGTTGTAGATTTCGCATCATACATGTAAACGGAAAATAAAACTCGATGCGCAAAAAATCAAAATTTAATTTTAGTTTATTTACTCAAGGATATTCATGGCCGTATTATGCTTATCTCACAAAATATGAAAATTACTTGTATGCAATGAAACTTAAGTCGTCAATAACTACCACCTTTTTGGGTATGAAGTCTTAATTTTAGTTGATTATATTTTGTTTATTCCCCCCTATTTCAGCGTGCACGCCAATTTAATACGTATATTCTTAATGGAAAGATATATCACAACTCGGACAGATCCTCTTTTCTTTCCTTTCTCCTGATTTTATAATATCATTTAATTATTTTATAGTATTCCCCAACTGTATCTCGATAAATGTAAAATAAAATTTTAATACGACCAGTTTCGATGTAACTACATCATCTTCAGGTCAAGAACCACCTGACTAACTACATCACCTGAAGATGATGTAGTTACATCGAACCTGGTCGTATTAAAATTTTATTTTGTGGAAAATTGCAATTTTAATTGATGATGATAATGATATTCACGCCTGTAACGTCTCTTTTTATGTATCTCGCAGGATATATTTTATCCAAAACATTTTTGGTTGTTGGTTTAAATTTTTTTGGGCGAAGAATATCACGACATCACCTTCAGCGATGTGATAATTTGAGGATAGGTAATTGCTATTTTAGTTCTACCGTTGAAGATAAGCTTGACGTTAGTCATCTCCCAATTCTAGAAAATTATGCTTTGAGAGATCGACTTGCTTGATAAATTTCCGAGGTAGAGTGCAATGTCACGGACAAGTGCTTTGGGAATACTTGCCACTATCTCCTTGGGCTCAAATTTGTTGTTCTATCTTACGTACGAGTACACGTCAGAGTTGTTGGATCATCTCCTCTCACGATAAGATAAAGTCAATCATTTTTGTGCTCGACTAGCTGGTCTCATCACTTGACTTGTTCATGTTGGTAATACGGACACTTTCTTCGACATTCACCTTTTTGTCCGCTGTCTTTTACAAAACTCCCATCCTGCATTTAGATTGGATGATATATATATATATATATAATTATTATTAAGTAATCTACCGTTTAAGGTAGGTTTTTGGATGGACACAACTATCAAATAAACATTTTGTGACTCCCCACCTAGCAAACTAATCTATATCAGGTCCCTCTTCATCTCCGTGTTCTTCCTTCCTCCCTTCATCCTGTCCAACATCCCTATCCTGTTCCTGCCCTTATCTCGTTTGCCCAACATTCTCCCCTCTATTACCCTCTTCAACATTCCACTACCGCTCAATACGCCTTTCATCCATTTTTCCTGCCTCCATAGGATTTCTCTCAACAAACCCCTCTCCTCACCCACCATCTCTAGTACTTCCTCATTTGTTTTCCTTTCGGTCCATTTCACCTTCTCCATTCTTCTCCACACCCACATTTCAAAAGCCTCCAATCTACGTCTATCCTCCTGCTTCAGTGACCACGTTTCCGCGCCGTACATTGCTACGCTCCATATCAGAGTTTTTACGAGTCTTGTCTTAACATCCCTACTCAACGTCCCCGTCATCAACTCCCTCCTCCTTGAAAAAGCCTCCTTGCCTAGCGCAATCCTTCTCCTTACGTCCCTACCACTTTGACCGTATTGGTCCAAAACACTTCCGAGATATGTAAACTGCTCAACCTGCTCTATTTTTTCCCCGCCTATTTTAATATTTAGCTTAGCCTTTTTCTTTCTGGAAAATCGCATAACCTTTGTTTTATTTATATTGATTCTCATCCCATATTTATCGCACTGAACCTCCAATTCACTCAGCAATGCTTGCAACCCCTTGGCTGACTGAGCAACTAATGCTTGGTCATCAGTAAACCTAACCGATTTTATGAATTCCCCTCCGACTTTCATTCCTACCTCCAGTTCTTCTCATGCCTTTTTAATCATTTCCTCCACATATACGTTGAACAGCACCGGTGACAATGGGCAACCCTGCCTTACCCCTCTTCCTAACACTGCCCATCCGGACTCTCTGTACCTCACTCGCACCTGAGCAGTCTGAGACATGTACAGGTTGCGGATCAGTCTCCTGTCCCTCCAATCCATTCCTATTTTCTGCAATACACGCATCAATTTTTCCCAATTCACTCTATCAAACGCTTTTTCGAAATCTACAAAACAGGCAAAAACGTCCTGGTTGTATTCTATATTCCTTTCAATTAGTGATCTCATTACTGCAATGGCATCACGCGTACCTCTTCCTTTCCTAAACCCAAACTGATCATCCCCTAAGTTATCATCTGCCTTACTCTCTATCCTTTTGTTGATGATCCTGAGAATAACTTTAGCTGCGTGGGATATCAAACTTATTGTTCTGTAATCCTCACATGATATAGCCTTTGCCTTTTTTGGAATAGGAACTAACACCGATCTCACAAAATCTTCCGGCCAGATTCCTTCTTTATAGATACTACGAATCAGTCCATATAGGGCCTTCTTCCCGCATTTTCCTAAACATTTCAACAGTTCTACAGGTATGTTGTCCACCCCCACGGCCTTATTTGCTTTCATCTCCTTTAATGCCCTTTCTATTTCATCGTCGAGTATGCCTGGACCTAAGCTATCTTCTTCTACATCATGTTCCTTTCCTATGTCTAACCTTGTCGGCCTAAGTTCTTTACCATACAGTGTTTCTATATATTCCTTCCATCTCTCTTGGATTTTTTCTGGTTCAACTATTATCTATTTCTATCTATATATTTACATATATATATACATACATACATATTTATATATCTACTCCCTATCTCAGAACTCGGTCTATTATTAGGCTCGTGAGAAAAACTACTTTTATAAATTTTGATCATGTTACTAAGAATGAAAATTAAAATAATCATTAGGTAGCTGAGGAATTAAAATAATGCACCCGTTATTACTATTCGTGAATGTCATGAATTTGCAGTTCATATTCGGGTGTGTCATTGCTCTCCGCCATTTAATATTTTTTCATGTCTTAGTATGCATGAATGCCAAACTCTGGTTCATGTCTCATGTACTTTCCTCGAAATAAAGTGGTACATAAGGATTTCGTTGTAAGCCGAACATAAAATCGGTCTGAACTTCTACTTTTTCCCGAAAAACAGCGTTGAGAGATAGTGGCCAATTACAACTGACTACTCGCCCCAGGTTTAAGGTTCGGGCAGATGAGGACTAATTCGTTGATGTTATCGTTTTCGAGTGAAGGTACGATTACATTTTCGTAATTACTTTCAGGATCTTGGAGAATCGGGGGAGCGAACGTTATTCCCCTCTTCCTTTTACTTGTGAGCCCACCGTCCCCTGCTCTCAAGTACAACTTTTTTTAAACTTGTAGCACCCCGATATACAGTATTCCTCCGCGGATTACCGGTTAGCGGAACTTAGATTAAACCGGGATATTTCGAAGTTGCACTCGTTTTTCTTAATTCTTGCATGCGCCGCTCCCATAATATTATAAGTTCATGAAATATGAGCATCGTATATCGGCTGGAAGTAAAATCAAATGGTGAGTGTTTCACTTCTTCCGCCAGCATCCATCCAGAGGGCATTCCTCTCACATCCTAAGTGGCTCATGATCTTTCTCCTTTTTACCGATCTTTCTCTCCCATTAGGAGCGCTTTTCTTGGTCAACCTTTCTGCCTCCGTTCATTGTGTTTCCTCTTTCTCTCTCTATTTCTCGTGGCAATTCCTTTTTATTGAGCATAATCGCGTACCGTCGTCATCCCGTAATTCTCGAACGCTAATAACAAGAGTCATTATAGACTTTTCCCTCTTCCATCAGCGCACTCTTGCAGCGTTATTAATTAAGTGCCTTTTCTTATTCCCTTCCTTCTTCCCTCTCCTGCTGCTTCTTGCCCCGTACTCGCGGAGCTCGTTCCCGGCCGTCCCTTCGACCTTTTACAGCGCGGTTTTTGTTACACTTCCTCAGCTTGAGAAGATAGGAATGAAACTTAATGGGCGAATGTTTTAAAATTCGACTCACTTTGCGTAATTAGAAAGGATGTGTAGATTAGGAGGATACCCCCATTGTCTTCGTGAACCCTGTGGTAACGCAGACCTTAACGTTAAAGTTAATGATCCCTTCATTGCAAGAAGGCCTGTGCATGCACAATTATCGTGTTACAGGCTCGTTTTCCGCCCATCATCCTTATAACATCAGGCGGGCCATCACAAAGAAGTCTGACGGAGAAAGAGTCTTGGGATTATTTAATAAAAGAACGTGCGGTATTGATGTGGAGAGGGCCAGTATAAATCCAGAGGAAGAAGGAAAGACAAAATACACAATGGGAAACCACCACAACACCATTGAAGACTGCCAATTGAGGGGTTTGCCTTATTCTTTCGGTGTAGAAATACTTTCACACTTTTCACGTTATTTTTACTAGGGAGATATGCATTTTTTCTCGCTGATCATTATGTATTTACACGGTGTAAAGATAGTATATAGTGCAAACAAATAATATCGTGGAAATATGTACATTGATTAATAAATATGTATCGTGGATGTAATTATTTAACAGATATGCAGTTGACATTAAAACAAACACGATCTCTTTTATGAAAGATATTTTTTCGCCAAGTATATGTTAGCTACAGAAAATGGTGATTTTTCCTCGGGAGGTTTTTATTTGATTCAGTGATCGCCAACTGGTACTATAACTCCATATTCTCTCTCATTAACATTCATATTTTTCTATTTCGTGTGTACCATTGATACTATACCTGCTCTTACCGTGGACCCCCTCAGGAGTTACCGTATTTAAGCTTTTTCGTCATTTTTTTTACAAAGCTCAATTCATCTAATTCATATTCAACACATGCGACGTATATTTCGCTGTTTAATTTACTATAAGCGAGAACTTATATTAAGTAAGAAATGTAATCAAGTGACACATTTTATTGCACAAAAACTGAGCCCTTGAAGACACTTTTAATGGTTTTGATGCAATGGCAGGCCTGTTTGCGTCACGCGTGTACAATGAAATAAGTAGTTAAATACTCTCTTCATCCACGAAACAAACCCGACTTCTCATTAAAAAGTCATTTATAATTGCGCCTTGATTCCGGGCCTTGTCTGTGGTACCAGATGCTCAATTTATACATGATTCATGATGACCTTTAAGAGAACGTAATGGACTCCCAGAAGCTCTGTCAGCCGAAAATCACAGCATGAATTTTTATTTTTTTTCAATTAGATAACTTGAAATCTCCATAAAATGAATTCTAGCTTAACCCATCCGTCAAAAATTAGATTTGGAAAAAATGGTAGCCCCTGTGTACGTCGAAAGTCATGGTTTGCAAATACCTCGCGGAAAGAAAGTTCTTTAGAATAATATACTGTTGTACTATGGATATGTACATTGTTTTTTTGTAGATAAAATCAATGTTTCAACGAAGTTAGTGTTCATATTTTTGAAAACGAACTCTTCTCTAAAAATACATTGATGTTCCTCCATAATAATATATTTTTCTATTTTCATTGATGATGGTAGATGTAATGAAAGCAATATTGAGACAACAGATAAGCAGGAATTTAGGATATAAACAGTTATTCCTTACCTCGTGAATTTCGAGACGGCGATCGACAGAGTACATTAGGAACAACATAGGGAACATATTACAAAAAAATAGGAATAGACTGGAGAGATAATATCTGATTATTATCCGAATGATCCAAAACTGTGCGTCTCAGGTGACATGATTGTGATGGAAACTCAGGATGGGGAGTGATAGGCGGTGAGAATTCTCTTAAACAAGGCTGTGCGTACTTTAATAAGATTGCTCGTAAAAGGTGACGGAATAAGCATAGGTTGAATGTTTTTGAGAAGTAAATGTAGAGTAGGATGGAAATATTGAAATGGGCGGAAGGACAACGAGACAAAAAAGTGATAGGTTTCGTAAGAAAGATTTTAAGGAAGGTTTTTGGGATAAATTCGAAGACAAGAAATGTGGATAGCGGACATTCGTGGCAATAAATGCCGAAGACTGTGGTAACAAGGGTAATGTTGTTTAAGTAAGTTAGAGGGAGTAAAATATTAGGCACGTTTGACTGAATCAAGGGAGAGAGAGAGAAGATATGTACATTTATAGAAAGATGTATTGTAATTTAGGGTATTAGGTATTTACTTTTACTGCTGAGTGGATCTTAGATGTATTGCAGTACTCAGTTCATGCGTCCATCAAAATCCCATACAGATCGATAGGATGGATACCCTTAAACTAAAAAAAACACTTTGTTTTGTCTGTATTCACTTACCGAGTGCTTAATACGAGTGTGACTACATTTACAGTACTACCAGTCTGGTGATTTAGCACCATTTTCCACGCTCCGTCCGGCTATTTTCACTGTATGAAAGGGTGCATATTTTTAAATTGAGAGACATAAAAATCCGATTCGTTACATGTTACCCATCCCTCCAACATCTCGTGTACATATTTTTGTTTCACTGATCTTAATCCAAAATGCGACATTGAGGAAGCATGTTTAGGTATTTGGTTGTATCTTACTGGGTAGATATATATATATGGGTTGTTGGTATCTGTCTAACCAATAGCTACAAGTGGACCAACTTAATCTAAGTCTGATCAGTAATTTTGTAGAGAGAGCAATTAAAATATACGGGAATGCGAACGCATAAGAAGATTATTTTAATCCATAATTTTGTTACTAAAAGAGAAATTCTTGGTCGTGTATTGCATCAACAAAATTAATTATAATCAGATATTTAAATTAGTTATTGTCTTAAAGAATTTTTTTCAGTGTTTGTGCACCTAATTTAATATTTCAGTTAAAAAGCAATCTTTACCTTAATTCAATATTAACATCCGTCGCAGGGAAGACAACTTTTTGAAATGTGAACTTAGCGTGTATTTCGATTTGTTGTCGTTTCCCTTTCATAACCCTAAATTAAAATTCTATTAATCCTTTGAGTCAACTTAGGGCCCCAGTAGCTGCGTCAAATTTTAGCTCAATGATCGCGTTATTTTTTCGTCAAAGAGTAGCATGCAAACATCATCCAGACAAACTCCATATCATATACATTTCCCGCGGAAGACAAAGCAGTTTTTCAATATCATTGAAATAAATGAACCGCTGAAATAGTAAACCTGAATCCTGAGATTGATTACATTACAAGTGGAAATAAAATATTTTTTATGAGGTATAATCAAAGGTTGAAATTGACGCATGTTGCTCGATAATGTGGTCAAAAAAATTCCAAAAAGAAGGACTTGCTCATGTGTTCAATTTTAACCGTTTATTTTTACACTTGCATAGGATTTATTTGATGCCTCTCCTCGACTTAGAGACACGAAAATGCATATTATTATCGAATATGTTGCCAAAATCAAAAGGGAAAACAAGATTCACAAATATGGGCTAACCAGAAATGCAGGCGACAACTCCGTCCCTGGGACATCCTCGGAAGGAGATAGCGCCGGGAGTTGCATGCGTCACTGAACCGCCCGGTCGGACTTTACGTGTTTTGCGCGTCTTTGCACCGAGGTCACTGGTTCTAATCCCGCCTTGATGCGGATGATGCTGCATCTCGAGAAAACAGCGTCCCCGACGCTCAACGTACCCAGGCGACATGACACTGAGACGACAAAAAGTGAACACACCGGTCACCGGAAGAAATACGACTCGACTTCCCTCACTAATCCTATTCCGATTCATCTTCGAGAGCGGTTGGTAATTATTATGGTGGGGATGAGCCACGGGGAACGGAATAGAGGGAGCGGGGATGGTCTGGGAGGCGGTGACGCCTGGTTCAAGGCCCTTCGCCGCCCGCCAAGGATCCCCGCTTTTATCCGGCCCCCCCTGTGCGAGACGGACGATGGCTCCCCCGCCTCCCTTCGCCAACTTGCCCGAGGGGACGGCTCCCCGCGACAGTTTGACAGTCTTCCCTCTAGAGAACAGGAGTGTAGGCTGAGCGGGGTCGTGGGTTCTCTTGGTGGCGCGGAGGGACAGCAGGAAACTAGGGCAGTTTCCCAGAGTACGACCCTTCACAAACGCCGCTGAAAAATAATCCTTGCGTTATTGGATCCTGTGACAAGATGGCACTGGGGAGCCGCAGATGCAAAACTGCTCGGGATAAAGAGAAAGTAGGGGTGGATAGAAGAACGTGACTCCAAATACCATCGCGGAATTCCGCGGCCTCTCCAGGATTCTTGTTGGAACTTTTCTGAAGTAATGATGGATTTGATCATGAGCTCCTTGGTTGATTGCTTTAATTTGATAGGTGGCATTTTAAAATGCCTGGTAACATTCCATGATGCCCTTTTAATAGGCAATGAACTCATGACGATGATAATGATACCACTACTATTGTTTATAATAATTACGGAAGTTTTTTGTTTTTTTTTTGTTAAACTGCATTTTTAATGGTAGCAGTTACGATCGCTCGTACTATTTATCTGATGGCATATTGAGCAAATCGAGTGAAAATAATAACATTAAAATAATTTTAAAAAGTAAAATTAAACTAATTGAAGAATATATGTTTCTTCCCTCAGTAGGAGGAACGTATTTTATTCAGAGTGTCACGCAGACCTAACATTGAAATCTGAAGTGGTTTAACAGCAATTCATGCTGATAGAAGAGTAAGAAAATTAAGGAAAACGGCAATACAAAACAGTGCAACGTAATATTATAGATTTGTCGCCTTGATATTCGTAACTATTTCAGTTTTGAACAGTGGAAAAACTTGTTGAAATCTACGCATTTCCATCTCCAAGATGTCTACCATTGATTTTATTTCGTGATCATGAAACTTTACATTGTGTGACGAACGTCATCCTAATCCAGTTGAAATTTAAAATGTGCTGATTCTAAATGAACTCTAAATAGTTAAAGTCATTAGCCATAACTCATAGTTGCAAGTTTCAAATCCGAAACAACTGTGAAGAAATGCAAATGTGTTGTTGTGTCCATACTAAAAGGCGCCGAGAATAAACTTCATTTTTGGTCAAATTAATGAAAGATTTAAACCATTGGGTCGAATCTAATTAGGCCAGTGAAATGAGTCAGCATTAAATTTTCATTAAAATCTAAATTCAGTGAATAAATTATTAAGGAATCACTGACTCTTTAATTCCGTTTTCAAATTGTCCTGCGAGCCCTGACGCGCATTTATGATGTTTGAAATTTATTTACCCTTGACATTAAAAACCAAACCCGTGGTCCCGGCGACGATTTTTTTGCTCGTATGTTTTCCTATTTTTGAACCGTAACTAAAGACATATAGACTCGGATATGCATTGGTAGTAATTATATGTACATGAAATATCCTAAAAGTTCTAAAAGTTATTAAAGTTTTCCTTCGGGTAGACGCTGTGGGTGGTTTTCGGATGATAACGTTTTAATAGTCCTCATTCGAGCCAACCGCAGTAGTCCGATGTTCTATGTTAGCAAACCATCGGTCACAGATTCGGATAACGGCATTTAATTTGCAAATATTTAACTTAGTTTGAGGTGTAAGATATGAAATTAGCTTTCGAAGTACTTAAATCCAAATCTTGTACTATAATTGTAGTACGCACATAAAAAATAACTTTTTAATTTCGTATATTTTCAGGAAAATTTATATAGAAGCTACATATGAGTTGTGCATTATATTTTTAATTCATAGATAATACATATGATCTGGTACTTTTCCATCCTTTTGAGAGTATAAATTTCTCTCGGGTCTTCTACCGGGTGAGAGTCTTCGTTCTGGTCGACGTTTCGACACCTTCTCAACTCTCGCCCTGTAGACAATCAAGTGGAATCAAGCAGCGAAAGGTCGGCCAAAATGGGTACTCTCACCCGATGGAAGGCTTGAGGAATTTCTACGTGAATGGAATAGTTTCAGGCGTCAATTTGTGGAAGCGATTCATATCGGAAAAGAAATACTTAGTTATTTCACAAATATTGGAAATATTAATTATTAATATTCCAATATATGTTGAATAACTTAGTATTTATATTCCGATAATTTCTACGTATTATATATGCTATTATTATATTGCATGCGCATTATTAATTGGAGACATTCATTAGTATCTCATCAAAATATCTGAGATGACATAGGGGTCTAACAAAAAAGACATGAATATGTCCAGATTGAGTTGTGTGAAAAGCTTCCGACCTCAACATGAAGAGGCCATTTAGATAAATTTTAAAAAACTGTCGAGGAAAAATTGTCTCCTTTATTTGTTAGGTCGGAAACTTTTCAGACTACCCAATGCATATATGTACCTGCCGCTACCATGGTTATCAGCCCGAAATTTGGTTATATAGGTGAGTGTAAGAGCTTCACCTAGTCATAAGCCCAGCGGCGTGTGAAATTCACACATCAGGGCTCCTTTCCTCCAGTTCCTTTCTCTGTGCTGCCTATGGTTTCCCTGGAAGATATACGAGTACATCCTGGAATATGCACAGGCTGAGTGAAGCTGAGGGTACTCATAGGTGTCATCTGGAATCGAACCCGGACCCTCCGTTGAGTAGCCTAGTACCCATTGGACAAACCTTTCTCCACTATATCGACATACTTTCTTTTTTAAGCAAGAAATTGGGCAATATTTTATTCTTCATCAACATTTCATGTTTCCTCGCCATCCGAAAGCATATGGATTCGCCCAAGATGGATTACTCTTGGTTTCACCGGCGTGAGTTAGTCTCGAGTTAGCCAAAATTTCCTAATGAAGGAGAAAACAAATAATTCTTGGGCAAGTGCCGAGTGATGGGTGGGATTAGATTAGAAGCCGCTGCTTGCCCGAATGACGTTACGTTTCACGAGAGTCAACGGCTCACTCTTTCCGGAGGGCGAGCCGTCGTCGGTCGAGGCCGAGGTGCGGCACAGAACCCCGCGGCTGAAGAAGCGACGAATATATGAGGGAAGGAGTCCGTGATACACATCTGCAGTCCAACGCAGCCACTATTCATTTCAACCACCAAAAAGAGGGGAGAGGGGGGCTTTGCATATTGGACGATGCGGCTCCCTGGGCCGACGCCATAACTGGAGACGGCCACGGCGTGAAATCCAAACTTATGATTTGTTTTTCCGGCGTACTTTGGACGACGGGGATGGCGGGAGGAAGACGACGACGACACAACGGGGGGAGGAGAGCAAGAGGGAAAGAGCGCGGAGTTTAAGAGTAGGGTTAGGGGTAATGAGGAGGGGAGGGAAAAGAGGAGAGAGGAGAACGTGCGGAAAGCAGGTTGGAGGTTGTGGGTGGGAAGGGGAAGGGAATTAATCTGCGGCGGGAGAAATTGTCTGGAGGGAGGGAAAGGAAAGGACGGAGGGACCGAGGAAGGGTGGCGACTGCGTGGGCGGTGGAGATTAAGGGGGAGGGGGACTCGTGCGCCCACCAACCCTCCCTCACCTCCACCCGCCAGCCTCCCCCTACGCGCCGTAAATGCCAGCGGTTGCACCAACCCACTGGAGAAGCGGCTCCCATGCTTCGCATTGGCGGAGAAACGCTGAAAAAGCGACGCGCGTGTGATATATTCCTCGTATTAAACCGTTACACTCTGCCAAGCGGAAGATGTCAACTTCCGTTACCCTTATATGTAATCGCTAGCTAGTGCTTATAGTTTACTCACCGAGCAATGCTAAGCAAAATACACTTATATTCATGGAAAAGTAATGCATGCGGCTGTTTATGAAGGAAATGATGATTATTTCCCACGATATGCAATAGCTGTAGATCTTTTTGAAGTCTATTGAGACAACTTGGATTAAACGAGGAGCAAAATAGTTAAGCTGCACTGTTATTACTTGTAGTAAGCCCTACTATATCTGAGGCATGATATTACGTCTTTATAGCCTGTTGAACTGCTCGTGGTTTATAAATTCGTAGTAATAGTGAATATAATATCCCTCCATACCATATGGTGGGATTTGTTAGTAAATATTCTTGAGGATTTGTTTGGACAAATAACACCAACTAATAATAGTACCTACCGATACCAGCTATCACTTGGTAATTTACCAAATTAAGGGCAAATTGTTGCTGATGAAAGATATCCCTAGGTTTTATCGTCACACTATCTCTTCATGCCTGCTCCTTGAAATATCAATTTGTCTTCTATCAATGACGATAAGGTGTTAATGAAAAATCTACTCCACGTAAGAGGAGAAATGGTGGAAATAATGATTAACAAATCAGTAATCTTTGTGTCTGTCTGTTGTCAGTCAAAAATACGAACAAAGCCATCAATTGTAGAGCGAAACGCAACAGAAAGGAATTGCTATGAGAATACGAATTTGTATTTATGAAACTAGGACGCACAAGAAAAGCTATTTTGGGTTTTAGGTTTCTTGTGAAAAAAAAAGGATACGGAAAATCTAAAAAAAGAAAGCTTTCATCGAATTCGTGGTTAGGAAGCATGCATCGAAAACACCATATGGAACAGAAACATGTTCTGAGAACACAGGGGATCCTTAAACTGAAAAACAAGTGGTACACACCAGATGGGCATAAATAAATTTGAACTCGGATGCGAAATAACATGAATAAAAAAGTAAGGAATGAAAGTGCGTACTTTCACCCTTCATATTCGAAGTTTGCATCGAGAAGGTAATAAATGGTATTAAGGAAACCTCTGTAGGAAATCGCATTCACAGAGAGAGAGAGAGTAAAGCACGTGGCGTTTTATTTTCAGACGACGTGGCAGGGAAAGAAGGGGGTCTGAAGAATGGTCTTTATTATGGAGAATGTGAAGGAAAAAAAGGCTTGACGAGAAAGAAAACAAAACCAGAAAACGGAATATCAAGAACAGTTGAAGGCAACGCAAACGTAAAGCTTATCAATCACGCTCCAGAAGAAGTTGAAGTATTTTTTTATAAGGTTACGGGATCACCATCTATGGAAAAAACAAAAGGATAATTAAAGACAGTACTGCACAGGAAGGGATTCGATAAAATCCACTGATAGTCCCAAAAATCAATTCAATAAATAAGAAAATATGCATTCTTGAAGTCTGTTCTTGGAGTAAAAGTTTAAAGGGAACCCAGAGGAAGGGTACGATGCACGAATCACGAAAACGGATACTTGAATATGAATAAATATAACCCAATCGAGAGATAATCATTGGTACAGTCGAATGGTGGGCTGCGTATAACCAGTCATATGCATATTGACGTCAATTATCCCTTTGAAATTGTGATTTAGTCCAAGTATAGGGCAAAAAGGAAAATATTAATTTTAAGGAAAACCTAAGGTTGACCGCAAAATTTATTCCAATAACTTACTAAAATATCAACAGATCAAAAAATTAGCTTTAAAAACTAATAAATATCAGTATACATTCGAAAAATAAAAATACTTCGAAACTCCTCTGCCTAAATGAAGCTAAACTGACAAATGATTGTCAAAAAAACTGATTCTAAATCCACTGACTTGAATTAAGTGGCGTGTAAAACGGGCTTTTACAAGTTAAATATATTTCTGATATAAAATAAATCACTTCTAAAATCCACCAATACCTTGGGTTGGTAAACCTAATGGATTTCCAGGACACGTGCCTAGGCTTAAATTACAGTTGAGATAACGTTTTCAACTTTAAGCTTTTCGGTCCCCTTCTTGTCTCTTACAAGAACAAGTAAACCATTACGAACTTTCCCTCGAGGTCAACCTTCAACACTGGTCCGCTAACAAAAAGGTTCACTTCCGAAGGACTCGACAAGTGGTGTCGAGAACTTTTCAGAAGCCCCTGTAGTAAACATGTATATCTCATATATCTGCACCAAATGTAGATGTATTCAAGTTTAAATTACGAACAGGTATTCCATGAAAAGCATGGTAAGCCATAAAAACAATATCTTGAGAATACTACCAAGTTTAAATTAATATTAGGTTTTCTTAATCGACAAGTTTATGATGGTGGATTTTACATCGGAAATAAACTGAATATTTTTAGTCGAAATTCGCACAAACAACGGAGGTAGTAGCCCGAAGACTTGTTTAGCTCAAGGGCAGAGTTCACCTTGCTTCAATTCCTAGGGAATGTGACAGTTAAATATCAGGTTAAGTGGGAAGGACTGCAGTTTCTATACCAAGAGTATCTTAGGCCACGTTCTGAGAACTACAAGTGAACATGTCAATCTTTGGGACGCGCAGGATCTACTGATGGCATTAAATGTAGTATTTGTTATTTGTCTCAGTTACACACTAAGCCAATTTGAGTCTGTTACATTTAATACTTTTGAGAGGAATTTTTATTCGACCTGTGTAGCTTTGAGAAACGGAACCCCGAGTATCTGAAAAATCAAACGGCATGGGTGATGCTGAGAATATCAGAGTCACCCAGGTCATATCAGTCGTCATACGCTTAACCCATTGGACTATCACGCTACCCTTCACGTGGTAGCCTCTTAGCTGACTCCACTAGTCTACCAATGAAACCATGTAGATACCAAAAGGTTGAGGCAAGGATGCGAAAATGGAAAATATTACATGGCGAGATTGTTTATTGCTGCTATGATATCCACATACCTTTAATGTCAGATGGAGATCTTTACTAACCAATATTAGATTGCTGCATGTTTTATAAGCTACCAGAGTTTCTTAATACTCGACAGAAATGGAATTCGTAATCGCGACCTTTACGTATTCCAGCAAGTATTTTAGTCATCAAAGTAAGCCGACTGACCTGGTTCGAAATAAACAGAGAAATTTTATTTCGAGACTGTAAATAATATGAATTTTTACATGGGTGCTCTCCTACAATAAGTAATTAAAACACACGTTATCATTTGTATGTATAGAGTGTCATAGGGTATAGGGTGTTAATTAATCATCGGTATCTCCCAGTAAAAACTTACCAGGCAAATCAGGAAGTATTTATCGGACATCTGTAAACGGATATAAAATAATTTTTTTTCATTTGAGGCACAGCACCAATAATTTCTTGAAATCTACCCAGCAGCTTAATAAAATAACCCTTGTTAAGGCACAGTGAGAGCGTCCTATGAGGCTGTAAGCGGATCTACCATCATCCCCAACCAGCAGCCATTTATCTAATGGTAGCCAACTTCCTCCTCCTCTTGTTCGTCGGAAATTTCTACGAGTGGGCGCTAAATAAATCTCAGGTGGGCTCCTGCTTCTCCACTGGAGGGACGTATTGGATAGTGACGCGGCCACTTCTCAGCGGAAGTAATTTCTTTCGCAATCTGCTTATTCCGCGAGGAAAATCTCCCCCTTTACCTTTCCGAGATCATTTAATCCCTCCACACCCCTCTAACCTCTCCCCTTTCTCCCTTACTTCCTTTCCAACTTCCCTCCTCCCGTATGCCTGCCTCCTCTCCTCTTCAACGGAGTTCCCTCTTCTCATAAATGGAGGACAATGGGAAGCTAAGGAGACAGGAAATATAGTCTCCTTTCATTTTTTTATAACCAGGAAAGCTCTTTACAGCATTTTAATTTTTTTCACTCCCGTCTGAGCGATATTAACGTCATGGCGTTGAGAGTCTCGTCGGAGTTAACTTAGGCGAGGGTTTATTTACAAATTCGCGAGGCGTCGAATTTAAAAAACTTTAATTAGTAGTAATATTCTTGACGTTGATATTTTCACGCGTTTTAGTGGAATACGTTACCGAGTGGGTGGAAAAAGAATTTGGGGTTGGTAATGCTTTTCGAATTAGCGATACGGTGACAAAATTTGAAGAAAGAATGCATAACCGTCTCAAGAAGTTTTCTATTCTATCCTCGTCGTCGCACTAATGAAGAAGTAAGCATTATTAATTTGGAGCTGTATTGGTTTTCCACAATTTTGAACATTTGATACTATTTCGTATTCGTTAGCAGTTAAACAAATAATTCTAAAGTAATTTAGAAGTTTAAAAGGGGGAAATTGTCACCATTTATCGTTCTATGAATCAAAAGAGCACAAGCTCTGATGAAACGAATAAAATAGGTAAACGAATCTAATGAACTGCAGTCGAAACGTCGAGAAAAATTTAAGAATCGAGCAAAGAAGTATTATTTTTTAAGAGTTGCTCATGATCATTATTTACTATTGCTCTATTGCATTGCACTATTGCTCATCACCATTTACTTGCAAACAAATTTTCGTAATATTTTCAATAACACATTTAATTTTTTCTAGATCAAGTGTAATTTAATTCGTTGTCTCGGGCGTGACTTCATGGAATCGACTTAACATAATGAAAAGAGAAACTTTATAATTCCACATAGATTTATTAGACGGACGACCTAGGTTTCGACGTGGCACGTCTTCATCAGGTACATTTTGCAAAGAAGACAGAGAATATATAGTCACACAAAATTTTGGGGGGGAAAGAGGGGGGAAGGGGAGGGGGGAAAGGCGAGAAGAGAGAGACAACTCCCCGGTCTGAGGTGAGGGTTAGGGGGTGGAGGAGGGGAAACCCCAGGGGGGGCGGGGTTTGGTTAAGGGGGCTGAGATCATAGGGACTAGAAGAAAGGAAAGGATTAGGAACTCCGTAATCTAAGGAAGGGGGTGGTAGTGTAGGGGACGCAGGGAGAGACGTCAGGAGGGAGAGGGGAAATCCCGAGTATACGTAAAAACGCTGTATTAAGAGCCGGTAGGGGAGGTAAGGTAGGTGAAGAATCATTAGGTGTGGAAGGAAGGAAGGTCTAGAAGGGGGGAGTGGGAAGGGTACAAGATTTCGTTAACAATATTAACCTTATTTTTAACACATTTCAAAATTTCATATTGCTCTAGTGCGTCAAGCCTTTGTCCTTTCTTCTCAATATGTAGGAACTCTGGCACAAAATCACTCAGATGATTCTCGTCCAGTAGATGTTTGGCAAAGAGAGACGCCGAGTTCTTATTTTTGACGCAAGATCGGTGTCCCTTGATCCTTTCTTTAAACTTTCTCCCAATCTAGCCGATGTATCCTGCTCCACATTGACAATTTAATTTATACACGCCACTTTTCTCACTTGTAGGAATTCTGTCTTTGGTATGAGAAATTAAATTCCTCATGTACTGTTCGTTATAAAACGCTAGTCTTATTTTGTCTTTGGGGATTTTTCTGCATACCCTCAGGGATAATGGGCCTAAATAGAGAAACCTTCTCCATTGAGCACTTGATATATCGCTAGGTATTGACCCATAAATACAGTTTCTGGCTAACTTGGACATTTTCCTCTCATAAAGCTTGTCTATTAATTTTTCCAGGTAGCCATTGTTCACTGCTATTGTCTTAATAATATTAAGTTCCTTTAAAACCCTGGAAACCGTCATTGGTATTGAAGTTAGTCTATTGATCATGGAATGAAATGCTGCAAGTATATAAGTGTAATATACTCTATCTTCCGGGTATTTTAAAATAAATGAATCAGTTTAACTTAATTTTAAAAGCATATATGTAATATTCGAATCTTAATCTCTCAAAGGAATAACAATAAAAGGCACAATATAACTAGATTTCCAGTATTTTGGAATTTCGCTGGCTGCAACGAGAAGAAGATGACGAATATTTGACCGTTATCTTGGTTTGTCATGTGGTTTTCTTCACTTTTGCGTTTGAAGTACCAATAGTCTTCCTTTTAAAAAATAATGCTAGTGTCAAAGGATGTATTTTGGGGACAAATAAGCAATGAGTAAAACGACGTGTAGCACGTCTCACGAAACCTTTATTTCGCTAATAGCAGTTCCCTATGTTCTTAACTGAAGAAGTTACCCTCGATAGCTTGAACAATACGGACACGAATAACGCGGACGCGGTACTGGCATTAATGTTCATTCCATGAAGGACGAAACCTGACAAGTGTCCCGTCAATCTCGTAATCAAGAATGGATGTGGGGAGATAAAACTTATGAATACAATTTCACAATTTATTTTGAAGTATGTGTAATGTTATCTAAATAAATATTGGACTTATGCCTAGTAGTTTTATATTTCCCCTATTAAGATGAAATTCACAAAGCCAAGGCTTCTGCAGTCAACTCAAAGCATCATTGCGCCCAGACATAATGAAAATTATGTGAAATATGATGTTTATCTGTTGTAAAAAAGGGAGTTTCGCAACTAGCAAGGTAGTAAAGACAATGACTCATTCGCAAAAATATTAACACTTAAACAAACGAATAGACTTTTCTTAAGGAGCTAAAGGAAAATGAAAATTTCTTTGAAGTAACTATTTCAGTTTTCTTATTTTCTAATCCGTTTACCATTTATTTCACAAGTTTCTACCTTTACGCTTATTGTGAAATTTTTCTAATAATAATGTTTTAGTCACATCACTCGATTGAATAACTTCAAGAACAGAAGAATCTAAGTTAATAGCAATATCGTTGCAATGCCGGCTCATGAAATTGGACAGAAAAGAAACGATTTTCAGAGAATGCGTCACATTATCCTGAAAATTATTTTCTTTTAACACCTACGAGCTATACACCTCGTATGCTATCGCAGAATGCCTCGGAGTCAAAAGTAAACTCGATCGAACCGATCCGAGAGTGACAAAAGAACAAGGCAATGCAAGCACTCACTCACGGAGACACAAACAGACCGTTAACTGAGAAATTTACCTTTCCGGATCTTTTCCGGAACGGAAGAAGGTCGTGGATTGAGTTTGGCGGTGGAGATGTGGGTTGGCGTCTGAGGGGAGGGAGGGAGAAGCGGGCGGGAGGGGAGGAGTAGGGTGGGATGGGAGGAGGCGGTGTCCATCGCCGAGATGACAGTTTCATCCTTCTTCCCTCGCCCATCCCCTTAGCCCTCCGCCTGCTCGAGGTTCTCGTCAGTAATCTCCGTCCCCTCTCCTGTACATATTGAGAATGGGCCGATTTTTGATTGGAAGGCGGTGGGATAGGTAAAATAACCGGGCCGAGGGTGATGGTTGGGGAAATGAAAAGAGAGGGATGGGACGAAAGAAGGGAGCGAGGGGTAGGAAGGCGATGATGAGGAGGATGAGGAATCGAAAGAATGAGTCGAGTGTGACCAGGGAGGGTGAACAATATCGTGTGACCGAGTTATTGTGTACTTTAGGTCTGGAAGGAAGGAAGTCGAGGTCCGGCGGGAGTGGGACCGGTCTGTATGTTTTTGAAGGGGAAGGAGGGAATTGAGGAGGGGAAAAGGGCAGGTTGAGTTTCGTTTAGGACGGCATCTGTGGAGGGGGAGGAGAGTTCCGGAGGAAAGCGAGGGAGGAATGGACGGTCAGAAAACAAGAGAGGTAAAGACGGCCGTCCAATCATCGCGCTTTGTTGCGAGGATGAGGGTGGAGGAGGAGTGGAGCGGGGTGGGGCCGTGGGATAAGAAAAGAAAAGCTAATAAGGGAGAGAAATTGGTCGAATGTTCAACTAGTGCGTACAACTCCTGAGAGTAATAACATGACCACAAGGGTTGTCCGACAATATTCCTCCGCAGACGCTCAACCCGGCCTATATTCGCTGGTTACTTTGTCCCTTTGAGTATTAAAAAATAATCATTGGATGACCTTCCTCCTCCTCCCCTCACTACGAAATCCTACGTTAGTGTCTTTCATTTTTGGGTCTAGTTCGCTCGTCGTGATGCATTTCAAGATCAAATACGAATATCGTTGTGCTGTTTTCCCAATGAGTTTGATTTCTCCATGGGACTCATGAATAAATTATCACATTGACAAACTGGTCATATAGGTAAGATAAATGCTAATTTAACTACCCGAAAATCTCATCAATGAATACCGATTAGGGTATGATTATCTGATGAACGATTTAACTGAGCATGAGCCCTGGTTCATATTATATTACATTAGTCGTTAAAACGATACGACAGCGATGAATGAGACTTTCCCTGATTAACTCTGAAACCATCGAGACATAACGTAAATATATAATATTTATAGCAAAGTAGGTTTTGAATCCCTTCCTACTGATCACAAATTTTACGTGGTGAGGGGCTTGTGTGTTTTGATGACTCCTACGGCTGTGCCACTGGGAGAAATGATACTTATTCCTGGTAGGGTCATCAATGCGAGATAGGCCGAAGGTTAGTAGGCGTTCGAAAGGCGTTCCGTGCAGTCTGTTCCTCATTGATGCTGCTACAAAGACGTATGACCCTTGTTTAGCGATAATTCGAGTGATCATGTCACGTTAAGAACACTATTAAGAAAGAAAACGGCAAACAACCTCAAACAATTATTCCTAAAAATTATAGATTGGCAAAGAGTTAAGCATGAGTCCTGTTAACTACAGGGCTGATCTCACTGAGGCGAGATTGAAGTGATAATCCGTGAAAATCAAAGATTAGCCAGGAAAGATATTTATTGGATCAGAAAGATTAAAGATATGTGGAAAGAACACATAGAGTAACTATATAGTAAAGAAATAAGGCCATTAGTCATAGTCATAGAAAAAGGATATGACTTAGATTGGGATAGCTTAGGTCCAGATATACCTGATGGTTAAATAGGAAGGATAATAAGGGGATTGTAATTAAATAAGTTCATGGGGATCGATAAGATTCCCGCGATACTACTTAAGGGTTTAGAGAAATGTGAGAGAGGTTAGGAGACTTATCCGTCACCCGTAAATGTCACAAACAACTTAGGTGCGCGTGGTGGATATATAGTCGGCATGGGCAGTGTTTAAAAAAGGGTGAGATTGGGGTATCCATACGTCCTCTCAATGTATAAGGGGAGGAAATGGTAAATGAGGTACATTCTCAATTAGGTACATACAAATCTGTTACTTTTGCGGATGATGAAGCTTTAGTTAGCTGATCAGCTTAGGGATTACAGTAATTGCTGAGGTCATTATAAATTAGTGACATGGGTATTGGATGGAAATTAATGCAAAGAAAACAAAGATCATGAGGTTATCGAGAAACTAGAAGGCTAATTTTAACGTTAAAAAAGGAGGGAACTATAACCGGTGTGTCCCTCTTGGCAGTATTTTTGGGTCAAGATGGTCAGAGTGGTAGGGACATAGAAGGAGAATTGTGTTATGCAAAGAAGTTTTCACGAGAAGGGGAGAATCGATGTCAGGGACATTTGAGTAAGGATGTTAAGAAAACTCTGGGGGAAAGTTTGATCTGAAGCGTGGTTATGCACGTCGTGGAAATATGGTCATTGGAGCAACATGATAGGTGTAGATCAGAGGGTTTCGAAATATGGACATGGAGAAAGGAGGGAAAGGTGAAATGAACAGAAAGAAAAACAAGCGAGGAAGCGCCCGGTATGGTGGAGGACGAGAGCGGATTGGTAGGAGAAATCCCGTGAAAAACAGGAAGTTGTAGGAAAAGGATAGTTGTTAGATAGATATTAGACTAAATGAGAGGAGGAGGGAAGTATGTGGAGTTGAGGAAGGGTGTACTTTAGTGTGGTGTTTTGTCATTAGAGTCGAAGAAATGTATCATAGTTCAGTTTATATTAATCCAGTATCTACTTTAAAAGGTAGAATAACTATAAAAACAGTGTCTAAAATATCTTAGAGGAATTGTGAGCTTTTTAAGTGATGCGGTCTTTAAAAGCTGTTTACCGTCATAGGCAATACTATACTTAAATTAACCCCATATTTGTGCATATATCTGTAATGTTGCTATTTCTTAATGTCTAATAAACAGCCTTAGTGATAGTTGTCATACGAGTATTAACCTATGATAATATTGTGTTGTAAATTGTAAAATACTCTCAAGTAGGACCATATCCATCCTTCCCTTTCCACTACATGATCTTTTATGAGATAAATACGCAGTTCGAAGCAGTCAAAACGCATTCTTTCAGTCCATGAAGATTGGAGTTATTAATTTCTGAGTAATCTCAAATTTGGGGCCAAACTTGGAAAAAGTAGTGGTCGCAACTAATCAAAGAATCGGTGCATCATTGCAATATTAGGAGTATGAACGCTTGGCTGCGTAGCTCTCGACGATGTGAGAAAAATTGTATGAATTCCAGGAGACCTCAAGATTTATTAGGAATCTTTTGAGGCAGGAGAATTAAAGGATGCTGTGCCAAACAAGAGTGTTAGGGAGAATTTCATCCGCCGAACTGAACAATGAGCCATTGATTCAGAGCCCCCCGGTGGTTGTAAGAACCGCACTTTTTCCTTCCATGAACCGGATTCATTGAAATATTTTTCAGCAAGTTTATTCGTCGTATTCCACCGTAAATCTCACTGTAAACTCAGGTCAAACGGCTGTCACGACCTGCCCTGGCTGGCAATATAGCGCCTCAACGTTCGTCTTGGGTTTTTACGAGGAGCAGATGTTCCGATCGCAAAACTATAAGTTGTTTCCCCAGGGAGTATAAAAGAGGATAAAGGTTTGAGTATGGGAAAAGTGCGATCGTTTACCGGTGAAACGTAGATAGGTTGAGATTGACGCAGCGCACCTCATAGAAGGGAGGAAAAGATTGAAAGAGATAAAAGAGGTGATAGGGAGGGTAAACTGTGCTGGGAAGATACACCATGAAGTTCGTTCTACTCGCGGGTACAGATCGCGTGACAGGTTGAATGGATGAAGAAGGGATTCCTATGCATTAAATTGGGAATGCCCAAACAATGAATACCATTTACCTGGAGGGAAGCTTGGGATTTCGTCAGGGAATGCGTCAAAATATTACAAAAGGAAACTAAGTAACAACCTAAAAAAAGATTGATTGCTATGATAAAATTTCAATTCCTATGGTCCTTTTCAGGATTGATGCATCCTTCGTGGATTACTTTCCACTTTGATTTATTATGTTAGATTCGACTCTTTTCATGCGCCTGTAAAAGCGACACTCTTCTCATACTTCATGATTTGACTCGAGAGCTTTTAGGTGGTGTCCTGAAATATTAAAAAATTTTAATTGCTCATCTACTAAAATCTCAATTACCTAATAATACAATTTCTATTTTTCTTGTATCCATATAGGTACGTGAACATTTAGTATGATTTAAGGGTAACGTGAATCAAATTATCATGTCGATTCTGTTGGGGAACCATAAAGATCTATCATACAGGGCTTCCAGGGGAATTTCGGGCCATTACTGGGCCCAGATGACCTGGATCCCCTCCTTAAAATACCAACTAAAACAAGATATTACGCTTTATATGTCTATTTAAATATTTCACAACATATTTATTTAAATGAATGGAAGTACGACATCAGTTTAAATTAAATACAAATATGTAAAACTTTATATTTTTAATGCAACACCTACCTCACAACTGCCACTCGAGTGGCTAGCGCTCTGAGTCTATCTTTTGTAAATGAATATTTACTTAATGAATAACTGATCGTAGCACTTTTCACTTGATAGAATTTATTTTACGACCGGGTTTTGATGTATTACATCATCATCAGGTGATGGTAATGATGCAATATCTGTTAGACCTGATGATGATGTAATACATCAAAACCTGGTCGTAAAATAAATTTTATCAAGTGAAAAGTGGTACGATCAATTATTCATTATGTTCGAGTTCCACCACATCATACCTGAAGCTACTCAATTTGTGAATATTTACTTATTCCTAAGTAATTTCTAAAATCTTTGATTTCCAAAGTGCATGAATCGAATAATGCATCGTTTGTCTCTACTATGCAAATCAACAGGTATCCTTTTGTAACTATTGCAAGTTACACGACTATATTACGCATCATCGATATTTTTCACGATGAAAATAACAAAATATTGACTGTTATGCAAATGATTAATAGGGAACTAACTTAATTTGACAATCAATTGGTATATAGTTCAAGTTTCCAGTACTAACAGTATACCAGTTACTACAATACCAATTACTTCAAAAGATTGGCCTTAAAAATATATATAAAAAAACCATAAACACAGTAATCAACCCGAAGGTCGGTTTAGTAGGTGATGGTAGAGCTCACCCATGCACCAAGCCCGACGGCGTGTGAATGTTCACACATCAAGGCAGGGGGGCCAGTTCCTTTCCCTGTGCCGGTTATGGTTTCCAAGGAAGACCTGGTGCCCGAAAAATCAACTAGCTTGGGTGGAGCTGCAGGTGCCCAAAGTGCCTTGCCCAGGAATCGAACCCGGGACCCTATATATATATATATATATGTATATGTATGTCCCGGTATTAAAATATATATACATGTCTTTGTTAAGAAGTTAATTTCTGGAATAGTTAATGCCGTGATATGATTGCAAAAATATGTCCCCCATACTATTTCTACGTATTTTTTCTAATTCTTGAAAAGAAAAGCGACATTTCTGAAGAAAATGATTATACAGGTAGCCGTTCTTAATGGATATGGGTAAAATATTTTGGGAAAAGACATCAATGCTCTATACCTTGTATAAAAATTGAGTCATAAATTAAATATTGCACAAATAATTTAGCATCCAGCCAAACATGCTTCAATATTTATTAAAAAGAACTAATTCACAATAATGTTCGTTGAAAAATCAAGTTGTACCGTCTTGATGAATAACAATCGTAATATTAGCATTTATAATGCCATGTTCCAGCAAAAAATCACCATTCCTTACCATAATAGTTCAGTGGGTTTTCTTATTATGTTCTCCACCTTGTTGTCCAAACCTAGTTTCGTACATATCCTCTGTGACCTTTCATTGATCTTTGTACTCTTAAAGACGTGCTTTCAAAAAGTGAGGAATTTAGAGAAAGGATAAGAAATACAATGCGAGATATTTTGCTCATTCACAAAACAGACTAAAGACTCACCGTTTTGCTCAATAGAAATTGAAGGATTCAAGCAGCGGACATGTCACCCTGTGAACGACTCAATCGACTGTCGACTTAATGTCTCTCGTTGTAGGGTATGTAGGGATAAGGGTTCGTGGCATGAGAAGTAGAAAAGTCCATAAGGAGAATGAGCTGAGGAAAAAAAGAGACATGTCCATTTCCCAGTGTAATCATGATTGGGATGGCGAAAGGGAAAGAGAAAGGGATGCGTCCGGAGCAGACGATAACGATAACAGAAAAGGCGCCACCCTCTCCGGCGCTCAGTAAGGGAGCAAACATTTCCGGGAGGAAATGCAGAACGTTATTCCGGGTCGGTTAATGCTTTTTTGGACCGTAAAAGTAAGTAAATGCGTCTTCGCCTTAATTATATCCGAAGTTTTGAATCGCATGGGAAGGCTAAAAATTCTATTTTGTGCCAGTGGAAGCTTTCTAATCGAAGCGTTGAAAGTAGTACTTGGGTCGGCAAATGAGTTGGTCACCCTCTTGAATTTCGCAACCGTACAAGTAGAGTCAATTTTTTTTCCCGGGCGACATTTTCACTGTCGGTTAATTTCTCACCACCGGGATGCGGACCCTTTTTTCTTGGATCTGTATTACGAGGGACGGTAAATAATCTTTTTCTCTCAACAAATTGGTTCATTGGTTTATCCACACTCTTTTTTGTTGCCCGAGCACCATCACATTATGAAATACAAAAAAAAATTCTCTAATCCTTGAATTGCAATTTATGACTGGGTTTAACTCAATTTCAGCTGCGCAATTGTACCAACTCTGCTCGAACCGATTCTCTAACCTAGGTTAGGATGTAAAACGATCATTTTCTTTCAAATGCTCACGTGTCAAGCAAATGATCAATCCCCAGGAAAATAAAAGCAATTGAAATGCACTAAACTGATCGTTTGACGCATATAAATGTTCATTCGTGGCCCTTGGAATATTTTACATTGTCGGAGTAACGTAATTATTAGCGTCATGAAAATTCACTTTAAAGCTTTCGTTATTGGGGTGGTAGTAGTGATGTTGGGGGAGGGGTGTGAGACTCCCGTCGCCGAGCCTTTTGTGGGCACCCATCCGGCACTAACGCCCAGTTCCCCTCGGTTTAACGCCTCAGATGCTAAGCGAAGGCGACGCGTAAATCTAATCTCGCCCGCTCCGTGTACGCAATCGAACCTCGCGCGCATTGTTAATTCTCGGCATTGGAGAACATTCAAACTCCCTCCAGGCAAGCGCTTCCCACGTCTCATCCCCTCCCCACCTCAACCTCAAAAACCTCTCCCACTCCTCCCAATCGTCCCACCCGACCGACTCGAAGAATTACATTGGAGGAACGATAGAATTCTATTTTCCCTCTCGAGTCATCGGACGTGCGCGCGGGTGGCGGCTGTCGGCGGGTGCTGCCTCCCCACAAAGGCTCCTTAAAATACATTACCCGTTGAGGCTCACGGTGAAGGGAGGGCGACAGAGAGGAGGAGTGAAATGGAATGAAGAGATAAGTCCTCGTCTCTACGCATCGAGTGCGAGTCGAGAGGGAAACGGAACTCGGGGTGAGAGGCAGGGAGAGAGGAAGTGGAAAAAAGAAAGGGAGGAAGGAAGTTTGCGTGTAGTAAGAGAAGGCGGGCTCTACCCCCCTCTCCCCCGCCCTCGCGCTTTTTTTCAGGACGGAAGGGTTGGGAGGGATGAGGAAAAGGCTTTGGGCGGGGAGGGGGAACACAGGCGGGGGTTCTTCACGCCCACGCCGGCGATCGTCTAGGCGACGGCTGGCTTCCCCCCCTTTGTCTCTCCCCATACCCGCACACCCCCTCCAATCCTCCCCCTTTTTCCCATGGATTCAATTTCTAGACGAAAGTGGGAGGGAGGCTTTGAGGGTGATCGGGAAATAAGTGGGGTGGGGGTGAGTAAGACAAGAGAGTCTCCCATTCCCTTCCTTACTCCTTCCACACACACACACACTCTCTTCCTCCCCCTAGCTTGCCACCCTCTTAAATTCGCTCCTTCCTCCGTTTTGGCGCCTGAAGAAATATTTATGAGGAAGGGGGAAAGGCAAGTTGGATCGTTCGGGTGGTGAGGGGAGATTTCATGATGTGGGAGTTGAGCGGAGGGGGTCGCTTCTCTCGGGAGGGGGAAGAATAATGCAGATGAGGGAGATTAAGAGGTGGGGAGGGGTTGTGAACGAGGTGTTTTGGCGACGGAGTGAAGTTGCCGGGCGAACGAACGGAAGAACATTTTGGGCGAAATTCAGTCCGCTTTCATCCCTCGCACCGGTCAATAGCGCTGCCTGCAAGTGCGCCTGTGCAATGAAAAGTTTCGTCTATATGAGTGTCACTCGTACGGGATATGACGATGTCAGGGAAGACATTTATGTTCATTTAATTCTTCGCGATTTAAAAGAATTCAAAAACTTCATTAATTCCACGTAAAAATCACAGAAACAGAAGTTGGGTCTCTAGTAATTAAGAATTTTATGCGGAATCAAAAACGTTTTGAAGTTCTTTTAAATTATGAAGCAGTTCCACGAATTAATTTCTCTATTTGCTTCAAGTTTTTTGTATTTCTGCGCTCGTAGTAGGGATAGCAATGGAAATGAAATAATTTAATTTAATCTCTCGTAAATAATTTGTCAGTAGGTGCATTACCACTCGGTGGATAGGTAAATTTAATCTGAAGGAATTCCATTGTACTTCTTTGAAATTTTTTGCGTCCTTAAGTTGTCTAAACGAATTGTTACGCCGCACGAAATTGCTTAAATCAACTCGGAAAACTTGAGGAATAGGTTGACACATATTTAAGTTCTGAAACACTAGACTTGTTGGGGTAACTGAGTGCCTCGCATATCGTGGCTCACTGAATTCAGTTTAATTTTTATTTGCTGCGTGTTAACTGAGTGAATTTCGTCCCGATAATCGTGGATAGCGTTTCATCATTTTTCTATTTTCCGTTTACTTTTTCGAATTCCTGCCAAATTATTGGATGCGCACTCCAACATACACTCAACTCATGAAAAGTTGCATTTCGGAATATGTTCCCTAGAATGAGGAATTTTTTTACGCTCCCGATCAATAAAAATCAATCTAAATTAGGCTTACATGCTGGCATCTGTAGAAACAACCAGAGCGCCTTCTATAGGTTATGCTTTGGCTACTGGATCGAGCCATTTTTTTATTAATGTCCCGTCGGATGTTGTTTTATTCATTCAATTCAAAAAGGTGTTTATTTTTCCAAGAAGTTGTACAATAACAGTAACAATTAACGAATAAAACTTATATAACAGGTAAATAAAAGTAACAAGGAAGCCCTGTTATAAGGATAATTATTACGATCATATGAGCACTTTCAAAGGCCCAGACGATGAGGCGGGTAGTGCTGAAACAGGTTGAGGGATATTAAGGGTACCATATTACCACAGTTATTAACTCGCAATTTGGTTTAAAGGGCAGACCATGGGTTAGTAAGCACGATTTATTCAGACGATGTTGGCTGATATAACGACGACGTAACTTTTAATCGTAAATATAAACCAGAAAAGTGAAGTTTCTCTCATAAATAATAATTTCAGCTATCGAAATATCTCATGTAACACGGTGTTTATTTATCGTCCATCCGTGAACATAACAAATAGACGGAGATGGTGAAGTTCATTCTAGTCACTCCATGAATAATCTTGTAATAATTAAATTGAAACATTTCATGTCATTTTGAAAGTAGTGTAACAAACAAGCGAGTGATAACATACTTACTCTCTTGTTGAAATCCCTTTTTCATTCATCAAGAGTTTGTATTTATGTTTCGTGCTTGAATAAACATTAACCGTTTGACTAATTAAAATTGTATTCGGTAGCAATGGAATAGCTACACTTTTAAATTGTCAGTAATTATGATCAAATATGTTTGGGTAACAAAGTGCTACGAAACAGTGTGCTTATGAAAACAGCGCGATTAAAATAACCCTATTCCTCTGAACCAGCTTTTCTTAAAGACAAAATCTTACGCTTGTATATCAGAACGAATGGTATTTTTTTAACGAGTTAAGTTTTCCGACAGCAAAAAGGAAGTGATATGCATGCGGTGACTTACATACGTCAGACATCAACTTGACCGGGATCAAGTAATAATTAATTAATTAGTGGAAACAGATTGCGAGGTCGGAAGGGACCGAGAACACGGGAGATGGACGTGGGGAGCGGGGAGAGGGCGGCGGCGCAGCGGAGGAAAGGATAGAGTGGGGCTGCCGTAAGGGAGGTCGGAGTGAGAGAACAGTAGAGGTGAGGAAAAGGACCTATTCACTTCGTTTTCGAACGGATAAGAGAGATCTGAAGGTGGGAGAATTGAGGACGGGGAAAGGCTGTCGGAAGCGGTGGAAGGGAGGGGTTTTCAGAGGGGTCGGTGAAAGGCGGCGACGAGAAGTCAACCTCACGGGGAAAAAGGAAAAGAGAGTGAAAGAAAGATGGATTTAAAAGGAAGAGGAGCACGTGTCAAGGAAGACTCCACGCTCCTTTTGGCTCCTGCTTTCGTATGCATGAAAAGATACGAAAGGGAGAGTTGGAATTTTGATAGTTGATGTTTCGATGGCTGAGCGTAGGCTACATTTAGGAGAGTGATGCTGAATAATGTCTCACCCGGGGATGGAATGGGAAGCGGTGTTGTCCGGGATGGGTTTTGATTAAATGGTATACGGTCTGCGAATGTCGGTAAGGGTGCTCGGAAGGGTAAAGGCGGGTAGAAAGTTACACCCCTTTCGCGATTCTCAAATTTGGGCGTAGGCGGGGGTCACATTGGCGACAGATGTTACGAGATTTTTTCCTCTCTTTGAAAGAAGTCTCCCACGCTGGAGAGTTGGAGATTAGGTGAACAAGACAGTGAGGGAGAGAGGCAGAGATGGAGAAATACAGGGTGCCCTTATTCCTCTCCCTTTTTCTGGGGGCCCTTAATTTCTCTCGGGAGACCATAACATGCGTCTGTAAAAAAACTTTCCTAGATGAATAGCATAATAAAGCCAAGTTGGACAACATGGAGGTGGGGAAGGCGGAATCAGGCAGAATCACGAACGCAAAAATATTTCTTAGACCGGATATGAACACCGTATCTTCCACTTGCCGGGTGGATGCTCTAACCATTGAGGTTTTCTAAGATCTATATATATATTTATTTATATTTCCCTCCCATGGACCACAACCTTGACGTGGTGGAAGGGCTTGTACGTCCGATGACCCCTAGAGCTGTGCGGGAGAGAGTAATAATAATTGCTCCAGGTAGGGCCTCTCATGCCAGATAGGTCGAAGGTTAGGAGCCAGACGAAAGGTAGTCCACGCAGCGTCTGTTCCTCAGTGAGGCGGCTGCAGAGGTGTCTGACCCCAGTGGGGTTGCTATTGAGTGATGGTGTCACGTTAAAAACACTCTTGAGGAAGGCAACGGGGAACTACCTCAATTATCATTCCCAAGACTATAATAATGGACACAATAATATATATGTTTATATTTAATCAAGGCTTCATCTGTACTACGCCTGAAAACGGTTCACGCAAAGCGGCAATACCGCAGTAACGCATACAGACCTGAGAAGCGGTGATGGATATTTTTTGTTTTCCCATCATTATCGATTCGGTTTCACGACCGGACCATAACCCTTTGGTGGAATTCATCATAAATTACAGGTTGGGCCACGTGCAGTGGCGTTGATAGCAGGAATGACTCGTTTTAATTTTATCCGCTGAATTAATGAGTCGAGATCCTCTTAATATTCCATGTTTTAATCCATCATAATTAAGAACAATGAATAATGAACATTAACACTCAATATACGATGAGTCGCATTGGAATGCTGAAGACTGCGATACATTGGATTATGTTGGATAAACGATATAAGGGAGAAAAGTTAGGCATGTTAGACGGACTGAAGGATGTGGATTTGAAGAATGGTTGTCTGCAATCCAGGTTTTTCAGTATTTACTTAGCCGCGTATTTTGGAGAGTTTAGTACCCGCCTTTAGTGGATTATTAGTAGTCATTGGATACATCAAAAGCTTAACTCAACTGGTAGAAAACTCTTAACCATAACTATTCAGTATTATATTACCATGTCGATAGGCTGTTTTTTCACAGTAGCAAGTGCGCCAACATTCACGCTTTTGTTATGTTTGAATTTTGAGACTTGATGACAAGTAAGAAAAGAACGGAATATCTCTCACGAAAAATGTCTGTTCATAATGTTGAAATTAGATTAGCCGTTCATTTAAATACTATGGATTTCGCTTTAATCAATTTATTCGAAATAGGATGGCCAAACTCGTGAAAGGTACGTTTCTGGCTTTTTATTAATGAATTAATAGAAAAAGAAATAAAATTTCTTTCACCTAATGTAAAGGAACTTATTAGGCATTGTAGAATTTAAATTTTATCCATCCTCGTATAATGTGATTTTCTCTCACAAGAGCATGGAAATGATTGTTTTCTCTCTCTTCTTCTTCAAGAGAGAAGAATAAAACAGTGAGTGATCACAAACTTCACGAGATCGATGCAACATTATGTTCTTCATATTGAAGCTCTTTGAAACCAACAAAAATCTTAAAGAATGTTGCGCCAAGGCCTGCAATGCAAAAATGGGAGAACAACCGTTTGACGAGGCCTCAAATTATTCATTCTTTGTGATCGTGGTCTGTAATGAAAAAATTAGTGATGTTCACTGCCATTAATATGTCGAATCAATGATAGAAATACTATTAATAATAAATCTCATTCGGCATTTGAAGCTGAAATTGTTAACATGCTGATGCATCAAGTCTAATTACAAGTCAAATAAAATCTCATGTGCAGACAAATAAAAACTCTGACATTCCACAAAATTACATACATTTTCCACTTTCACGACCTCAATTTCATCACTGTATCGCCCATGGTTATGGGAAACATGTCTACATAAATTTAGGGATTTTTAGTGTTTTTAATTTCCGTTACGATGGAAACATTCCACCAAGAAATAGCTCATACAATTTCCTACGGAATGAAAAAAGAACAAAAAATATAACTGAAAGTATGTAACCATCGAGTGCGAAGAGGAATGTATATTTCATTTATTCCGGCAAGCACCATTCCATCACTTCGTGATGCACCTCGTGATACGTCATTGAATGGAAGAATAAACGACGTCGCTATACCATTCAATGTCATTTATAAAAGCTATTCTGGACTAAGGCGCAGTCATGGATTGGCAAATATGTACGTGTAATTTGACTCACTGTGGATGTTTTTGTGTTATTCGCCCTGGACACGGTTTGGAGTAGGCATGGAGCGAAAAAGAGTTATATTTTAGTACTTGAGACCATACGAGTAGGATAAATATAAGTTTTTTTCCATTTTGCCAAAGCGATTCATATGAAATATGGTAACGTGTTATATTATGTGTTCTAATGATTGAGATTATTTATACTATCCACGTGATTGTAACGATCCATATTTTATGGACATCCATAAAAAGGGAACCTTTGATTCTATCCATTTCAACTCCACCATCAGGAAGTTCGGTAATCGGAAGTTAACTCGAATGATGGCCATTGATGACCTCTCTGTGGATTTTCGACCCACTATGGCGATAAAAGCATGGCTTTGATGAATCATTATATCGTGATAGTCATTTGTGTTGATGGACACTCGATTGAAGCTTTGACATTTCCAGGTAAATAATGTGGTAGTTAGGTCAGGATGAATTTTATATATCTAGCAATCTTGCAGCTATTCCAAAAGCGGCATAGAAACTTGAATTATTGCACTTCCAGCTCAAATTTAATACCTTTTTAGGATGTTTAATATTTCCGTGCAGTTGCTTCACGCACTATTCGGCGAAGCGCTCCCCTACCCCAAAGGTTTTTGACCAGACATTCATAAATGTGGCCAGATTTTTCAGTATAACTCTGTTTCCATCACTTGCGAAATGGATAGTGCATTCAACTGAACTATACTCGTAATGTATAGAGAACTTTCAGCAGGATTTTTAATACCCGCCGCTTGGTGTGATTGAAATGTCCCGTGTCGGATGTTCACGGGTGTCCCATCAAGCCAAGTGTATTCAGCGTATGATGTTTCGATAGCTTACTTCGCCGTCGTACTTTGGACTTAGACAAAATGCTTCATTACACTAGAGAATAATTCCAAAAAATAAAACTGGACAATTTCCAAAGGTGGTCATAATAATATTGTCAAATGTGTCTGCAAAGATATGAGAGTATACGTTTCGTAAGAAGAAGAAAATAGCTAGTATTCAAACGAACTTTATACTTATATCGAATTTTGTAGAAATTACATTTCTTTTGATTAAAATTCATAAAAACTGACCGTAATCTTTCTAATTTATGCTCAAGTCAGAATATTGTCAAAAATGTTTTCCTATAAATATTTATTTAATGTTGTTTTAATGTTTAGCCATATTTTTAACTTTTGCCATTATTTTCTATACGTCGTATCAAAATTGTAAAACATCGTCTTATCTTATTACAAAAGTCTTTCCTGAAAGCATACTTAATACGTTTAGTATCCCTTCACAAATTTTGCCATTTTCTGAAAATTAGTCCATTTCTTGGATTACTTAATTTCTTACGATTGCTAAGTCACCACCACAGCATAATTAAAAATAAATAATATTCCTATTTTATTGAATGTATTGCAACAACATTGAACATAAATACTTAAAAAAACATAATATTGTCACCCAAAAGTTATATAACAAAGAAAATCAAGAAAATATAAACTTCATCCAACTACGAATTTATTTTGATCAGCCAGATTATGTATCTAGACCACCACAGGTGTCTGCAGCGAAATATCTACCTTTTACAACATTCATGAAGACGACGCAATTTTCAGCAGCTTTGACTTACTAAGGGAGCAGATTTGAAGCAGGAATTATGTCACCGAAATTTTCCGCTGCTATTCCCCACTGTCCAAAGTGCAGTCCTTAGCCTTTGACGTTGACGCCTCAGGTGTAGAGTAATTTTCGTTACACGCTAGCACCTTCAGCCGATCATTTGACACAGGCCAATGCATGAAGTGAAAGAAGCCGTAAGACAAAGTTGTGTCAAAGTGTATTTGAATCCTTATTTGCACGTTAATGTGCGAGTCTTTTGAAGTACCTTTGCGATGAAGGATAGAACACATAAATTACATATTTTAAAAAATAAAACATATTTTATAGATATAAATGTGGAAACGAGGCGATCACACATTAGTCGAATATAGGGTTTATTTCATAAAAGTCAGAGAGAGTTAAAAAAAAATGAAATAATTCCAGTGGAAAAACTTATTCGCCTTGATCGAGCGCATGAGTTTTGCACACTTAGGAGCTCTCTCACTCTCATACACATGAGCAGGTGATTCAGTGGGAGTAAATGTTGCGGAAATTTCTGTAGTTCTTTGGATTGGCAAGAAAATCTTTCACCTACATCACTTGCGTTGAAACAGAGGCTAATTTGATCCTCAGGGCACTAATGGCAGAGCACTCATCTGTTGAATGCTTTAGCATAATGCTCGAATTCTCATTCATCGCGTAACAATTACCAGAAATCATAATGTACCTATTTTTGTGGCCGCTAACTTCTACTTAAACTCATGGAATCGGGGAAAAAATATATTCCTTGGGCCTCCAAGCCTCTGATAAAGTAAAAAAAAAAGATGATGGGACCGACCATGGAGAGGCAAAAAAGCAAAGTAGTGAGTGGATTTTAGATTCTAAATAAAAAAAAGCAAAGCAAAATACGTATGTGTGGAGTTATAAATTCCCGAAGGCTTCTAATTAAATTTAAATTATTCATATCTGATGAGAAAGAAATAGATAGTCATTCATTTTTTTTCTCAATGCCAATTCATTGCGTCGCAAATTCACCGAGAGGAAAAAAAATTGATATTTGGCATGATGTTCGTGGAAATAAAATATTTTTCGCGATGGCCATTTTCCCTATAGGAATTTTCTCTGGAGTAACGGACAATGTTGAGGCAATTATTTGATGCAAATTTTCCTATTTAAAATTAGAATAAATGAATATCATTCTGTAAAATAACGCCCGAGATAGTTTCTGTGATTTTTCAGTGTTGTCATTTGATATTGTTTATTGGGACTTGGACATTTTTTTCGTGCATTAATTATTACTGTCCATGGTTAAATTTTTTTCTTTGTCGCCATTTCCCACTCACTTCAACTATTGATTTCCTCACATCCTTCACAGCATCTCTGGGTCTACACCTGTAGCATTACTGCCTGAGTCATCTGCCATGAAACCATGAGTCTGTGTCATTTGGTAAACACCATGACAATGATCGTGCAGCTATCAATTTAAATTAGTCTTAGTTCGCCTCATACATGCGTTTAGCGATCTCATTCAATGAATAATTATGTTAATTAAGGGTCAGAGCCTGTTAACATGTTGACGAGCCTTCTGAGAATAGTCCAAGAGCAAAGACCAAAGAGTGGAACATAAACGGTGCTGTTGAGAATTGACGTAATTTTATAATTTTGTATGCACCTCATGCACCCTTCGACACATCCTATTCAGATTTATTTTCACATGACCATATTCAAACGTATCTGAGACACTGGTATGATAACCATAAGCACTAATCTATTTTCCAATGAATTGAAACTTCGGCAAAATAATATACATTATTTCCTCTAGCTTCGGGACTAAATTATTATAAATATATCTTGGGAGAATATTAAAAGAAAATATTTCATTTAATAAATATTTGCCAATTATTACGATAAAATAAATTGGAGATTGATTGAAAATTTATGGGTTATTTTCCAGAATTATGCATACTGCTAGCTGACGTGAAAAGAATCAAGGAGCATAAAAGGTGGCACAAGGCAAAGGGAAAAAGTGACATTTTAAGAAAATTAGTGCGCTGCGTATTTACAATCTTGTCGGTTTTTTTGTAGACTCAGGGAATAAGCGCCTCTTAAGTCCCACATAATTCAACTCTAAATATACATAACCTTATATGATAATAAGCCAATGTTACGTCCGCGTATAACTTCATTCCCATTCCTCCCCTTTTTCCCCAAAATTTATTTAAGTAAGTTATAATTGTTTTGGTATTCCAAGCGGACCTTGACCCTGGAATGGTAGAAGGACCTATGTCTTTCTTTGTCCCCTAGAGCTGTAATAGCGGGGGCAATGATAATTTCTCTTGGTAAGGTCACCCATGTCAAATAGGTTGAAGAGTAGGAGCCAGACGAAAGGTACATAGTCCGAGCAGCGTCTCTTCCTCAGTGAGGCGGCCGCAAAGGCGTCTGACCCCAGTGCTCAGACGCCTTTTATATCAGTGAAGGTGTCACGTTACAAACACTACTGAGAAAGCCAATCTTTATTATTATTCCTGTGATACAAGTTGTGGTCAAAAAAAGACAGGACTGATTTTATAACCTGTTTATGTCGACCTCGTCCCCTCGAACTTGTCGCCCTCAAAGTGACGACACATCTTTGCCAATATTTCTTCCAGCTCTCGAACCCAGCCTGGTAAGCCGCCTTAGGGATACTCTTCATGTCCGCCGTACAGTTAGTTCTAATGTCCGCAAGAGAGTCGAACCGGCGTCCTTTCACGGTTGATTTTAACTTTGGAAACAAAAAAGTCAGATGGAGCCATGTCTGGAGAGTAGGATGGCTGCGGGATCAAGGAAGTTCTGGTCCTGGCGAAAAACGCATGTTCATCAGTCAGCACCCGCGGGACGAATAAAATAAATGCGACGCGCGTCATGAAAAATGTCCAAAATGTCTGTCAAAATTGTTTGACAGGATCGAAAACTAACGTTCACGTCCTCGGCTATCTTCCTAACAGTTAATCGGCGATTTTTCCTCACCAAATCGTTCACCAATTTGACATGATTGGGGTTTGTCGAAGTGGAAGGCCGCCCGATTCGCGAATCTTCATCGGTCGAGGTTCTGCCCGATGTAAAACAACTGTACCACTCAAAACACTGGCTTTGACTCATAGTTTCATTAACAAAAGCTTGCTGAATCATTTCAAATGTCTCCGTAGCACTATTGCCAAATTTGAAACAAAATTTCAACCACACACGCTGTTCCTCTGGCTCCTTCATTACTGCCGTTGTACGCGGTGACGAAAAGGTTAGGGCACGTACCGCTGCTGCTGCGTGACGACTCGGCGTAAACAAACGCAACACCTTTCGTTTTAGTGGTCAGATATGCCGCTAGATGGCGCACTGTGTCTCGTTTCGATCCGTTGAACGGTTTGCCGAGAATAAAATCAGTACTGTCTTTCTTTGAGCACACCTTGTAGATATGGAGGTACACAATGAAAAAATTGAATCCTGACGATTACGGGGCTCAACTCACTGGGCAAGGTCGTGTCCGGCAGTGGAGGAACGGTCTTCATGAAACAATACCCATGCTAAAAACCAGTGGAGATTAAGGCACAAAATGAGACTGCAACGGTTAGGATAGGTAATTGAAATTTTTAAAATATTATGAGGACAAGGAAGTTAGAAATGATCAAGAGAGAAATGGAGGAAGGACCTACAGGCATGTTACGTTTGTGTTAGGTGATATGGAAAGATCTGGGAATACTGGACTTTTACAGAGTCCTTATAATGAGGGAGGAGAGACAGCGAGGAGTGGTTTTAGAACTGAATGGGCAACTAGGGAGAAGGGTAATGAATGTAGAACAGGTGATTGATAGAATTGTAGTCCCAGTCTGTAAAACAACGTGCTGAGAATATGAAAGACCCTCCTAAAAATAAAAGCTGACCAAAACAATCTAATAGTAAAGCAGGGGTTCATGCCAACAAGTAGTCACCCGAAGGAAAAAGAAGACAGTTTGTAGGATCAATTAGCATAAACAATTTGGCATTAGCTGGAAAGGAAGTCGAGTTCTGCGGAAAGAGGAGTTAAGTAAAGTAGGTATAGAGGGAGAAGCAGGTAGATATTAGTTAAATTATATCATTATTTGATATACATTTAGAAACAGCGTCACACTCACGCAGCTTCTCGCGTGCGGATACAGATTCGGATCATAATTTAGTTGTCATTTTGTGCAATTAAAAAACACAAAAAATAGTAATGGCAGAGGTAGAGCAAAGTAGAATCTTGAAGACCAATGGGAATCTTAAAGACATACGAGGAAAGAGGAAGGAGGAAGGAGGACCAAGAAAAACTTATCAGTAAGTGAATATCTAAATGAGAATAGCTTAATGAAAACGCTTTTGGGGAAAGATGGGTTGCAATTCACGATCAGGACGAAATAAGCTGCAAAGAAAACGATAGAAATGATCAAGAATAAGGTGCCCGTTATCATCGGTATTTTTTAACATATACGCAGAGGAAATGTTAAGCGTAGCATGAGAAGGGAATAACGGTCGGCGGTTTGATGATAAAGTTATATTTGTAAATGATCGAGCAGTAGTGAGTCACGCAGCCAAGGGATGGCAGTTATTATTGAGTGCTTCAGAGGATCAATGCGAGATATATGGGATTGTGATTAACTACAAGGGACCAAAAGCAATGAAATTACTGAAAAGTTGGAAATAAAAGTTAAAGATTAAAGTAGGAGGAAATAAACTAGACAATGTGAAGTAATTCATGTATTTGGATTGTATTTGTTGAGTACTAGGTTCATAGTACTGGGTACATTCGGAGAAGGAGTGCATTAGTAAAAGAGAAATTTACAAGAAGAGAAATCATGGGTACACTGGATAAAGATGTGAAAAAGATTAGTATAGACTTCAATATAGAGGGTAGTGCTTTATGAATGTGAGACGTGGTCCTTGAGGTCAGAGGATGAGCGAGGATTGGAGGCTTTAGAGATGTGGCTGTAGTGGATAATGAAGAAAATAATTTGACAGAGAGGAAGACAAGCACAGGGTTCTTAAATAGGGTGGGTGAAGAGAGGAAGTTACTCGAAGAAATCCGATTAAGGGATAGAAAGAGGATGGAGAAAATATTGAAAAATGGCGGGATGTTGAAATTCGTGGTGGGAAGGAGAGCGTTGGGTAAGAGGGATGCAAGAAGAAAGAGAATAGACTATTTAGACAGCATGAAGGCAAAAGTCACAAAAAATTGAAGAAAGAAATGGGGCTAGAAAAGGGCAAGAAAGATGAAGTTCCCTTAGAAGTAAATAGTCGTAAATCACCTCCAAACCCTACCTTTATTTGGTATAATATTTGAATGAAATGTGTTCCGCATCCACTTTTCGTGCCTTCCTCTTGATTCCTCCCAAAAACTCATCTCTTTTCCACAATTGAGGTAGGACTTGTTTAACGTAAACTGGAACAATTCGAGGTTCTTCCGTTGAACTGTAATTTTGCTGGATCCACATTCAAAGCACAGCGTTCACGGGTTTTCCTGAAGTATAAAAAAATATATATCAGAGGATTTTTTCCTCACAGGTTACCAAGCAACCTCACAGTGACCATAGAAATAATAAATGTGTTTGCAAAGCCTCCGGGCGCTCTCTGGCGCCAGAGTAGAATTCAACGGAGGGATGAAAGGAATGACTCTGAGAGTTCCTCACGCTCCAGTTTGAGTTGGCCCAACAGATTTCAGGACTCGACCGCAGCTGTAAAGAGGCGGCAAGCTCTCGGCTCCTTTGGCATACGTCATCACAAGGTTGAGAAGTACACTGCCTGTAATCCCACGCAGCGTGTACAAGCACTATTAATTTAGTTAGCTGCCACGTTGCGCATATTATCCCCCTCTCTTTATCCTATTGTCTTTCTCCTTCGTCTCTTTCTTCTCCTCCACCACGAGAAGAAACGCCATTTTGCCGAAAGGGACGCAACTGAAATTCGCGCGGTGCTAATTGTATAAGCGGTTAGCTAATTGCAAGTTATATGGAGCGAGAAATAAAATTATCGTTCAGTGCAACACGAGAAAATAACGAGAGGGTGGGTTTTTGTCCCGTTCCATAGAAGCAATTATTAAATATGAGCCTCAAATATTAATGGGTGCGTTGTGGATTCATAACCAGCGTGCCAGTGCTTCAAAGATAATTCCCAAAGCGTGGAAAGTATGAGAGACTCGCCAAACAAAAGCATATCATGCCTTTTTAATATTCATTATTTGTTTGGTTTAATAAAATTTATGAGTAGATTTGTTTTACAATTTTAATTTTTTTAAAATTATTGAATCGATTGTGCTGGAAAAAATTGAAATATTTGTATTTTTTGTCTATCAAGGTAGGATTTCTTCGTCTTGAATTACAAAAACGTTTCGTTTAATGGTTTGAAATGAATGGACAAACGGTTTACACAGGAGTAAGATTAACTTTACCAATTATGGAACTCTAATAAAATTCACCCTATTCAACCTGCCATTTTTATTTTTGAAGCTTTTCCATTTCAAAATGAACCACAGTTATTGTTGAATTAATCCATATGTAGTATTGAATCGTATGAGTTTATAATTTCCACCTTTGTAAGAATCAAAAGTAGCAGTTCAAAATTTAGTGGTACGATTATCATTAAGACTTTAAACCACGAACTATTTTGAGACTGAAATTGGTAGCATTACGTATAATAAAAACTACCAACGTATCCTTTTCATCAAAATAGAACTTTTGACGGACTGAGTTTTTAGGGAATATTATACCGTGGTTTAATAAAGGTTTTCCGATATTTAACTAGTTGCTATCTACATTATCTTTTCCCTGAAGTCATGCAAAAAAGAACAATTAAAAATAATGTACGCCGAAAGTATCAATTCAGTATTTAATTTCCCGATCTGAAAAATATGTTTCCTACACTTGGGTGTCATTATTACCATGAGTTGGAAGGGCACCGGTAGAAACATTTCCTTAAAATTTGTTAATGTAATTTACTTCAAAATAAGAGTGATTAATTGGGTGAAAATTTTCAATTATTGGAGATATTTATCACGTCGTAAATAAAACATAATGATAAATTAATTAAATCGGAAATCATTTCTATATAATTTTCAACAAATTTTCAAGAAAACGTGATCGGAAAATATCCTTTGAGCAATACAAGCACTAAAATTATTTCTGCGACCTTATTGGCAAATCAGGCAGTATTGCCTTGCATCCATATCATGCGTAGGGTTAGAACTAAAAAATACCGGATTAGATTACAATTTACAACTTTCTATAAACCGCACAAGGCTTAGATTTTCGCAATCCTGAAAATATATAGTTTAGTGCTGCGTTTCGAGATGTTGAGAAGCGAGTGTATCATGAAGATTCAGCATTTCCACGGTTCTAAATATGTTTCCTGTTGTCCAAAAAAGACGTTAGGTGTTTCCTCAGAGTTTGCAATGGTAGGGGCTCTCGTAGAGCGGAACGAAGACATTGTGTCATGTTCCGAAGGCTACATAAAGGGTAATGGAAAGAGAGCTACGACGGTCAACCACAATTATTAATAAAAATTGGCAAATTTTTCACAAAATAAAATTTTTCAATACAACCGGTTTCGATGTAACTATATCATCTTCTCCTACATCATCTAGAGAAGATGATGTAGTTCCATCGAAACCGGTCGTATTAAAAAATGTTATTTTGTGGAAAATTGCCAATTTTAATTAATCAATAATATTCCGCCATATCACGCCTGAAATGTCTTTTTTATGATCACCACAAGAGTTTTTTTTACAGTTCATTGGATAGGATTGCAATTAAAGTTTATTCAACTGCTTCATTTTATTTTCCCATGTCGTTGTCTTTATCCCGCCGTCCCAATTCCCGATGGAAGCAGCCCAAACATCCATACTGTTTTTGAAAGCGCTAGAATTCGACCTCACCATCTTCTCACCCTATTCCATTCCTCTTCCTGCTGAGCCTCCCTCTTCTTCATTGTCGCCCTCTCTCTTGCTCTGGCTCCTTACGGCACTTCTTCCTCAGATTTTGTCTCCAAATAATATTCACGGGTTCACTCAGTAGATTCGTTTAGGAATATCCACAATCATTGAGCACAAATGTGCCAAATGAGTTACTTAAATGTGCTCAGACGGCACCACTGATCTATCATCCTATTCTACGGGTAGTTGTGCCCTATTCTATTTTTTTCTACCACATACTGTAATGTTAAGTGTAGCCACATCCCAAATGTTTGCCACAATATGCTGTAGTTAAATGTCAACGCTTAACGATCACAAAAGGAGACAAATATTTCCCGATAAAGCGGAAAGAGGGTTAGCGATTGGCGACCTTGTTACATACTATATACACCTAGGATAATATCTTACATTGACATTTTGGGCGATTTTGAGTTTTTTTCAAGTCTTCAAAAATAAGTACTCATTAAAGAGGGTAGGATGAGTTGTTGAAAGAAAAGTAATTAAAATGGGACATATGACGCGTGCAATGTAAATTGCAAAGGTAAAGATTCAAACTTGGCCGATTAAAATCTATGAGACTTCCTAAATTTCTTGGAATACTACTCGAGAGCGGATGGAAGTGTAATAAACTTTGTTTCCGAGTGGGATGTTTCACGAGAAGATAAAGTTAAACGGCTACTTTTCAGTTTTCCTTGTCTTTCTTCAGTTAAGTACAGATTTTTTTTGGGCATCTCATTTTTGAGTGTAACTCTTCTCCGTTTCTCTTCGCTTTAAACAAGATTTAACACTAACAGACTCGAAATGTTTAAAGGGCGACAATGGATTGGAGAATAAGTCCTAGTTGTAGGCTGCTGTAACAACTTCAAAAAAATTATATTATAAAGTATCTGTTTTTAATTTTGATAGTAGAAATAAATTTTCGATATTTTTTAGCATAAATTAATGAAACAATTTTGTAGACCATGCATAATTTGTAATGAAATGGCTATTAATTTTTCATTGTTTTGCTTATAAAATATAATATGTTTCAATTGCCGCTGACTATTTTTAATAATTCAATATTATCGTATATCTAGAGCTCGATTGATGAAAATACGGTTGTCCATTTAAGCCAGTTAATGCAATGGCACACAAAAATGTAACTCCTTAGAGTAAGAGTTATTTTACCCGCTTTTGATAGATTTAAAAGAGGCAACATAAAGGAGAAAACAATGAGTCCCTTTGAGTTTGGAGTCACATGATTCATATTCTTACTGACATTAACCACTTTCACCTACGTGCTCATGAAGGTTGCAGGGTAATTTTTGAATTATTCGAACGGAAAATGTGAGCATGTTGCTTGAAGAGACATGTGGAAAGTGAACTTAGATCACCTCTCTAATCTCCTTTGGATGAAACTCAGTAGTGACTATATTATTAAAAATCTTATTCAAACATTAAGCAAAGGACGTTATCTTTCATCACTTTTAATCTTGGTTAACTTAAAGGAGACTTAATCACGGGATTTTTTATTCGGTGTTCTTTAATCCTCAACCCATTCTTTTCTTGCCTACTTGATAAGGTTTACCCAAAACAATGGCGTTTGAGTTTTAATTCTTTTCTTCAGAGATCCGTTTAGATTACAGATTTACTCCGATGAAGAATTCAGTGAATATTTCCGAAGGCGTCATCCTCTTTTATGTAGATCCCCAAACTTTGTTCATTAGACTTACCAAAGGCAATATTTTGCTCGATCCAGCTGCTTATGAAGGCAAAATTAAGCATTAATAGCCAAGGTTGACATTTTAACTGATTTAGTTAACATGGTCCTTCCGAGAGAAGGTGTTTTTCAATAGACTTTGTCACCATTTTAATTTTATTGCAACTAAATATTTTAAAACTTTATAATTGAAGTTTAGACTGGCACATTTTTCGACTGAAAATTATTTTAAAAGTCTGTCTGAATTACAATATTACAGCGTTGCCGTAACCTAGGGTAGAGAGCTTTTAACCGTTTTTTATTAATTTTCTTATTTGCAATGATGTCAATGAGTGGTAAAGAATTCACGGGTTCACTGTTATTTAAAAAGTTCGAATCTTACTCAATTCTAGCAATTAAATTTGACAATGTCATATACAATTTTACATACACCTGAAGGTTATTTAATATATTGAATATCCTTTAATGCCCTGTTTTATTTTTTGAAGCTCGGTGAACATACAGTAATGATTACGTATACAAAGTCGTATCCATTGAAAATTGGTGATTTTTAATTAGTTCATCAGTGATGACTCACTTAGAAGTACACGAATGGATATCATGACAGTTGAATGTATGAAGTGAATAAAAAAATATAGGGTGCTAAAATATAAACGGTATTTTGAGTACACATATGTGCTTTTCTTGACGCTGAAATTGCATTTCTGAGATGAAAACGTTGAAATTTAAGCATTATATACTTATTATTACAACGGCATTATACCCCGATCTGGTTTTTAGGGCTTTTTAATTTAGAACAGTCGTACTCCGATCTCAGATGATTTTCTTCTACCTATTTACCGATTTTATTTTATCATTAGCGTGGTCACTGAATTAGCTAATCATGTGTCACAAATTCCATAATTTGTTGGATTGTGAGAATTTTCTGCCGATTTCCTCTTTTTTACCAAGCTCCTTCTTTGAACATCTTCCTTACTTTTTTTCTCGGTGGTCGTACTCAGTCTTCTTATAATGTTTTCCGTTGTTTTTTCCATGTTTTTCTATACATAATGTTATGAAATATATATGAATGTACCCGTAGACAGTTGAATCTCATGATGCATAGGAAAAATTATGCCATAAAGTAAACACGTGACAGATACAACGACTACGCATGTAAATGTAAAATATTTAAGAAAGTGTTTCAGTTTTTTACCCTTAATCTTGCGTTAGAAATTACAGATTTCCTTCAATATATCTACAAGAGTTTTATGCTAATCCTTTCATAAACTTCAGAATATTTTTCCTTTATTTATTCCCATTTTTGATTTTTTAATTGCTTACATTGTTACGTTATCAATATTTTAATTTTTTTGAGTTTAATATTTGATGTGAATATTTCTTTGTTTCGTTTGAGTCAATATTATTGGTTTTACTTTTCCTTCGATTATTTTTAAACAGGATGTTATCAACACATCTTATCACGTTTTTATGCTTATGTTTAAGTTTTTCTGAAGCTAACATGCTTTCTTTGACACAGCTATGTCACTAGCAATAACTGGATGCTAATTTATTTTCTCTGGCTACTACAATGGCGTTTCCTTTGATTAAATACATACAGGATTGAGATGGGTGGAATAAATATTCTTCATTTATCTTACTTTGTTCTTGCTTCGTGTTATTTAAGATATTGTATGATGATAATAATGTTAATTATGAAACGATACAGTATAAATTTCTTCAAGTTTACATTCCTATACCAATATATAATACTCCTACGTCCTTCATAATAGGTTCTGCTCTGGTCCAGGCGACTTTGACTTACGATTTATCCAAATACACGAACGTGATGAAAGTTTTTTTCTTTCCTCTCAAAGAAGCTTAAGGGCTGAAATTTCTTATCTTGATATCCTCCGTTTTCTAAATCCAAGTGGTCTTGTGCGTGTACTTCTGCTACATTTGTTCAGCAGATGATTCTTTTGTAGACCACCTATGACTGTATCATCTGTATATGTACAAGCAAAATTTCTTATTTAGTATCGCTCTTCTTTTTCGGATTGATTATTGAGGGATATTTTGAAAACCTCTCCTGCATTTTACTTCCTTTAAAACCATTTTGACTTTTGGGGACTTATTAACGCGCGGGTTTCTACTAGCGGCATTATACTCGGCTCTGAGTATGATTTTTTCTTGAATGGTGTATTGCATGTCATCTTACATTATGCTCCTAAATTTTACACTATCTTATAAGCTGCTTCAGATTTTACTTAAAACGATATAATTTATACCTTTTTTTTGTATAAGTTTAATGTCTATTTTTCTTTCGTTTTCCTTTTAACTGAAATTTCTTTTTCAACTCTCAGTAGACCAGAATAAATATTCTCTCATCTCCTATTCTCACGGTACAATTTTTTGTGTGTATTTTTTCAGCGTCCATTTGAGATTTATCCGCGTTTGAGTTTTCTCTCTTTATCGAGAGATTGAATTTTCTTCTTGCCAATCGATGTTTTTTTACTCTCCTTCCTTATTGAATTTAAGTTGGTCGTTTATCATAGTGAATGCCATTGTCTCCACTCTGATTTCTTTTAAAACACTTTGTCTCCTGAATCCTTCACAAGAATTCACCTCAGTTGGCATCACCATCTGCGCCTAGCTATTTTCCATGTTTTCTTTTGTGTTTGCTTTCAAACAAGCCGCTTAGCTATTCCATTTTACACCTTAACGACAATTTTGTTAACTTTTTTCTGACTTTTCTAACTTTCTCAGTTTCTATTTTCTAATTGTTTTTTATCATAATTTTATCAAGCAATTGTGTCATAGCTTCCTCGAACTACCAGGTTTTTTCTCGTAAAGCATTTTTTATTATGTCTTCGATTTTTTAATTGACTTTCTTCTCATGTAGTCTTTCGAAGGCATATATAGTTCCTCACATACTTACGTTTGCCTGCGGTCTACTTTATCAGTTACTTAGTCGTAATAGCTCTTTCGATGTACTACTTTAGGTCGTTCTCTGCCATTAAGTCATTCGATACATTAATTTACAATCCTGTATCTCGTTTGGTTATCCTTTGAGTTCCTCATCATTGTATTTCGTGTCGGTAAATCCCAATATATGCCTTTGAACTTTTAAGTCTTCTTCATACTCGGAGAATTTCCTAGGATCAGGTATATATTTCTAGGATTCAATAATATCAATATATCTTTTCTCACTTGATCAATGTGCTGAATCGAGTAGTCCTCACCTAGTGATTAAAGTATGAAACGACTACAATTTCCAAATATTTTGCATGTGAAGTTTCTATCATCCCTGTGATGAAATCGATATCAGTAAAAATATGTGATAACCTTCTGTTTCTGCAAATGATGGCGTCTTGGTTTCCTGTTGTCATCCACATTAGAGTGAGAGACGTTAAAAAAACGGTTGCTTCGTGTGTAATTAAATAAGTGTTGCTCTTCCGGGGACTGTTGTCTCCACCTTCGCTTTTACAAAGAAAAGCTGCTACCTCTCTCCTTCAATTTTTTTGTGGTAAATTCTTTGCGACCGTTGCTTGAAATTTCAGTTACTTTACATAGCAATGAGTCGTATTTTCTTACTTTTTATTATCTTAACCAAATTATCCGAGAGAGATTCTTACGTATTCCCAGACTGCATATTCATCGAGTGCGCCCGCTTATTTCGAGGTACACATGATTTTTTGAAGGTACGCAACGCTGAGTACTCATTAGTAGTTATTACTAAGTAATATAATATTCGGGACTCATGCTTAGTCCTCAACATTATTGAATAGTATTTTAATGTTGTAATATTTATTTCGGTTTTCAGAATGAACTTCTTGTGCAATTAGTGTGAATCACTTGAGTGAGCTATAAATACGGTGTCACCCTAAATATTAAAATAAAATATGAACTAATATTGGCGCAAGCCTACTCACTTCATGAACTTCGCAACTATACCCTTCTGCTACTCTTTATTACGAGCACCAAATCGTAGCACCAAATATATTTGTGGAGGTTGCATAGTTCCATGGTGCATCCTGGTATTTACGCAACCAAACGCAGTTCAGTAACACAAATTGCATAGGCTTGAGGATATCTAGACATATGCTCAAAACAAAACAAATGGAAGGTTTTTCCACGCACGTTGAAGTGGCATCGCATTCAGTCACCTTCAGTTACTTAGAGTATCGCTTTTCCTAAATGTGCGTGCGAATTATAATGTAAAATCCGTTGGATATTTTGTCTCAATAACGACATGACCGTGATTTGTTTTGATGGGAGTGTCCTGTATAAAATAGTATTATGGTCGTGCAGCCCAAATTTTTATCTTAGAATCCAATTTCTTGGATTACTGTCACCATATACGCTGAGCAGACTTATTAATGATGCACAAATATTATTTACCGAGGTTCTGGATTTTTATTTATGCATTTTCTTAACAAAGCAGCCAAAAACGACACAAAGTCTTTTGCATTGGCTGACATGCGATATATACGTATAATATAGTATACACTAAGAAAATGAATAAGTAAAAGCAATAAACAATAATGAAAAGTTAAGAAATAATATCTAGAATAGATATAATATGGCAGGAGAGCACATAAGTGAGAGAGCAAAGTTAAGTTTTTTTTAGTTTTGTCTAGAAGAATTGCCGATTTAAGAAGGTTTCGGCGGCGTGTATGAGATGAACATTTCAGTAGTTCCCAAGGAATATTGTGTACCCCCACAACCTTATTTGGTATCGTCTCCTTTAATGCCCTTTCTATCTCATCGTCGAGTATGCCTGGACCTAAGCTACCCTCTTTTACGTCATTTTCCTATTCTATGTCTAACATTGTCGGCCTAAGTTCTCTACCATTCAGGGTTTCGATATATTCTTTCCATCTCTCTTGGATCTTTTCTGTCTCAACTATTATCTTACCCCGCTTATCTCTAAATGTTAGCACAGATCTTCCCTTCTTACTTCCCAATAGTGATTTAACCTTGCTGTATAGCGCAACAATTTCACCCTTCCTCTGCAAACTTTCCATATCCTCGCATGTATAAGTTACAGTTATTAAATACAGTTATTTTTCTTTGATCGGAATGGTGTGGTAAGAGATATGATCATTTGAGTGATGAGAAAAACTAGGAAAAACTACAAAGCGCTCGAGAATCGAGAATATGATGAAACGCTTCAAAAATAGCACGTAACGGATGCTCTGATTTACTCTCGTCCATTGTCTTTCAGTATCATTAGCCATTTTCTCTAGCCTCTTGTGAAATAGGTACCTAATTGGATCTGTGAATGTTATTCAAATTATGAATAGGAGAAAAACCTTGTCATACTTTGACATCTTAGCACCTTCCATATAAACCACTCAAGTATCTAAAGTTGTTCTATCTGAGGTAAGATAAAGACATATTTTGTTTTAAATAATTAAGATGCGTATATTATGCATTAAATAATATTTACAAGGAATGGTGTTTGTGGTGTAATAATACGCAATAATAGCATGGAATTCTATAGAATATAGTCCCTGTGGTTTTTATAAAGTGGAAACGTTAGCCCTGACCTCCCTCCGATTATCTAATTTGGTTACAATAATAATTCGATTATTTTTTAACCATTACGTCTTTTAACTAATAAAGCAGCTATTTATTGGGCTATTATTCGCACACCTTCTCCTGGTCTAATCCAAAAGCTATGAAATAGGCACGCTATGGACAGTCAGATTAAATGCAATATAGTAGTCATCAGTGAATGCATTGTGTTAGAAAAAAAGAGGAAATTTGAAATTATATCTCTACAGTTCTTCTAAAATTGATAAATTGTATGATTAAAATTCTCTAAGGATTTTTAAACCAAATAACTTAATTTGTCAAAAAAATTTGTTTAGGATAGCAATTCTGAATTATTTTGTATAGAAATTTAAATATGACATGTATATTATATATATATATATATATATATATATATATATAGATTAATTTTTAATAAATTTCATTTAGAATTTTTCCATTTACGAGTAGAAAACAAGGAGCCACGCTTCGGGTTTTGAAACTGATTTTTATTCATTAATCCATTATTTCATTAAAAGTCTGGCACCGGTTTATTGTGAGCATAATTTTTTGAGAGTTTTGGTTTTAAGAGTATTTTAATTTTTGTTTGATGGAAACTTAATAGGCCTCAGTGAAGGCAGAAGTTATTTCATTTCTACAAATAAGTTACTCTGATAAATTTCTTCCTGAAATCTGTATTTTCTTTTCCGAAATACTGCGCCAAAGTACTTCACCATTAAGTTCTAATTAACCATTGGGCTCTTATTCTTGCTTCTTCTTCTTCTTAGTTTTAAGTGCCTAAAGTTGTTTCTTAATTGTAGATACAAAGCTACGATTCTGTGCTAAGGCACTTTAAGTATTCCGTGATCATAATATCTCAATTTTTTTTCTCTTTAAACTTTTCCTTCATTGTGCATGCACTACTGCACTTAGTTTCTTCTCTTGAGTTAGAATTAATTTATGAAGTTTGTATCTTCATTAGAATACTCCATGGTAATTTGACAAGATTTTTACATCCAATACTCGGTGTAAATTATGAGTCCTTCTGGTTTCTTCCCATGTATTGCCCGTAAAGTTCAGTTTAAAGATTGAAATTATGCACATTTTCCAATTATTAATAACGATGGTAAAATGTGAACTAGATTAATTTTTAATGAACTTTGTTAAACCCTGATAAATTGTTTAACCTCGAATACCAGTCATTTTGTTATGAATCTGGTGCACACCATCAAATCTAATGCCAACAAATTACTCCCAAGTTGACAGAGCAAAGTGTAGTTAACTCGGGTCGGAGAGGTCTCTCTCACGAGGGTTTTTTTCTAACATCTCTTGATTCCCGTTGCAATGCATACTCTCCTCTAATGAGGATCCTTCCTTTCGGGGAGAGGCCCTCCGCTTCGGACCTCCCGTCCCTCGAGCAGCCAGCACTAATCACTTCACTCTTCCCCTCTGCCTGCCCTCCCGTTCCAGATGCCGTGGCCCCCACGCCTCTTCTCCCGTCACCCACTCGCCGCCCTCGCCTCCCTGCTCATCGTCGCGCTCCTCCTGCCGCCCCTGCCTTGCTCCTCGTCCGCAGCCACCATCTCGTACGCGGACGGCCAGCCGGAATACCCATCACAGCCGGAAGTGACGAGCGACAGGAACGCCTTGGCTCGCTTCTTCCTCCAGAGCCTGATCGAGAAGGAGGGGAAGACCCGGAATCCGGTACGTTTGCGTTGCAGTGCAATCTTGGGCGCGAGATCCAACGCTTTTCATCTTGGGGAAGGAGGCGTAATGGTCTTGAATCATATTGCTAATTTTTTTCAGGAAGTTATCTTGCATTGCACGTTCGCTTTATATCTGCGGTCGGTATGAACTGGGTACTTGTGCAATGTTCTTTTTATTGTCAGATTGCTACCAAATAGATATTTCGGACAAGAGAGCATCCTTTTATTTTTTCATATTTTTAATGGTTAATGGTTGGTTGCTCTTAAATAGAAGTCTCCTTTTGAGATAAATTATCTTTTTATCTGGCTAATTCTTGGTCATCTTGGTCATTTTTGGCGTTGGAATATTCCTCGTCATCTTCTTTTTTTATTCAGTGTCATGCTGTCTCATTGATTAAAGTAAATTTGTAGTACATGATACCTTCAAAAGTTCATTTCCGCTCTGTGAGAACTTCATTTTCTAGACCATGTAGAAGTCTTGATTTTTTCATCTATTTTAAGTCAGAATTTTTTTACATCATTAATTTTTTCACATGCGTTGGAGAAGTGTTAAAAAGAAAGGTTCCCACATATGGAATTGTTTAAAAAAATTCATTATCAAATGCAATTCCTCGTAAGACGTTCAAATGTTGTGCTTTTCTTTCCTTCTTTCAGTTTAATTCACCTAAAGATATTAATTTCATACTATATTTCCATTTCTTGGCTATGTAATGGAAACCGTACAATTTGTTACATTAGGTTTCACTATGAAAGGCATTTTGAATTTTTTACGCAGTACTCACGTGTAAGCTTCCTTTGAGTTAAAAAAAACTTGATTCCTCAAATAAATTCTCTTGCTGCCTATCCTAATATAGCGAGTAACATAATAATGCAGATAAAAATGTAACCAAAAAATTTTAACTATCACTTATTTATTCTTCTTAATGATACTGCTTTCAACTACCCATCTGGTGAACTACTTTTTTTAAATTCCCCCGCAATTTCTCATATTGAGTATTCACACCATTGCAAGCTAAATATAATCGTAATAGAGAATAATGCTAGTATTATGCAGAAGATGAATGTCAATATCCTATTATGAGGGACTTAAATCCACCTCCACTTGCTTGTATATAGTATGTCGTGTTTCCTAACTATTTCCTCCAATATTTTTTCATTTATTTTAAATTGAATTAATAATCCTTTTTCCTCAAATTTGATTGCCATTGATTATTATTCTAATACCTAGTCACTTCATGATTCAAATTTACGCTCATTTGATACCTAATCACGTTAAACTAGGTGTTCACTCAATTTGTGTTCTCTCTACAAATTGGTTTTCTTTTTAGCTAAGAGACTTAAGGTGACTCAGTTTTTCCAAGAGATCTTGTGTGAACATAATTGCATTATCATGTCCATACTAAATACTTTATTTGTTCTCAATTTAAAATCTGAGCTTGTTCCATCGTACTGTCTCTATATCCCTATTACATATAATTTGAAGTGGTCTACAATTATTCAGGCACTTCTAAGTTTTTTCCAGATTTTACATTTTCTGTCAATAAATCCACTAAGTATTGTAGATTTCAGGTTTGAGGTACAGGTTTTTTACATGTTTCTCTAGTGAACCAAATGTAATTATCTTATCTAATTATTCCATTTCCAAATACTTAGAGATTTATTTATTTTTTCGAGAAATACGTTATGGCCAACTTTATCAGCAAACGTAAATATTTTTTTCAAGACATCCCATAATGTATTCTCTTTTAGTATCGTTCCGCGAGTTATTTTTCACTCCTAAAGTAGCATTAAACACATTTGCTGTACTTAAAAATGAAAAATCTTAAAGGGTGTTTAATTTAAATTGTTTTAATTTGTTACAGCATAGTTACACTAACGGAGAAGAATCTGATGACTGGTCGGGAGATGGTTTATCATCCAAGAGATCCAACGCAGTTAATCCATACAAGTCCCATCATCAATCATCCCTGAAAGGTAAATAAAAATCTACATGATGAATCTGTAGGAATAAGTTTCTATAATAAAGTAACTTCGAATTAAACAGGATGTTGTCACCAATCTATTACTGATAGCATGGAAGTTTCAGGACGCTTCAAACTTCTTCGTTGGTTGTGATTTAATTTAATCTTCTCAAAGGCATAGAGCTTTTGGCGGGAGTTTCTAATCACCTTCAAATTAAGCCGAGAGTTTTGATTATATCTATTCCATAAATGGGAAAAATAACAGTCCTTCAACTGGTTCAAAATGCAGCATCGAAACTCAACAATATGAACTCGTATTTTGTCCAAATGCTGTGCTTTCTTTTATCAGTCCGATTGTTTTCAAATGTATACCCGAAAAAGGAGAGCGTTACATTCAAGGATTACGTGTGGGTAAAAGGAAATCCATGGAAAAAATCTTAGAAATGGCTGTATATAATTCTATGGAGTACATTACAAACCAATGTCAAAATGTAAAACCATTCGCCTTTACTAGGATTCGAACCCGGATCCCTCAATGTCCAGTTGAGTTATTTAGCTAATTAAGCTACCGATGCGCCCAGTTACATACTGATATGTTTAGTAAGAGTTTAGGGCGGAGGAGAGGAGATGTTGAATATCTTGACAAGTTTATATACATATGAATATTTAATAACCATTATAGATCGACTAACATCTATACATTTGCAGTAGATTATTTATGGTGAAAATCAGCGGCTAGCAGGACAATTTGCGCTACCAGAAAGCCAATTTGGTGAAAATGTTCATGATCTACTTAAATTCATCATTTTCCCTTTCCCCAGGATCATTTCACAAATCCAAAAAGTGTTTCAGTTTATGGGTGTGCGTTTAATTGGATAGCTGCCAGTTATGCATTATCTACCAGTCGATTGTTAGATGAGGTATGAGTGAAAGTGGAATAATTTGTATCCCTACGATTTCTTTAATGAAAAAAAAATATTATGTAAAATCAGACATAGTCGCTGTTTGCGCTATCAGTAATCAATCACGCGCTGACTGTAATTTCTGTTAGGATGTTCCATAAATTACAATATTTCTGTCTTCATTCTATATTTCTGGCTCTTTTCTATATTTATGTTCTATAGTTCCTAATACTCCATCTAAGTGAGCGACTTCTCATCTAATTTTGGACTAATCGAAAGGAAGCTGAAGACCCTTAATGATTTGCTAAAATATTCTTTGCTCATGACATTTTATACTCTTTAATATGATGCAACTAGAATCTCACAGTTTATTGAAGACGACATAATTTTTCTCGTTTCCACCTCTAGCTCGGGGAAATGTTCCTGTGCTGTTTCCGAAATAGTTCGCTGGGGGATAGTAATTTGTTCCCAACCCTTGTTTTGGCTCCATGGAGATCAGTTGGCCGACACTAACTTAACGAGCTCCGCGAGCTGAAGATCTCAGGGGAGGACACAGACCTTTTATGGCACGGCAGAGCCTACGAAATTTGAGCACCTTTCTCCATTCCTAAAACTCTTCAGGTTCATTGTTCAATCAAACTGATAAACATTTTAGAAGTCTACTTTCAATTGGGAAAAATAATCTTGGATGAAAATTACTTTAATTTGATAAAATAATTTTCCCTCACGTTATTATTTGTTTAAAAGTTTTGTTTCTCATTGAAAAAATCGCAAAATCTGTGGAAAATTACAAAACTCACTTACTTAGTCTTTTTTTCATTATTTCGATTAAAAATGTTTTCCTCATCTGGAGAAATAGCACTGGCAATAAATTCGCCATCAATTTTTTCATTACGTGACCATGAATTCAACGTATCTCATCATCACCATTATTGGTTTTCTTTTTTATTCTTAATGGAAAAAATATCACAGAATTTCATCAGTGATTGTTTTCTTTGCTTGATTAGAATTTGAGAATAATTTAATGAGGTAATATTGATACATTATAATTAGTTTCTATGTAAAATTGTGACAGACGTACATGGTTCGAACATTTTAGTCGGTGCGATCTCCTTGGTAATGATCTAGCTACAATGAACATCACAGATGCCATTATGATGGCATACGTAAGTAATTGTGCCACTATTTCTGAACTAGCTATTGCGTTTAAAGATTAAATTTCGAAATGAATCGGAAAATCCATTTCCATAACCACAGAATTGAAACGGGATTTCGTGCCAAATTTATTACACAATTTTATCATTTTTGATTTTGATCTGCCGTGCACTCGTATCAAACGTATGTCGTTGCATCATTTGCTAACAATTTTTATGCAATGATAACGCAATTTGCGATAGTATTTACAGTATATTTTTATTCTCAAGGGTTTATATAGGAATTCATGAAGAGTCCACGTTAAGAAAAAAGCATTAATTTGGCATTTTGCTTACTTTACAAATCTACTCTCAAATTGAAAGATCTTCCGAAGACAACTTTTTAGCTGTTTTCACCTGAAATGTGAGCGTTAAAATGAACTCATAGACGTTCTAAATCCTGACATATTTTTGTCACAACATGGTTAGATCAATTAAAAACAAGTAATTCATCTGGTGGCGTCAATGTGTAAACTCCATTCCTCGTGCTATCTGAATAAAAACCAGCTTTCTCCGAATTTAAACCGCATTGGGATTTTCTTAGAAGTGACCTCAATTGAGCTAATGTCATAAATTCCCGGTGGGGAGCTGTAGAGGTCAACGTAGATGAAAAAAATAAATAAAAAATGAGGGAGGAAGTAAACATGATTTGGCGTCTCGATTGCAGGTTAGCAAATTTCGGAGAAGCGAAAAAATCCACTGCATTTGGACGGAGAGAGGAAAGTGAGGGGAAGGAAGCAAGGCGAGTCCTCATAAATGTTTCAAGAGATTTTCCAATTAAATTCGCGAGAAAATTGCTTCGGTCGTTAAGAATTTGGATCCAAGAACTCCCTATTTTTTTCACTGCAACCAATTACCTACAAAAGTTACCTCCACCAACTCTCTCGTTCGCTCTCGTAGGCTGCATTATACTTGCATGTATAAGACTTCCTTTTCCCCCGTTACCGTCCAACATGGCCAACAGCCGCTCATCGGTTCTCCCCTTTAAGGACGACATCTGAGTTTTTTTCCCGGTCTTGTCTTCGTTTTTATTCTCTCCGTTAAAGTGGCAATGTAATATTTACACCATGGATGTGAAAACCTCCGTGAAGTTCTCATTATTATGCCGCACTCTTTTTGCTATCCCGAGTGGAAACAAATCTTTGCAATGGAGTCGAACTAGGGCAGTAGTTAGAAGTTTCATTGCACTTATTGCGACTTATCTTTCCTAAATTCTTTTTTTCTCCAACGTTTTGCGTCCTATTCTGGGCGCATCATCAGGGAGTGATGGTGAGCCATGTATAAATAAAATATGCTGGAGAGAACAACATAATGAACATAGAGAAGCTAAAAAACATTATGCAATGAATAAATCTTGTGGAAATAAGTATAACATAATAACATTTTAGTAATTATCTAGGATAAATTTAGGGATCCAAGTACCATGAGAAGAAATTAAACATTGATTATTTTCGGGGGATATGGTAGTCCAGTTAATAAAGCTTTTAGCTACCGACAGGACTGGGTTCAATTCCTTTCTGGGGCACTTGGGTTCTACGCCTCTGGGCACCCTCAGCTGCACCCAATTTGTGTGATTTTTCGGTCATCTGATCTTCCCGGAAAATCATAGGCGGTATAGGGAAATGAACTGCCACCCCCCCTACCCTTTGGGTGAATTTCGCAATTCTAATGACCTACACTATTTCCTAGATTTTTCTCAACTCAAAGGCGACTAGTCTTAAATGCGCTGGTTTAGCTTCACTTTTTGTACCGATCACAAAAGAGGGTGTTGGCAACTTTTGAAAGGAACTCAATCTCCTTCTGACTAACTTCAGGAACAATTTTGTCTCCTATGTCTGTGTTGTAAATAAAAGAAAAGTTCATAACCACGGTTTATCGAAACACCTCGCCGACCAACGTGCATTTATTTGAAAGATCTGAAAATGTTGTCTGGGCGCTAGGAATTTCGTTGAAGCTGGGAGGTGGTGAAATGAAAGTGTACGCGCCTTTCATTAGATATTTGTTCTTAGCAGTCAATAAGCCAAGAGTCGATAAAAAGGGTAGAGGAATAGGTGATTTTTATTCTTCCCTATCAAACTAATCTTAAGGTTGTTAAACTGTACGATTTATGAAATGTATTACTTGTATGATATACTCGTCTAAATATTTACTCGTATTTATGAAATGATAAAATATCTTAATGTTATCTTTAGGTTTAATGAAAAGAAAGGATGTTTCAAATACAGAGTTTAAATATTTTGTTAGGAACTATTTATTTATTTCCCGTGAAAAGTTTTGTTTCGGTTAAGCTCTGTTATGTAATTTCATTTATGAAATCCATATCCTCATCATTGTATCTCATTTGGGTGGTGTATTGCTGATGGCACACTTCATAACATTTCATTCCCACATATTCATTTGTAAAGAAGACATAGGTCCTTTGCTTTTAGCTATTAATAAACTAAGTAATTATGAGACATTTTGATATTTCTTATCGCCGAAATAAGCAGTTTATATGAATCAAATTATTTTTACAAGAGCCCTGGGATTTTTGGTAAGCGCATAACCTCTCCGTATCCTATCAGTGAATTAACTTCTGCATGCAGAGGTTTGATCTGATTTCAAAGTGATGGTTGTGCGCTGGTGAGTCAAGAAGTACCATACAAAACTAGAAAATTTCCATCAACTTGCACAGTTTCTACTTTTCTAGAGACATTCTTGATTTTTTTTAAGGAATATGCCTATTCTTAAAAAATGATGAATCGGGATGTTTACGGATAGTCGTATCCTCGAATGGGCACGCTCACTGGGGCGTTGAACTAGACTTTTTTTGGGGTAAAATAGCTGTCGTCATCTAATTAGGGTAAATTATTCGCCTCCTTCCTGTCTCCTGTTTTTTTTTTGATTCTCCGTCACTAGCTTTTATCACTCGGAGAATGGTCCTGCTAAAGGAAATTCTTAAAGGAGAAGCGTCAAAAAAAATATTTCCAAAAGCAGAAGTCTTGCCATTCTTTTCCTGATGGAATCAGGAAGGAAATAAAATCAAGCCCTGCCCTCTTGTATATTTCCATGAATTTCTTCCATATAGGTGATAAATAGTATTTTTTTGACTAAGACACTAAAGGATTGCTCTCTGTATCCAAACTTATGCTTAGTTTTGGGAATTCAGTCGACGCAGGGTTGCCCATGTCTGTCTGTTTTCAATTCAAATCTAAAATGCAGTAAATTTTAGCGTGCATTTTGAAACGCGTAAGTTAAAGCAGTATATTTTTCACATTTGAACGTAAGAATGAAAAAGCATGGAAAGTCAATATAATTGTTTTCGGCGTTCGAGTTCTCGGGTAACTCACAAGAGGAAGTGTAAAGTTTGAAGACCACTTTTTTGTGAATGCAAGTTTTATGCAAAAGTTCAGACGGTACTCGCGATTTCATTGATTTGGAAATATATTAACAAGCGAATACCTAATAGCGTAGGGGTATGGCTACGGCACACTGAGAAAAACAGCGGTCAATATTTAACCACTGAAAGTATATTTTTGTATACCCACTAACTTTCCATTAGTAACATTTTGGTAAACAGAGCGCACCGCCACACTGAAGCACAAGAATTTCGGTACTAAGGGGATTCAACAAGCTGCAGCGAAGAGACATAACAGGCAAATTTACATGTACACCAAAGGGTGCCAAGTTATGTCACTTTTAAATTAACACAACCTCTCATTGCTTTTAAATTTTAAAATTATCCTGGTTGAATTTAGCATTTATCGATATTTCTTCTTAGTTATTTTTTTCGAAATTATCATACGTCCAATCGACAGTTGAATGAACATACCGCTTTGCACTCACCAAAATAGTCGAAGGCGTGGTCTTAGAATTTCTGTCTTTTGCAAAATAATATAACTGATTTAATTTCTAATTAAAAAAAACTCAAGTCTAATAATTTTCAATTTCTTTAACTTTTCGAACCTATTGTACTTTAGGGACAGAAAGAAGAGGATAATACAAATGGAACTTTTTTTCATAAAATATAGTGAATACTGCGATCGTACAGAAGCGTTTAATCGTCTTCCTGATATTTGTTTCTGAGTGCACTAAAATAAAAATCTTATTCACATCTCTCACGGGTGAGTTTAACTGTTTTCTCGTAATCAATAGCCTCTCTTACTTCCTCACTTTTTAACACTTCTTCACTTTTGAATTGCATGAATTCATCTGATTACTTTTGATTTTTTATGTATGGAGTAGGTATGTAATTTATAACATATTATTTAAAAGAAATAATATTACAATAATAAATTTACTAAATATATTTTAGTAAATTTAAAATTGCTATTTATGTAACGATTTGCGAAATTAGTGTTTGAGGCGCGAGACCATAAGATCGACCCGTCCGAATGCTATGAAACTCAGCTTCGCCTCGGAATAAATGACGAAAAATTAAATTAATTTTTTCTAGTCATCAAATAATGGGGATAATTCTCTTTTGTGATACTAGTTACTAGGGATTTGGTTACAAAATATTGAATCAATTAATTTCATTGGCAAAACATATTAAGCTTGTTAAAATTACTGAGATTCTATTCCATAATTAGTGATTTAGATACAGGTGATTTTTTTTCAACATTGAAGCTACCCTGGCTCTGTTGTTTCCAGGAAAGCCCACGAACTTGTATGAAAGAACTTCAAAATATTTCTAATTTTGCGTGAAGAGAAAAACTGGTTTCGGAGTAATTTTGTAGCTATCTTCCATATGCAATCCTTCTACTTCAAGTATTTCTAACTTTTTCGAAGAACAATTTTATTTATAAATTGTGTGTCAAAATAATAATGTGAATATTTGAAACTATACGGACATCATATTATTGCTGGATAATGGTAGAAATAGCCAAAGATATTAACGAAGAGATTAGATCCGTAAACGAGAGGCATGATGAATAATATTTATTTATTCGTGAACTAAAATTTTGCGTTATTAGTCACCATTCATTTGCAATTTCACATGTGTGTGAATAATAAAAGTCTCCTTTAAGAACAAATGCGTTTAAAAATGTAATTTAGAAAAGAAAATTACTTAAAGTCATTGTTGTAGCATATCTGATAAATATTATTTGAAATCATTTTTATGACATTATAAAAGCGGTAGTTGTACTTTATTGTCTACTACAGAGACGGCAGTTGGTTTATCTAAGAGTTGAAAGATATTTCAGTTGAATTTCTAAAAGGAGAAAATTTGTGGCAGTAATTGAAATGAATAAAATAACAGTTATTTATTATTTCTAATTATAAGAAACACATACATTAAAACCCCAAGGATGCCAAACTATTTGGCAGTTTTAGTTTTATTCTCCTAAAATGGATTCCTTCAGGCTCAATTTTAGTGTATTTTAATCCCGGAAGAACGCGTCTTGTTACCGTTACTTATAACTTCCCTATTTATGACCCTTTTAACTACACACGTGTATATCATACAGATGAGAATATGATTCGAACTCTCCGGCTTCCCTACAGCACACTAATTGAGTTTTAAAATAGAAGGCTATAGATATCTGGATGTCTTCATCCATGTTTTTATCATGTTTCTGTATGATTTAGTATTCCTGTAAAAATTTATGATTCTTAATGATGACATCAAACAAAAAATCTTCATGTAAAACCATATTTTAAATTATTGTGAAGATTTTCGGTCTTTATGCGTCCATGGATCTTTACAACCACTCAAGCAGTCAATTTTAGAGAGAGATATGATATTATGGTTACTTTTAACAAAACATTTACGCGTGCACTTCGTAAATTCTCCATTATCATGATAAAATATTACCTGTACCATGGTATCTCTAAAACAAAGATTATGCTGTTTTCCAGAGAGAGATTTCCAGAAGAGATAGTGGTTAAGTTAAACGTTAAAATAGGTAGGAAAAAACTAGAGTAGGTGGAACAGTTTATTACGTATCTCGAAAGTTTTTAAGACCAACATAGTCAAAGTAGTAGAAACATCAGGAGTAGAATTGCGTTAGACAAGGTCTCGCTTGATGACAGGGACGTTGAGTGAGGATGTTAAGAAAAGACTAGTTAAAACTTTGCTATGGGGCGTAGTTCTGTGCGGCGCGGAACCGTGATCACTGAAGCAGGATGATAATCATCGATTGGAGGCTTTTGAAATGTGGGTGTGGAGAAGAAGAATGGTGAAGGTAAAGTGGATAGAAAGGAAAACTAATGAGGGACTGTTGAGCATGGTGGGGGAGGAAAGGGAATTGTAGGGAGAAATCAGATGGCGACAGGAAAAATATATTCAAAGCATATTGATCAGCAGTGAGCGGAGCGACATATTGAGGCCAGATATTGAAGAACGTAATAGAGGGGGAAATGTTGCAATGGAGGAAAGGGGAGGAATGGGAAAGGGATGTTGAACGGGATGAAGGGAGGGGGGAAGTACACAGAGATGAATAAGGACCTGATGTCAAGTAGGGTACTGGATTGTGTTTTTGTTAGGAGTTACAAAATAGTTATTTGGTTGCTGTGTCCATCCAAAACGTAGCTTAACCAGTATATTACCTTTAGTAATAAATGATGAAAGAAGACACTTTCTTTTTCACGTTGAGGGATTTTCCACGTTGAAATTTCCTAATGCTCTATGTGGAAAAGAAAAGTGTCTTCTTTCAGCATGACGGATTTCCACCGTGTTACTCCTGAAACTGTGTGTTATTTGTAATAATAATTGTGTTGCGTCTCTATTGCGTGAACATGCGCAGTCGTCCAATCTCACCAGAATGTTAAATTCGCGAGTCCGGTCGGGAGAAGCCCCGTGAAAATGCCGAGAAACACCGTTTGTCGGCGGTTTTGGGCACCCAAATGCATCGGCACGCAACCGCCGCATCGATTGATCCAAAGCGACCCCCATCCCACAAACACCCCCCCCCCCGGCCACACTCCATGGCTCCCCTTCCCCTCGTCTGTTTCCAACTTTTTGGAAAGCTCTGGTTTCAAACGTTTAGACCCTCTCCCCTCTTCGACTGACACGGGCTCTGAATCTATCTATCCCCTACTCTCCCTCTCTCTCTCTTGACCCCCTCCATATAGCAGTTCGTCGGGGAAGGCGACTGGGGAAAGGGGGAGAGGAAATAACGAGCCCGTTGATTTCTTGGCCCACACACCCTTCATTTTCTTAATTCGCCTCTTATTCACCGGTCTCGTCCCTTCCTTGTCCTGATTTCTCTCCTTGGACTGCATCGTGGTATGATTGTACCCACCATTATGTTGGAACTGCCCTTCCTCCTCGTTAGTCCATTCTCCCCAACTGGATCCCTGCAGTTCTCTCACAGAAACTATAAGCTTTGCTCGATGCCCATACGCACTCACACACATGTATTCCACCCTGCTTGTTTACAAATGCCACCCTCCCCACCCCATTCCAATTGGACTCCTCAGATTCCTTTGAACTGCAACTTTTAAATCTTCCTGTCAAGAGTATTCACGTGTCTGATAAGAAGAAGGCTTATAATGATCACGGAAGCCTTTCGAGCTCATCCCTTGCGCAACGGAGGATGAGGACTGGAGACTCTCACAATTGGGTCGTGATCTGTACTCGTTGCAAAAAGATCAAGGTTCCCATATTTGTATACAGTTATTATACGATTATATCTATTCTTTCTAATTTATCTAAATCAAATGCTTGTGCGTATTTATTCGTCACTTCCATGTCATATTTAAAACAAACACTCGTTCCTTCGTTTCGGTCACATTTATGTGGACTCAATTTATGAAATAAACAAAACACGTGCATTTTTGCTCGTGTAGGGAAGGATCGAAATCTCAAGGATAATTTTTCTTTGATTTCTCATAATATAGTATAATCTGTATTAGAGATATTGCCTCAATTTAAAATTCTACTAAGATGTGTATCAGTGTCTACAAAAATTCATGAGAATAAAAAACCGCAGCTATCAACTTTCGGGTGGATAACTGCGTCTAGAGTTTCTAGGTGATAGTAGGGTTCGCCCAGTACCAAGCTAGTTGAAACTAACGGTGTCCATAGGCGTCCCCGGGAATCGACTCCGAGCCCTCCGGTCAGTAGTTCACAGCTCTACCCACTGGACTGCAAAGCCTCATTCTTTAGTATAGTCTCAGACTTTTGTCAGTGTGATAAATAAAACATGAAATGAATGTTGATATGTCCCCTCCATTGAGGAAATAAAATGTAGGTGAAGTGAGATCGTGGAAATGAAAAGTTTATTCTCGTAAGTTGTGAGAATTAATAGCACGAATAAAAAATTTCGGAGAGTAAGCGGACGCCTCGATAGCTTAACTAGCTAAAGCAATCGATCGGACATTGAGGGATCTCGGTTTGAATCCCGGTTAAGGCGAATGATTAGTTAACTTTGACATTGTTGCATTGTAATGCATGAAGCTATTTTTAAACTGTTGAAAACATCGCTCCAATTATCCCTAGTATCATTATTTCTTACATCGCACAGCACCAGCATTGTATTTCCTACCTGCATCTCTTCATTGGTGTTTTATAACTTCCTGGTTCTCAATTTCCTCTCAATTTTTCTGGTCTCTTTTCTTCTATCTTTGTTTTTTCTCGTCTTATCAAGGGTTTCTTGACTTGGGCCTTGTCCTCCTTCCTGTTGACTGACACGAGACCCGCATAAGTGGGTTGGTGGTCTCATGATTGTTAAGATTCAATGTCAAATTTGGATTCATCTGTTTACCATGGGAAAATGACTGTTGTAATTTTCCGTGGCCTCACTCAATAGTGGTTTAACGAGAGAAAATCACTTGGATAGCCACCCCACTGGGGTCAGACGCCATTGCGGTCGCCTCACTGAGGAAGATCCCTGAACGAAATAGGTATGCATTTCGTATACACTTTGATCACTCTAGTAGAGGTTATCCTACTTGGATAAATTATCATTTTATGCATTGTAGAGTTCCCTAGAGGTGATTGGAAAGGTCATGTCCCTCCGCAACTCAAGATTTTTATGATATATGGGGTCTGGCTCGACTTTGTGGAAGTTCATGGAACGATGACGGCTAAGCATTGTGCTGATGTATCTGATGATGACACCTAAATGTTGAAACTAGTCTCATCTAAATACGTAAAGTACAGTGGGATAATTCATTGTTTTCTTCATTCCATGAAGGTTTTTGTTCAAAGGTAATTTAAGACTCAACATTACTAATAGTTAAATAGGAAGAATTAACGAGTTTCCAGATACGGTTCTGCTCTTTTGCGTATCATCAGAATCAATGGTTTAAATCTCAAAAAGTAATTCTAAGCTAGAAACTTTCAAGAGAAAGGCTTGGTGATAACGAACCCTTAGCATTATGAGTGTTTTTAGAATTCACATGGCAGAAGTTACTCTTTCTCGTATTTCCGCAGCTCTAATGATATTATATGCATTTATTTCATGTAAATTTAATCATTTAAATATCTATTTATCCAGTTGTGCCGTGACTTTGAGTATCAGTTGAAGAGTTATCGGTCTCTTTATATTAATAATTTTGGATTTCAACTATTGATTCTTTAAATATATTTTTTATACAGTGGACTTAAATGGAATTAGGCTCAATTTTATCCTCGTGGATATATATGTGCCAAATAATTGAATTCTGAAATTTTGTTCAATCGGAAGTAATGTTAGCAATTTTTGCCGTACTTTAGTGTTTCTTTTTAATCCCGCTTCCAAAAGAAGATATTACATTTGTCAAAAATCGTTCATTGAGGCGATAACATCAATGTCTGATTCAAACGGATTTAATTATAATTATCAATCGGCATTTATTGGATAATGTCGCGCAATAGCTTTTGACTATATGGTTTATGACTACGGTAGAGGTGCTGATATATCTCAGACTTAAACTTCAGAATTAAGTAGGGGAATTTTTAAAGAGAATTAAGCATTCCTATGCCACCTTTCCATATGATTTACAAGTTTCATGCACTCATTTCAAATGTACTTTTCGGTTAGGTATGGTGTTTTGCGAATATCGTATGGATGAACATTGTAAGAATAAAATGAAAATAAAAAGTTGGATGAGGAAAATTTTTAAAATTTTTATAGGATCGATTATCACCATTTCCTGCTAGAATCTCATGCTAAACCTAAAACAGAACTAGTACACGTCTTCAGAATAATAATTTAGTTGGTAGCGGAACATTTTTTTCAAATTTCAAATGTTGCATATTTCATAATGCAACCATTTCAGAGAGTAAAAATCATTCGCCTTGACCGGGATTCGAACCCGGATCCCTCGATATCCGGCCGATCCGTTAAAGTTACTATTACAGTTTGTTGCATATTTCGTTTTAGCCCACAATTAGAAAATCATGATAATTGGAAATGAGCACTTCATAGAAGACAATTTCATAGAGAAAATATAAAATGTGAATATGTTTACATAAAAATTTCTTCAGATGTTCCATAATTACAAATCTCCTTAGGAATACTATGCCTCTCTCAAGACTAAGGATCTAAAGCACCTGTCATTTGTATATCAATGAGTTAAAAAATACCGGTAATATTCTAGAGCTTTTCACATGAGTTTTTCCATCCCCCTTTCCAGGCGGTTCATTTCAAGGTGCCTATGAGTCATATTTTATTTCTAAGCACTCCCTAATTGACTAGAGCTCTATTTTTTGGTTCGGTGATAATTCCTTCCCTTTGCAATCTCGGGACATTAATTAGGAATCAAATCTAACCCACAAGAGATGCCACTTTAGGACAAAGAAGTTACAACCGTTGACAAGTAGTTATATGCGAGCATAAATACTATTCTGTCTCACTATTAGTTTATGCAAAAAATTCGGATTTACAAAAATGTAGCACACATTTTTAGAATCCCGAAATGAAAAATTATTTGATAGCCCAGAAGGGCACTGTAGTATGTATATTTATAACGCTATCAACCAGTCATAGGCCTGTTTGCCACACTTCCTTACGCAAGCTACTAACTGAAAGTTTACGCTAATAATGATCCATCTCAAATTTATCATTCGAAGGTTCTTAAAGGCCAAATAAAGTAGTGAACTCATATTTCTTTAGTGATGCTATGTGAATGAGGTTCTCAATAATGAACAAAGGTATTACGGAAATGTCTAACGGTGGGTGACGGCAGACATCAAAGTAAGAACGAGTCATTCTATTTCTATGAAAAATACTTTTTACCAAGACTTTAAAATCGTGCGCAAAGTGTCGGGAGTCACCTGCGCGCGTGTGTGTCGGTGATGACCTTGTAACTAGAGTCCCGGTTAATTTTTAAGGTCATCGCTCGACACTGAAGCTGAAGATGTATCAAGTGCCATCTTAAATTCGCACGTGAGATCGTTCCAATTCTCCTGAGAATCGAATTGGTCCGGGAGGGTGACTTCCAGTTCAAGTCTCTTTGGAAACACCGTCGGCAACGGGTGGTAAACGCATCATCCCCCCATCGCATCGGCGACGTCACCTGACATTTTCTCGCGGCCGTCGTCCTTGAATCATGAGCATGCCTCCACCCCATTATGCCGGCGAGGCAAGTTCAAGGGAGTCAGTCGTCCACTCGGCGCCCCACCGCCACTTCCCCCGCTCGTGTCCCTTGCGGTGCTACGGGAGGAGGGAGGGGGATGCGGCGCGGGATCCCCTCACCGGGAGTGGGAGGGAGGTAAAAGGGCCCGAGGAGGTTGTGGGGTGTTTTCCCGAGGGAGACGGATGTGGGGTTGAGGGGGAATGGGGGAGAAGTGGGCGGGACAATATATTTACGATGCGGAGGAGGGAAGGCGCTGGCGTCAGCGCCATTTGTCCACTGGCGATAATGGTCCATAAGGGGCCCCAGGCCGTTGACTCTTGCGGGCTCTCTCCCTACTCCGACCGAGGGCGGCGAAAAACGCGTGCCACACTCGCAAGTGCCCGCAAGCATAGGCGAGTTGAACTCGTAAAATAGGCGACGAGATAAAATTTCACAAAGTGAAACTCAAGTTCTTTTTTTTAAGGTTTCAAGCTTGATACAGAGCCAATTAATAAAAATTAAGCGATGCAGACGCACTGCACTTAATGGGCCGACGGAGATAATGGGTCAGCCGGAAGAAATTTAGGATAGAGCATTGGAGAAGTGAAGTGAAGGATGATCCAATTTTAACACTTAATTCCATACGGAGTAGGTGTGTACTAAATAGCGTGGTTTTTCACGTCACGGGTCAGAATTTTTTCGTTGTTAAAGTTCTCCATTGCAATGCATGCGCACGAAATGGCCTGGGAACGTAAATTCTGTACGTCTTACTCACGAAGGACGAATTTAGCTAGCTTAACTCCTGAGCACGCAAGTCACTAGAGCACATAGACTGGGATGCTTTGTCTGTCGCTTCTGTTTAGTTCGCAGTGGCAGACCTCGTTTATGTTCTTGAGCACTTTACTGAAGAGATATTTTCACGGAAAAAATATGTCGCGATCCGTAGAGTTTGTAATTTAATTTATGTGTAATTTTTCATCCAGAACTCCTGGTGACTACTTTGAATTTTTCATTAGAAATCTCAGGAATCAGAGGGGGAGAGAGAGAGATAGACACAGGACCCATGAATCATCAGAGCTCACGTGCCTGCGGCGGAACATAAACCCGTGAAGGGAATCGAACCTGTGACCTTTCAGGTGGGAAGTTTTATCTTTCCTAATAAAACTGTCGACGAAATGGAATGATAGAATAATCAATACTCTGCCCTTGGATGTCTAGTAACTGACATTTCAGATATATGAAACGGGAAGATTACCTAATTACCTCGACTATCAAACCTTTTCAGAAGAATATAACGTACGATTTATGGAGGGAATAAATGAATCAAAATTAAACTCACGCGCTTTTTCTTGGAAAAACGAGAGTTTCCCCAAAGGACTTTTCAAAGGCCCGAAAAATTTAAACAAAAATCACAGTGTGAAAAACATTGCGAAGTAACGGGAAAGGGTAAGAAAAATCCTGAGAAGTTTTTGTCAGTTCATTTTTTTTAAGCTAGAGTTATTTAAATTTAACGAAAAATAACTAAACAAAATGGATGTAGTGTTATTTGTTTGCAACACGTTTCGCTCATAATTTTAAATAAAACAAAGTGCATTTGTAATTTAAGTATTTTTATAAAACTTTTTATTTTTTGTACACATCCAGGATCTTCTTTTTTATTCTTTACAAGTTACGTTTCCCTCCAAGGTCGACTTCAGCTGCCAAGGATAAATCCTAGTTTAAGGAAAAGTAAAAGTTTTCTTTTGTTTTTGAGTTCAATAAGACTTGTGTGTATCACAACGAGTGAGAGAAAAGGTCCTTTACTCTAAGAATTAGGCTTGACTTTTTCAGTAATTACAAAATCTTTTTAAAAAACCCTACGGGACCTAGGTAATAATTAATTTTTTTATTTATTGAGTATTTTCTTTCGTTTACTCCAATTGATATTCATTTGAGGACGCTCGTTACTTCATTGGGCATGCATAGAAAATTTGCAGTGCCGACTTCTTTTTTATATGCCAGACCAAGACAGTTAGTACACTTCCCAGAAACCCAGCTAGTTCTTTAACCTTTACATAGTCGTTACCATGATGGTTTGACAGGAGAGAGGTTATCAGCTGTTTTTGGGAATCATCGATTTGGATTTGGATACCTAGAGTTAATTTGATGAATATTATTATACAATTGGTAGAAAGGGGAATTGTTACCTGATTTCACTAGATTGCCCCTAAGATATAAACCATAAACTCCCATTCCGACATTATCCGCCGCAGCAAACAGAAATTCACCAAACAGTCCGGAAGGTTGCTTGATTTCTCATTGCTTAGGCTCACAATCATCCACAGCTAAGCCGTGAGAATCAGCAAATTGTCTACCTTTTGCCACGAGCATCCGAGCCTAATGAATTCTGCCCTCGCTTAAGTGGTAAACCATGGCCAACCGTAATCTCGGAATGTACGCCCACAAAATTACCTGCTATAGTACCCTCCTCCTCTATGTCCTGCGGAAAAGGGTGATAGAGCAGCAACCACGAAAAAATAAGTCTGCGAAGGGGGTGATATGGTCTAGCATGCTAAGGTTTAAATGCAGGGCCAGGGTTTACATTTTCACTCGATGATATAACTTAACTCGAAGACGCTTTCTCCTATAAAAATGCTTTTTTAGTTTAAAACAAGGACAATATCTCCTCTGATGTAAAGTAAAAAGAAAGAGTGTGGTGAGTTATTAATTCAAAACAGGGTTTAGTTTAATTTGAATGTGTCTCTTTCCGTTGAATATGTTTCAAACTATCATTTTGCGAAAATAGCTCTAAATAAATTTTAATAAATTTCTTGCAAAGTGAAAATTAATTGTAATGTATTAAATGAATCGTCACCGTTATAATGCGTGACAGGACTTATTTCTTCATCACGAAAATATTCACGAGGTCCTCATTTATTAGAAAATAAAATGCTGAATGAAACTACATCATTACTAACCGTATGATTAGATGGCCATTATACTATGAGTGATTATATCAAGATTTTGAAACGGTATTATCTTATTTTGGATATCGGCGTGTAAGAATTGGACCGTCTCAATTTTGTCATTTGATCTGCCTCGAGGGAATCCCATTCTATTTTGAAATTATCAGCATTTTTTATGGAAAATTTACGTTTTAGGCTTCCTTATATGGCTCTAAATACAAATATTAATTAGAAGTTAGCCTTGAAGCATTATTTAAACATAATTTATCTAAAAATATCATCAATGTATGTGCAATCCATATGGGTGACGCCTTAGACTACAAATTGGAGTGGGAAAAATATATGATAGCATATGCTAAATAAATAATCATACCTTTAACATCCTTCTGGAAGAGAGGTATTTTCCATACTCTTAGGTAATATATGATCTTCAAATTTTACAGGGTATTAAAGCAACACTGTTATACACCAAATTGACACTGGAGGTGTCATGACAATGCTCACCCAATATCATCCAAGAAAAAGAAGTATAGAGTTTATATTTTTTGATAAACTTCCAAAGCTTCAGAGCAGGACTTACGTGCAATTAAATAATATCTCATGATTTCCTGGTCGTAGCAATAGGAATGGAGTTTTTAATTCACGCATGTTATGCAACGGGGGTCATAGTTATTAAAATCTGAGAAGATCAATAAAAAACGCAATGATAAACGCTAATAGCATTATTTTTATTGATTTTTTTAACGAAATTTTTAACCTAAAAAATCTGAATTGCATGTAGTTACATACGGTCTTCGTTAACCCCTGAAATGTAGGATAATTAATATAACTTATGAAAACAGGAAGACAGGGATTTCAAAAATCGCGGTTTATTTTTCCAAAAGTGAAAGAAAGATTTAATTAAATTTCAAAAATTACTCCATGAATTCCTTTCGATATAGATTATATATTAATGAATTGAATAATTTTAGAGAAATTAATCATTTCAATTATTTTGTGGCCAATTTTCATTAATATAAAATGGCAAAATTAAGAGCCACACAAGTTTACTTAATGTTTTCATCGTCAACTTTATTAGAGTTTTTAATAGATTGTTCGATAAATTCAATTCGGAATACAACTTTATTCGACGAAAAATTCTACATTACTTTTTAAGGAGATTCTTTCGACACCCAAAATTTAAACTAGCTTTGAAGAGAATAACACTAATTTCCTTAAAAAGTTCTACCACATCTAGGAGTTACTAAGAGTTTGTTTATTCAGCGAGCCTATTCAACGTCCGTTGCTCCGTTGTCGCTATTTCAGTCCATTTTTTTCGCACTTCCTCCGAGCGGTGTAACTAACTCACGTAAGCACGCCCTTTGCCCAACCCAAGTGAGGCAACAGATAGCGATGACGTGTGCCCGTGGCACGAACTCTGGGGGAGGGAGGGGGGGGCTCAGTCCGTGGAAGGTCGGCTCCATCCGCTGCGGGCGGTGGGTGAGTAATGGAGGCAAGAAGGCCGTCCGCTCTTATTTCCAAGCAGGATGGGAGCGGATGATTGGATCGGAGGGCTTTATCAGGATGACTGTTTTGAGTGGGTAAGACGGAGGGGGGAAGGGAGGAAGGTATTGAGGTCATGCACTCCAAGCCTACTCCGGAAGGCAAATCGAGAGCAGTTGAATTTCGGATTCGCAGTTCCTATGGTTCCCATGTACGGTGGCCGGGATGGAATTAGCCGACAGAGATGTGTGGAGTCTCTAAAAATCCATTCTCTCCCCAGGCTTATCCGAATTTGTTTGTTTTTTGTAAATATTTACATCCTTTGTAAAATCCGAATTGTTATTGTGTGGTTGTACATATTTGTCATGACGAATGGAAATGTTTAAATTACGTTCGAAAGGGATTAGCATTAGGATCAAGTACAAGTGAATACGTATGCCAAGAGCCGATAAATTCTTCTTGAGTGCGCTCGACAGGTAGCGATTCTTTAGCTTTTTTTAAACTTTGCTAAAAATAATGACAACTTAAATGTACCATTAATAAGAGTTATTATGAAAAATATAACTCTATGACCGCCAAAACAATATCTTATCATACAGGGTTCGTCCAGAAAATAAGTGTACTGATTTTTTCCCGCCGCTCCAAGCGCGCCCAGCACCGCTCTGACGGGCTGCGATTGGAGGGGGGTATGTTGGCAAGCGACGCTGAAAAAGGCAGTCGGCTCTGAGCTGTGGTGTAGTGAAGAGCTCTGTTAACGCGAACCTCCACGCTTGACCCACGTCACGGAACGCGATGCCGAAGTTTATGGAGCAGCGTTATTCCATCAAATTTGCGGTAAAGCTTGGGAAATCGTCTACCGAAACTGTCGGTGTGATTAACCAGGCTTACGGGGAGTCAGCCATGTCCAGAAACATGATCTTTCGGTGGCACAAGATGTTCGTGGAGGGCAGAGAAGAGGTCAACGACGAACCACGGTCTGGACGCCCATCAACGACACTCACCGACGAAAATGTGCGAAAAGTTCACGATGTACTGAGCTCTGATCGTCGTCTTAGTGTTCGGATGATAGCAGAGCAGTGTAATGTGCCAAAAACTATAGTGCACGAGATTATTAGGGACCAATTACTGATGCGAAAAAAATCACGACAATGCGCCGTCTCACACCGCGCTTGTCGTGTCGGACTTCTTGGCAAAGCACGGCGTGGCAACGCTGCCGCACCCGCCCTACAGCCCGGACTTGGCACCAAAGGACTTTTTTCTGTTCCCGAAGATAAAGAGGAGTTTGAAAGGAACGCGATACGGGACTTTGGACGCCGTCAAAGAGGCCGTGACGACGTGTCTTCGAGAGGTTCCCGATGATGCCTTCGCGGGAGCGTTCCAGGAATGGGAACGCCGCTGGAACAAGTGTATCGACTCACAAGGGTCCTATTTTGAGGAATATTAGCTTAAGATATGTAAAAGTGTAATAATTTTTTTTCCTGAGCTCAGTACACTTATTTTCCGGACGAACCCTGTATATAAAAATATTAGCCAAAAAGGGCAGGTTTTTCCGGATCCCTCTGCATCGTTGAGTTCTTTCAAAACCAGATATTAAACAGCTTTCAAACTTTACAAATTGTTTAATGTCATTAATCTACAGTTAGGCGACTATGCACGTCGAAAGTGTCAGATTTAACTCCAGGCCATTTATATAAGGGTCGCAATTGCTCACTAACTAAAAGGGCGCCGAGGGAGTATTATTGCTCTACAAACCTCCAGCCGATCATATCCATTATTGGATGCAAATCCACTGGTAATATTGCATATAATATCCATAACGATTCATTGATAGATGGCTAGGAAAAGAGTGAATAGGCGAAAATACCGGGTCGCCCATCCCCAATGCAAATCTGTTCCAATTTCAAATAAAATTAAGAAAATCCAAAAAAATACGCGAAAATCATCGGTTAAAATGAGAAGCTGGACTTCAAGTTATTTAAATGAAAGGAAAATTTTACTTCGTGGTCGCCACAACGTTTATTTTAAGAAAACAAACATAAAACATTGACATTACGATGTCACATTCCGAATTCATATTTGCAGTTTCTGTCGCACAACTGTGTGTCACCGTAAAGATTTTCAGAAATTAATTTTTCTATTAGAGACCAAAGACATAATATTTATCTTAAATCTTGTTACAATATTTAAGTAGTTGAGAGGGTTGTTGTTTCCGGTGTAACTTTATGGACATTTCAATAGTTGAGAGGTGTGTATAACTAATTCAATGTGACGGCTACAATTCAGTCTATAGTAAACATGAGGCGGGAAATTCAAAAACAAATTTATTCCAGGTATTTTTTTCAACAAGTTTTATCTTCCAACTGACTACGGAAAGAGTGATTTGAATGAGAAAAAAACGAAAAACGCCCATGTTGTACACATGGAAATTGACAGGAGTGATTATTTAACTGAAGACAGAACATTCATTTGAACAGTTAATTTACATGATTTTTTCCCGTTATTATGTATTTATCAGAATAAATTAATCCATTCCATTACAAGTAACATCATTCAATATTCATTATTAAATATGAAAGCATAGAACATGCAAAGTAAATGACGGGTGTTGACAGATTTACGTTGCGATACGTTTATTTAGTCCTAAAACATTGAAGCACGAAAGTACGAGTAGGTATATCATTCTCAAACAAGGAAAACACAATTTAAATTATCATCATAGAATTCTTACTAAATTTCCATTTGTTTAATATTTTGCTTTTCTTTTTGGTTTGCTTAATCTTTTGCAGAAAAAATCAAATGTTCCCCTTAAACGAAATTCATCAGAAAGATCTTTCAATTTCACGTTTCATGTCATGTTTTTGAGGAAATGTTATTATATTTGTATATTGAAAGATAGATATATCATTTCACAGATTTAGTTTCACAGAAAACGTGTTATTAAGCTAAATATGTAAGAAAATAAAATATATATTAATTTGCTCCTCTTCATGTATTAGGTAAACATCAATACTTGGGCAAAGCTCAGTTATGAAAATTACTAGGAAAAACTTCCCAATATGTCTTCACTATGTTCTGTCACTTGCTTCAGAAATATATCTGGCCAAAATATTTTCTACGTAAAACCACATTGGAACATACTAATTATTTGCAGAATCCGGGACAATGCCGAATTCCATGCCTTTAATTGTTTTTCAAACTGAAGCCATAAGACTGACATTGATGGAAATGATAAGTCGAATACATGGCACAGGTATCACATCAATATTACAAAAAGTTATTGAAGCCTTTTTTGCAGAGTCCATTGCTTTAAATTATCTGACAGCCTACCTTTGTTGCAATGAAAAAAACTATGCTTAGCGTTTTATGAGGTGTGAATCGAGCCATTCCTGTATAGAATTTGCATGTCCAGGTTTTAAGCTCTTCTTTCCTCTGTATCTATCCTTTCTGGAGGTTTCCAATGTTCAGCACTGCAGTAAGGGACGTGAATACCATCGGGAAAGCATCAGAGGACAATTGTGGACAATGAAATTCTCACTTTTTCAAGTCTCCGTTCTTATCGCGCTATGTTCTGCTATGATATGTTATCAAGCTCAGTTCAATGCTTAATGTAAACTACTGTAATTGGAGATGGATTCCAGTCCTTAATCGGAATATTTTAGTCGCTGTTCTTTGACACGTTCATCCTTGGGGATTTTGCATACTGTAACATATCCCTCATCCTTAGCTGTAGAGCAAGAACTGTAGAGACTTTTGCAACCTGACACAGAAAAAGACCAGGGCATCCTTAAATAAGAAATGCGGAGGAATTAGAATAACAACATTGAAGCCAAAATATTTTTTCACGTGAAAATGTCAAAGCAACACGTTTATCAACAATGGAGTAACACATTAATTTATCACCATGAACTTTGAAAGATACGGACTTAAATTTCATCAATGCATTTCAATTATTAAGCCAACCACAGTAAACTTAATTTAAAATAGAAGTTAATCGTAGATTAGGTAATAACAATGATGAACTCGAAATTATAGTGTTTTTCATTAATGTTAATCAGTAATTACACAGACGAAAGTCACATCTAGGAAACTCGGTACCGAAAAAATCCCTTGTATCCAACTTTTAAAATTTAAGGATTAATAACACTACAATGAACAATTAGTAATGTTGATAGCATTATTCGAATAACGCAAGCAAGTTCTTTAAAACCACAATGTATCCAATTTTTATGTCATAAATCAAGGAAGGGAAAACATTTCCAAGTTGGTCCCCTATGGAGAAACGACTTTTTTTGATTAAATGAAATTTTTTAAAAAGTAAATTACCTCTGGGCTTTTAGTGGAATGGAAATATTGAATTTTTAGGGGCATTGACAGAAACTTGATGCTCCCAAGTTAAATTTATTAACAATTGTCTGAAAGTATTCCACTCACTGTTATCCACGTTTATAATTGCACCAGATTTCCGATTTGCATTCTTTAAGTGTTCAAAATGAGTGGTTTTCGAGACCGCGATTAAGTTTTCTCGCATGACACCATGCTTTTGAAACCACATTGAAGGGCCACTCAACATGGTTTGCGCAGTTCCATACCATGGCCTGCTTAGAGTATTCCCTAGTTTGACTGGATCCCAGTTAGTCAAATGCAATTCTATTATTATCATTAATATCCTATATTATTGGTGATGAGAAATTAGTAAGGCCATCCCCTTCAATGCGCACCCCAATGGAAATTTGTCAAAGTTAATGTCCGATGAAACGGTTGACGTTTCAGTAATTGAAATGCCCGAGTAAGCATGTGATTTCCGTTGAAAAATTCTTCAACGCCGGAATTAAAACGAGGGACGTGAAAATGAAAAGGGAGTGTACTAGCCACCGCACCAAACTATGTCCTTCATAAATAGACGTGCCTATTTTCAACTCCTTGAAGAGTCCTGGGACCTGGCACCGACACCCGAGGTGAACTCAGTCAATTAGCTATCAGATTATAAGATGGTACATGCCCAACGATAAGAAACGAGAGTGCTATTTTAATTGTTTTTAATTAAAATTATCAATCTGAATGCATTACCATCATGTGAAGACCTAAAAGCTTATTACGTACAGCCGATTCTTTTCGCCGATCTAAGGGCTTTGGATTAAAATCTAGATAAAGTTTCGAGCATCTTCATTATGAATCTAAGTTGTATATTTTAATGCATTCCAGACCTCCTGGGGGAAACCACTGACTTTGCATAGAAAAGATATTGCCCCGAAAGTGCGAACCTCGCATGCCGCGAAGCTTTGTGAACTCATGACTTTCACCTATTGAATTTCGGGATGTAGGCGGTCATTAACTTCCAATAGAGGTTTTGCGAATTTCCTTCTCGGTATATTGCCTGCTTCGTCCCAATGTGACGAAAAAAAAACATTAAATTTTCGTACACAGTGGACATGAGCGATCTGGGAAGCGCTCGCCGCCCGAAGATAAAAAGTTCGTACACCGTATGCTATCCCACGCTTTTTTTTTACGTCCACCATCTTCCGTCTGAACGTGATCGAATCTCTGGACTATCGGCTTGAATGTGCTCTGAGGTAAAAATTCATGAGTGGCCTTCACGCAAATATCGAATACTCCCCAACAGCGCCCGTGTTTATGTGATTACTATGTTCTCTGGGCCGCCGGACGGAGCCACTTCGCGACCGCAAATCGCACGCGCATAAATTTCCATGTATTTCGAGTGCACGTGTGGTTTTCGGAGGCCTTTTCCCCTATGAAGTGTCGGATCTACATCATGACGATGACTCCCCCCATCCCACCCAAAAGGCCACCCCTTAGTCTACGAATCGCACCCCTTAAAAACAGGTAGTCGCCGTTCCCTCCTCCCGTGATAAAGGGTTCGGTTTCTTCCTTTTTTGGCGAAGATTTATTCCCTGCAAACGTTATCATGATAATTTCAATAATACACACGCGCATACTCTATATGGTGCAATCCCAACGTTGTAAAGTGGAAATCGAAAGATAAGCGTAGTATTTTGTCTATGTTTCGTAAAAATTTATATTGTTTTTATCCACCTCACCCTTGATAAAGTCTTTTAATAATCAAACCACTTTACTTTTCCACATAAACTGTTTATGTTTAAGTTTATGTGGAAAAGTAAAGTGGTTTGATTATTAAAAGTCAGTATGAAGATTTTCCACCAAGTTACGCCAGAAACTGTTTTATTTACTTGATAAAGTCATTACGTTTCTCTTCCAAAATGGGCAAATGATGAACTGGCTAATCAAAGAACAAGCTGGAAACCAAATTTAAATCTTTACTACGAGTTTAATTTTAAACTGTTCGAATGAATGGCCAAACAGACTTCAAATTCATAATAAACATAACTATGTTCTACTGAAACATTAATTATGTTAGTAAACACTAATGATAGTAAACCAAAATGATGATAATTAAAAATAAACATTGATAATGAGAGTCCTTTGATTCCTTTATTAATTTAAAGTTATTCCGCATATTATATTGCATATTTTAATGTATTTATTTTTCTTGCAGATATGTATCCCCTTCTCAGGTACAACGATGACGAAAGAGGTTCCGATGGTGCATTTGACAACCAAGGAGACTTAGCAATTTTGGAACCACACGTTGACAGAGAAGTAAGTGAAGTGGCGGCTAGGTCACGGTCAAATTGTCAATAAAGTATCATAGATTAAAAATGCATGTTACATTTTGTCAGTGGAGCAATAAATAATAAAGGTACACTAAATTAAATGGGCCATTAAAATGTGTGTTGGACATTGATTTTCAGAAAATACGAAATATTGCTCGTATATTTCCTTATTGAATATTAATGGGTATAAAATAATTGGTCAATAACTATGAAATATATTATCATCTCAAAAACCACTTTTTCATTACATAAGTTAGCCACGGTGATAGCTCAAAGTTAAAAGCCGCATCCAGTTATTGCTTTTTCCATTTTTTACATCATTAATCCCAGAATTAATGAATGGATGGCTTTATTTCGTGGATTAATCAGGATTCTTTGATCTTCCAAGCGTGTATGCGTCTGGAATATAAATTTAATGTAAAATTCAAACGATGAGAATAGTATCAAATTGAGACTGGCTTATTAATTTTCCGTAGGTAAATAAATATACGCGTACTATGCACTGTGAATAGCCGATCATGGAGTTAACTAGGTTTAACGCAAGTGGGAAAAGCTACCTCAGAAACAAACCATTACAAGCTATTATTTATAGTAAATATTTTATTTTTTTCTTCTCATCCGGTGGCTTTTAATCTCCAAAAATTAAATATTTTCGCCGAAGTCTGAAAAAATATTTCGTGATCGATTTTGAAACCTTCTGGATGCCAGTGGATCTCGTTTCTTCCTCAGTATGTGGCTGAATATTTCTTGTTCTTCCTTGTTAATGACTTCAAACGTTTTATTATTTTTGAAAAGTGGTCAAGTTTGAAAGTATCATATGCTATTTATTCTAAAAATACATTTGGTATGTCATCCTAGTATCGCTTCCAAATTCTATATGTACTTTATCGTCACCGATTAATCTTATGAAGTCTAAAGCAATAATTACTTCCTAACTCTAGTTGTCGCCATTTCATATTGTTTTTACCCATAAATCAAAGAGAAACAATTATGCTTGTAGCAGTCATACAGTCGTTGTGCCTGCCTAAAATTTATCCCAGTTCACTTTCCTTAAGCATAAGATTGAGAACTAGAGTTGACCAATGCAGTGAGCCTTGATCACACTTCGTCACAAACGTTGGTTTAAAAATTCACTAAATTAGAATGTGCGAGTCTTTTCCTGTAAGTCATGAAATAATATCAAAGATTTGAAGGATTTAAATTTCAATCATTTTTTATTTGCCCATTAAATATCTAATTTAGATATTTCTAACGTTTTTTTGTTTCAATTGATTCAGATGATTTTTTTTAACAATTTCATTTAAGAAATATTACAAATGAGTTCTATGGGATCGCGTATGTGATTGGCCTTCATTATGTCACTTCAAGAATTGACACTTCTTTCTCTCTCGAAAATAGAAAATTATTACGGAATTATTGGCGAGGAGATACCCTTCACTTCATGGAGACGGTGCGTTACCTGCGTCAGGACTGACGGATGACGATCGGGAGACGAGACTGGAGCAATGGGCGCGCCTCGGCATCGGAAAGCAATCAGACCCAACGGATTTCCTTCGCGACTTTGTCGACCACCACCGATCTCCACCGGGCACCCCCTCGTCACTCTTCAAGAACAAAAGAAGCGCGCTAGGCGGAGGGTACTCCTTGAACAAGAGAGACCCCTTCGGAATCAACGCACGCGGTTTCCATGACGACGTCTTCTATCGAGACTTCGGCTCCTTCAACCCGATGAAACGGGTGGTTCGGAGTGTCGAACCTGAGGAGGCTGAAGGCCAGGGACGAGAATACAAGACAAACGCGCCCATCACAAAGTCCTTGGGGTTGGTATCAAATGGTATTCACGAGACTATTGACTAGGAAGAATTTATTTTATGGTTGAACCTTTCGCTGCAGGTTAAAAGTTTAATTGTAAAAATGTTTGTCCAAAACTATTGAAAACCTAAGGGCTCTAACCCAAGATGAAATTCTTACCTCGTCCCACCAATGGAGAGTTTGTTTGGGCGAACGGGAGGAAATATCCCTTGCGAAGTATCATCTGAGAATACCGCGGAGGGTCAGTCGACCCGGGAAGTGACGTAAAGCATGGATGGGGAGGGGTAGTCATCCCTCTAGGAAAGCTTTGCAATACGGCCCTAAGCCTTTAATTTCTTCGAGAATAAGAACAAAAAAATAAATGCTGAAGGTAAAGTTCATTCAACAGTGCATTCGCTGCCTTCTGAATCCATCTTGTTTATGGATTAAATAATCTCGATAAATTTGGATACTTTTGAAAAAGAACTCATTAAAATTAATTTTATATAATTATATGTATCGTTCAGATACAAGAAGTTAAGTCATGGATTTTTACTTCAAATGAGTCAAATTTGAATAACGAGTAATATTTTTAGTTTGGAAGTTTCCTTCCAATGTCGTGTCAGAAATATTTTTGCCAATGTACTCTTTGTATTTTTAAAATAGTAGCATAAGACTAGTAGAATACGCTGATAGTTTGATTAAGGGTATCCTTAGTTCCCATTCTGATTTGTGCCCGTGATACCCTAAATTTAGCACACCATTAGGCAAACTATATCACCATAATTTAGCTGTTGGAGCCTAGGGGATGTAAGTCATTGACGCGTTAAGGATTATACATTGATTTTGTTGTAATTTACTCATTCTTAACACCTTTTTTCCTGTTAAATTTTAGAGCTGAGAAACCACAAGTTCCGGGGAAAGTCGACGACTCGTCCCCAAAGAGAAACAAGCGGTCGGTGGGAGGCGTCACCCCGAAGCCCGCGGGAAAAGGAGCGCTGAAGAGAGAAGAGAGAGCGGTCGACACTCCCGCCCAGGTGATCGCCGAGGCTTCGAAGAGGAGACCAGAGATGAGCTCCTCGGGTTTCCACGGGGACACTTTCAGCGGCGGCTTCGGAGACTTCTGGACCATGAAGAGGAACCTCGGCCACGAGGAGGGATCCCTAGGGAAACTCGGCAAGCGAAGGCCCGAGATGGACTCTTCAGGATTTCACGGGGACACGTTCAACAGTGGCTTCGGGGACTTTTGGACCATGAAGAGGGCCCCGGGCAACGCGGAAAAGCGGAGACCCGAGATGGATTCGTCCGGCTTCCATGGAGACACCTTCTCAAGCGGATTTGGGGATTTCTATACCATGAAGCGGGCTCCATCCTGGGACAACCTGAGTGAGGGGAAGCGAAGACCGGAGATGGATTCTTCTGGTTTCCACGGGGATACGTTCAACAGCGGCTTCGGAGATTTCTGGACGATGAAGAGAAGTCAAGGATCTTTACCACAGCACCACGGTAACTTCAAAAGGAGGCCTGAGATGGACTCGTCCGGTTTCCACGGGGACACTTTCAACAGCGGCTTCGGCGATTTCTGGACCATGAAGAGGAACGCGCTGGCGCATCCTCTCGCGGAGAAGAGAAGGCCGGAGATGGATTCGTCTGGATTCCACGGGGACACCTTCAACAGCGGCTTCGGCGATTTCTGGACGATGAAACGGGACGGATACCCCTGGACAACAAAGAACCAAGCTGGTGTGGTCCGAGAAAGTTATGGAAAGAGGAGGCCTGAGATGGATTCGTCCGGATTTCACGGAGACACCTTCAACGGCGACTTTGGAGGTTTCTGGACAATGAAGAGGTCGGAAGCCGACCGCGCGAGGTGGCCGATGGGGAGGATGGAAGCCAAGAGGAGGCCTGAAATGGATTCGTCCGGTTTCCACGGAGACACTTTCAACAGCGGCTTCGGGGACTTCTGGACGATGAAGAGGGCGGGGCAGGGTGGATTGACCCATCCGTTGTACTTCCGGGGAGTAAAGAGGAGGCCCGAAATGGACTCGTCGGGTTTCCACGGTGACACATTCAACGGAGGATTCGGAGACTTCTGGACCATGAAACGGAGCCGTGGCATGGTGGGCCTCGGGCAAGCACCACCGGACAAGAGGAGGCCTGAGATGGATTCCTCAGGTTTTCACGGGGACACGTTCAACAGTGGTTTCGGAGACTTCTGGACGATGAAGAGGAGTGCGGACTCCGGGCCGTGGGGACGAGCTGAGGAGGAAGGCAGTGCGGAGGAGGCGGAGGGAGAGCTGAGGCCTCACCCCGGCGTGTCGACCGATGCGACAGCGGACGCGAAGGCCGGCGGAGAGGAGGGAGGGAAAAGTTCTTGGGACAAACAGGATTTGGGTCCCCCCGCAGGGTCTTCTTCAACCGGCGGTGGCAAGCCCGAAAATCCCGAAAATAAGTTTGACAGCACGAAGGAATGAACGCTCTGCGGAGAGAGACCAAAAGTAGCAGGGAGAGAGGAAGGTCTTCGTAAAGTCTTCAAGATGATCTTTCAGAGGAAATAATCACAAATTCCAGCCGTTCAGCATTACCAATATCGATTAATAAAATAATATTGCATTGTCGGCGAAGTCAAGGTGTCCCCTTCTTCCGTCAATTACCAATTACCACTCTTAAAGGATTGCGCTTAGCCGTTTCCTATGAGGAAAATCTTGGAGAATTTCTCGTATTCTGGTCTATTTTCTTAAATTCTTCCTTAAAAACTTCAATGAACTATTTACTAAATAATAAGAGAACACCATAAATGGATTATGATTGTAATTTCATCCCAATTTAAAAAGTGTTGTCGCCTGTATATTTTAGAATACATTAAAGCAAGTTTTCGTTTTACGGAAATAAGAAATGCCTTCTTGTCTTATTCAACGTATATATGTGTGTACTAATCTAATTCTCAAAGTATTCCTATTTTAAATTAATCCTTCAAAGTACTCATTATTAATTATTTTCTTTATGGATGAGCATATTAATGTACTAATCTGCTCCTGCTTATCATTTTACTGGTGTGGAGATTTTGATACGTAAAAGATCTATTTTAAAAAGATTTCATACCAAAAATGGGTCACTCCATTGAAATATTTAAAATTATATATTAGCACGTCATTACAAATAATAAATTAATGTGGAAATGGATACAGACTTGACCTCTTATGTTACTGACCAAGAACTTCAATATTTTTGGGGCATACTACACTAAGTGGTTGATACCGCCCGTCACATTTTACGAGACGTGTTTGAGTCGTATCTCATCGTTCAAATGTTACAGGAAGGTATTTCTTTAAAGCTAATCAAAAAGAAAAACCTCTGCGTGATCTACCCATCTTTCAAATGGAATTTTTGATGTGCACTGGAACCACTTTAGCCGACATTGCTCTTGAATATGGAATGAAGCTCCAATCAATTTACAGAATCTCTATTCACGGTAGATGTAGATCCTTAATATTCAAAGATTGAATTAATCTGTGTTAGTGAGAACTCCAAACAAGAGTAATAAATTTGAATCATCAATATTGACTTGATTGCTATGATTATCCCTCCCAACGAGGTCCCTTGATATTTATTTTGGCATCTATGGGCATCCGCTAAGGACTAATCTATTAAACTTGGGCGTTTATTTATAGGGGTTACGGGGTACAAAACGCCTGTCAAACGTGAATGTAGTGTCACGTAATTGTGTTGCTACATCTTATAAATTTAACTGCATGGTCAAAATTGGGAAAATTTAAAGAATGGATGGTTGAATTCTAATTTAATGATTCATTTATTCCGGACATTCTAAAATAAAAATAGGAGAATTTTTTATTTTTGTTCCTAGATTGTTTATTAAGTTATTGTAATGAATTTTTCGTTCAACAAATTTATTTACTATCCTCTGTGAAGAAAATTCAAAAATATTTCCTTCATGAATGCAGGTGAAATAGTTTTTAAACAGGTAAAGAATGTCGTATCCGTGGTTGATTTTGTATTTATTTTACATAATTATTGCAACATAAGAACAATGGAGTCATAAAAAAACAACCATGTTCCATGATCAAAATATCTTTTAATCGCAGTCTTGTTTGTATGAACTCACAATCTGAAATAATTAACGAATATACTTTACCCTTAATCAATTATAATGCACTATTTCGCCTATCTAGAAACGCCTACATAAATAATGAGTCGGGGAATCAGAATTTTCGCTTTTCTTTTGTTTCCTGTTGAAGATCACTTTAACCATGACAACCATACTTGATTGTTTACTGATGGTATGAAAAGGACGCCATCTTGTTAAGAATCAACTATGCAGAGTGTGGACGGATATTAAATCCGAAAGTATTTAAGCTGCTTGAGTTAAGGTCACTAAAGGTAAGTGTTCATCAAAATCCTGGTCTTTATTTGATTTCCTTTGGTTGATTGAACTTCCGTATTATAATTATCTGGTCGTCTACTGTTTAAGGTTGTATTAGGATGAACACAGACTGAGTACATCTACATCTATTAGCCTCACCAAACAAGAAACAATCTTACACTTCACACTACAATAAGTCCTTCTTCAATATCGCATCCCATCATGATGTCCAACTTGTCCATCGCATTCCTCGCCTGCCTAACCTCCCCTTTATCACGGTTCTCAAAATTCCATCGCCAATTAAAATGCTTTGAATGCACCTTTCCTGTCTTCTTTGGATAATATCAAACAACCTCTCTCCTATATCACCAAGCATAGTATCTATTCGTTTGTCTTCCTTTCAATTAATTTTATCTTTTTCATTCTTCTTCACACCCACATCTCAGAAGTCTTCAGTATATGCCTATCATCTTGCCCCAACGACCATGTTTTCTCACTGTTCAAAAGACCGCGCTCCATACCAAGGTTTTAACGAGTATTTTCTTAACAACCTTATTCAACGTTACTGTCATCAATTCCTTTCTTATGAAATCTTCTTTACCTTACACAATTCTTTCTCGTATTTTGCTTCTACGTTGGGCGTAAAGATGGCATTAAACGTATATGTATGCTTTCTACGTTGTAATAAATGTAGGAGCAAAAGCATAAAATTACGTAGTGACTCCGTGCTATTTCTTAATAAATTCTTAACATCATTTGGCATAAAAAAATCGAAAGATATTCTACTTAAAGACGTAAAATACCACGAAGCATTTACACAATAACTACAATTAAGCATAAAAATGTGACTGCATTCAAGAACTTCAGCTCTAATTATAACCAGATAAGACCTGTGTTTCCTGAAAAATCCTCTATTTTCGTGGTTATAGTCTTCCATTATTGTACTTTGAAAAAAAAATAGTAAAAACTTTGAAAAGAAGAAAATCTTTGGAAAAGAGTTCATATCCGTTCCTTAGGGCGAAGGAGATGCGTTACATCGTATTCTGAAAAATCGCATATTCGAGGCACCGTACACGTTCTTAATGTCATTACCAATATAATTATTTTTTAACATATCATTAGATTTCTCACACTAAGCAGCAAAGGTTTACGAGCAGATATACATCAAGGTATTTAATATCGTCCTTTATTCACTTCAGATTTTGCGCCTTGCATCACATTTTCGACTTACTACTTGAATTTAAAGACGAATAAAAATTGCTTGAAGCTTTTCTTTTTCAAATTTTAGCCTTGCAAATATATTAGCTCGGCAATCAACTCGTAAATAATAAGTATCGCGGGCAAATGAATGCTATCCGAGATCGTTCACCAGCAAAGGGCAATTGGTCTCCGTTCATAAGCGTCCATTGTGACCGAGGTGAATGAAATGAAATGGCGTCTGAATGCCGATCTTAAGATCTCCACGTGTGGGGAATATCCCGAAGACGAGTTTCCTCTGGAGTAATGACAGGAGGTTTAGAGAGATACATTTAAGAGAAGAAGAGAGGGCGGATGAGTTTTGGAAGAAAGTGCATGGGGGACAGCAAACCAAGGATGGAAGAGTGAGAATGGGTGAACGCGTAGGCGAGAGAGAAGACGAGCGACGGAAGTGGAACGCAATCATGAGCATCTCACTATCGTGATGAAGCCTGAGGCATCTGGTGGTGATAACGTTGAACGCTTCTGAGAAATAACTGTCCCTTAAATTGGTGGGTCTCAACAAAAAAGTTCGCGTTTCATTGTTTGCGGAGGCTACCGCCAAGAAACGGGGTTAAATAATTGCTCTTAGCCCAGAAGTCTGAGTAAGCTCCAATGAAAATTTTGATTTTTTTTACTTTACAGTTTTTAATAGTTAACAAATGCGTAGGTGCATTCATGAAACAAACTGTTTGAGTAATGTTTTTTATCATTTTTTTAGTTGATCCCACTATCGTTTTCATTTTTGCCATCAATTCCTGCATTAACAAAGCTGGGTCTTCTTAAAAAATGTATTTTGCGAGGAACATTAACGTTGCAAATTACATTAAGGTACTCATCTTTATAATCGCATAAATAACTGCATTAGCGTCAGACTTTTATGATAAGGTCTTGCATTTTTTTGGTCAATTCTTTGCCAAAAATATTCGCCGTTTATTACGTAATTTCAGACTTTGCTTAGGCAAATTTCTGGTTTTTAAATAAGTTTATATAATTTATGCAGCTTTAAGGGCGTAAATACCCAACTAATCTAATATTAATTCCCATTTTACAATAATTGTAAATATTTTATTGCATAAAAATACCCATCTGGGGGCCATTATCCTCACTTGAGAATATAGACTCGTGTTTTGTGTTCCAAGCTGTATAATCAAGTCAATTGGACAAATTTAATGGGCCTGCACCCACCACGGCCCACCTGTGCACAAATTGCACGCAATCACGTTTTTGAAATGTGTGGAGTGATGGTTTTATAAAGCAGAGGTACGAAGGAAAAAATATATTTCATTTTCAATTTAAAGGAGGCAGCCTGTATAACAGCCAGAGAATTAAAAAAATCAGTTTTCCCTTGTGTTGATGCCTTGTATATCAGTCGAGTGTTTCAACTCAATGCGCTTCTTAGTTTACTTCTAAGTAATAGGCCCTAGATCGCTCTCTTCAAATACTCCTCAATGTTATGAGCTCACTTTTCCGGAGTAATCAACTGTATCGATCCCATCGCCGAGAAGTATATCTTAATATTAGCAGTAATATGGACAGATGTCACCGAATAAAAACAATCCTCTTCTTTTCCATCATCAAATTTGTTTTCAATAATAGAACTGAGTTTAGCAGCTATATTCTAACCTAAGGTCCTTTTCATTCCTTAATAATTCCTGCGCTGATTCTAAAATCATATTTCTCCTAATTATCTTTGGCCCTTGTCTGTGATTATTAGCTCTATGCTTCCATTTAATCATTTATTTCAGTAAGTTGTCGAACCTCAGCATGCGTCCAATTACTTTTCCTCTTCCTTAATAATGCCTGGATCGTTCAATAAGTCCTTAGACAATCCAGGGGATAGTGCCCGTAGTATCAAAAAAGGTTTTCATCACGCAAGTCTCAAATCTCACTCAGCTTCTGTGGAAGTTTCAACTTTATCTTTCACGTGATTTCACAAAAAGCAAAAAACTTTTATTTATTTAAAAAAATGGAAAAAAATTAGTTTTGTACGGTGATTTAACTCTTCTATTTAAAAGGATTAACGCCGTAAGGGTTCAAAGATCAAAGTCGAGTTGGATGGAGTTCATGGCACGTCTAGTCATGAGTTTGCATCTGTTTTGAATTGCGTAAATGATGTTGAACGGTGGTCGTACACCCACAAACGGCGAGCATCTAGTACGTCGTGACGTCAAGTGGCAGTGACTTCTCCTGAATTGATTAACAAAATGTATCTCGAGTGATCGACGAATCAAATTTCGCTTATTCATCTTACTTACTTAAAAGTTATGTAATTCAACGGTAACTTTTTGTCCACATTCGTAATATTCATTCAAATCCCCCTTGCGTTCATTTTTTTCTTCATTTAGTTCGATGTTTGGTGGCATTATTAAGGACCCATTCTTTAAATAATATATATTTCTGAATAGATCTTGCTTCAATATTTGCAATCAACCCTCACCTTAATAAACATTATCTCTGAATAGAGATATCGAAATTATAGTTTATATTTTTAGGCTTAAATTTCAAAGGTAAACGAGGTCTGGCCAATAAATACCCGAGCTGGTGCAATCTGACGGCCATGACGCAGGTTATAGCCCGGTCCACTAGCGGCGCTAGTTGCCTAACACCCAATGAGCCGTCTGTACTTGGCGTATCGTCAAGCTGTGCGTATGGTACCAACTATTTTAGTTTCTGTTGTCCTTGCTTTTACTCTTTGTCGAAAATGGAAATTGAAGAAATCACGGAGCAACGAATCAACATCCAGTTTTTGGTGAAGTGCGGACGATTTTCAACCAACTGTGTTGACGACATTGATCGTTTGAGGTCCCTTTTCCTTCCCGATCGCCGAAAAACTGTCCGAATGATATCTGATGAACTGAATTTATGAAAATCAATAGTGCACACTATTTTAACGGAACATGATGGATGGATCCTTCACCATGACAATACACCTGCACATTCAGCATTGATTGTTCGCCAGTTTCTGGCAAAAAATTCAATCATCATCCTCCTTATTCGCCAGATCTCCCCCCCTGTGACTTTTTCCTATTCCCAAAATGCAAAAATATGATGAGGGGACATCACTGGGAAGATGTGGACACAATAAAGCAAGACACGACGAAAAACCTAAAAAGCCCAACTGACGAGGACTTTCAAGGGTGCTTTACTTTAAACAGAGGAAAATAAGATGGAATAAGTGCATAGTAACGAATGGAGAGTAATTTGAAGGGAACAAAATCGATAAAGAGTAAATTTCGCAAAATAAAGTTTTCATGGCCTCAGTTCGCGTATTTATTGGACCGACCTCGTAAATGATGAATTTAATATACGTAAAACAGGAAAAATAAATTGCCCGGACATTTTTCCACTCTCCCGCCAAGTGGCTTCAGAAGTTTCCCTTAGCAAGGCAAGAAAGAAGAAAACAAATCCTAAAAAAAAAAAACTCGATAATAAAGCCCAGAGGGTAAAGATATTTCCAGCAGTGTTTTGGGGGTAGAGTTACGGCCATTATGATCCATTTTGAATTGTGGAAATAAAACCCGATAATTGTGAAAAATGCATACCATTAAATAATCCCCTTTTGGCAACACAGGATGATTGATGGTGGCCCCTGGGATTCTCTCTTACGCTTAAACCTGCTCTCATGATGGATATTTCGTAGAAGGTGAAGATGAGGCAAAATATGTATAATAATAATATGAAAAAATTGTAAAATTTGAAGGTCAAAGAGTGTACCCATTAATGACATTGCTTCTCTGTTTCTCTCTCTCTCACTCTCGTAAGGTCTCTTCATTACGTACGATTTATTTAATCTTTCTCAATCTACCTTTCTTACATACTTTTATTATCTAAACCAGCGTTTCATTTTGGGGGGTATTTTGAGACCGTGCATTAAATTCTCAGATTCGGCAAACCTCAAAAAGATATTACCTATCCTTACAAGCCAATTCCATTCTGTATCTACACTAGGAGCCCACGTGTCATCCACAGGATTGGAGGCTAAAGAGCCAGCCATCCTCGTGGATAAGGAAGGTTAACATTAATGGATTTGAATGGGAAATGGGAAATGATTTTAAGAGTTCGGATCACGACTGGGGACCTATTGGCTAATGTAAAAGCATTTTTCTCCTACATAATGTACCCCTCAATCAATTGGTTTTGGTAAACATTTCTCTAATTTTTTCTGTTCGGTAAATATCAACCCGAATAATACGAATATGTATTTGAGCACTCAGCAGATGGGACTTCCATCCGGTCTCAATTTATTTAATATTTTCAATATGCCTTATATATTTCTCTAATGATTTTGGACATTAAATTTTTTGCTCATGCATAATATAAGGGAAAATAATGGATTTATAAAAAATCAGAGTGCTGATTTGAAGTAAAAACTTATATTTTTTTGGGCCTACGGACACTTTTTTCCGACTTTTTTTCTCATTATGTCTGCCCGTAGATATATTTGCAGAATGTGAATGTGTTTATTGTTCACTTTTGCAGATGTTTAGATTAAAAATTATTTAACTATGTATAAAATTTCAAGCCACTTAAAGTACAATTGCTTAGTATATTGTAGCTAAAAACGGCGAACCAGAAATGACACTTGAAAGATATTATTTCATCAACTTTTCCAAATTAAACCTTCAAATAATACATATATATATATATATATATATATATATATATGTGTGTGTGTGTGTGTGTGTGTGTGTGTGTGTGTGTGTGTGTGTGTGTGTGTGTGTGTTAATTGCAATATGTGAAGAAAAGTTGCTCAATGATCTTAATGAAAAAATTTTCTTTTAAAATTGCTCGTTAAGGAAATGTTATAATTCTAATAGACTTTTTACTAAATATTTCTTTATGAAAATAGCAAAATATTTATGCATACAATAACGAGAAATGTCTGAGAGAAGAAATTTTTGAGAAAATAAATTTTTATATATCTTTGATTTGATAAATAAATGTCGTAAAACTTTGTAAAATTAATAAAAATTGTATCCAAATTCATCTTGTAAACTAAAAAATACACCATATAACGGCTATTTGAAGAGGTAGAAATAAATGAAAAACCACGGTTGTCAATTCGAAGGTTGTCTGGACAGGTGGGTAGAGTTCACTCAATTCTAAGCCCAAGGGTGAGAGTAAGTTCGCACATCAGGGTGGGGGGTGTTCCATTCTGTTACACCTGCGGTTTCCCAGGAAGAGCAATTGTAGTTATTGGAGAGGCGACCGAGATCTAGGGTCATGCGCACCATTAGGGATAGAAGGGTAATTTGGTTGAGATAGGATCTTCACGGAATAGAAGGGGAGGAGTGGAGTGAAACTCGGCATCGCGGCATTAACCCACTCTTAGCCCACGAAAGACGCCACACGCCAATGGATCCACAATTTGACAACCCTTTAGTCGATCCACGTACTCTATTTGAAGCGCCTTTAATCCTAATTAGGGATCGGGAAACCACAGAAAAATCCTAACACCTCCAGAATTCGAACTCGGGAACTCGGGGTAGGAAGCCAGCCACCGCGCTATTTCCAGTCACCCGGATTCAAACCCGGACCCTCCACGCAGTACTGTCGGACCACCAAATTCGGCTGAATAAAACTGACGAGGAAAATTAAACCTGGCAATATTTTTAGGACAGAAGTTGTGATATGAGAGTCTATTTACTAATTTTGGATGAATTGCAATAATTTATAGGTAATTATTAAATTTCATTTATATTTTATAATACATTAAGTAATTTTTGATTGCAAAATTATAAGATAATTATAAAAGTAATTAATTTCATTATTAATCAATACGTAGTGATTGATTACGCGTAAAATATAAAAAAATGTGAGTTGCATAGTCAATTAATCCGGCAAAATGATCGTTGTGGGAGTTGCAGGTGAGAGTTGATCGTGTGTGTCACAGTATGGATGGAAACACAATATTATTGCAGATTTAATGCACGCACGGAGGTAAGCAAGAAGTATATTCTATAATTTTCTAAGCCTCAATGATAAAGACGGTTTTTTGTTGAAATTAAGAAGATAATCGCTAAGCGATAACAGATGATAATTTTAAATCGGTGATCATTATTCATGTGTCACATACTGTCCGGGGACGTGGTAGTCTAGTGGATAAAGCCATTGCACTACTGCATGTAGGGCCCCAATTCGATTCCCGGGAAACCTCAGCTTCATCTAAGCTGTGTGATTATTCGGATACCGATCTTTTTGGGGAACTGAGCTGCACTGGGACCTATAAAATTAACCTTCACCTTAATGACTGTCTTTCATTTTTTGTGAGATAATACGTGTCTCTATATGGGGACCATTAGGATAATAACGTTGACGATTCACGTTTACTCTTTATAACAGTAGATTTTAACTAGATATCTGCTAATGATTCGTGACTTCTTTTTAAAATGAGGTCATCTCCAATGTAGAAAATATAATGCTATGGCCACGTAAGATTTTTTACACCATAATATTTTTTTAACTATTTGGACTGTATTGCATTGAATCTTCTTGATGTCACGAATGAAAATGTTCTCTATCTCATCCAGGATAACAAGCGCACACCAACAATGGGTCCAAAATGGAGAACTCATGGCCGTCAACAATATATTGGCAAAAACCAATTTTCTTATCAAATACTTTTCTAGCATGGCAATCCATTTTTTACTGATCAGATTATCAATATTCTATTACATTCCCTTATTTCATTCTAAACTATTTCATTGAAGCTTCGTTAAACTGTATATGTTTGTACAAACCATTATTGTACTCCCCCCTCTAGCCCAAAGTTAGGGAACATTTATTGAATCTTTGTTACGTCATTATTTACTACAGATATTTTCAGGACAAACACACGATGAATGTCCAACTTAAAATATTAATCTCAGTGGATTAACAAATATATATATTTAATGCCAGAAGTAATTTTAACCATGAATATATGTCTTGGAAAAAAAACAAACAAAATGACCTCCTCACTTACCTGTTTTACAAACATCGCACCGCCCTATTTTGAACTTTCAAATCTTTCTCAATTCTATTTACCGTCTTTCATTTCTTCGTGTCAATATTTCCCCCTGAGTCCATTCTGTCTTCCACCCGCTTCTTGTTCTATTCGTAGGTTCCAAAATGAACGTAGTGGCGGCATTATTCCGTGGCGTTCAAATTTAAACGCGGAGTGGACAGAGGCAGGAAGTCGGATGCTTCGTATAGGGAATGAAACACAGAGATGAGGAACAATCGGCCCTTCATTGGTCGCAAGTTGAATTTAAAGCGTGGGTTGTGGAAAAGGAGAAGACTGAGGGGGGAGGTATGGAGGGGAAGGTGGAATGGGTAGGAGAAGGGGGACGGGGAGAGGAGGAAGAGTAAGGAAGGGATTCGTTTAGACGGATCGAATGAAAAGGTTTTCGGCTGGGGTGGGAAGACGGGCGAGGAGGGATGGGAAATTTAAGGGAGAGGCTATTGTTGCCACAGGAGGAGCAAGGACAGGGTTCTTCAACCGTGATAAAAGGACTCGCGAACGTCAAAGTGCCAACAAAGGATTGAATGACAGAGATTAAGAGATATTTAGAGCGCGACAGGGGCAAGGGCAGACTTTTGAACGAACTGTAAATGGTGACTTCGAAAAGGTGAAGATATATCTCGCCATTCGCTCGGCTTTTCGTCACCTTATTAGATTGCAGAGAGAGACACTGAAACTGTTTTCGACTTACCATTAATTTTATTCCCTTAATCTTCCACACAATTACCATTTCGTTGGGATTTACATTCATAAATTATATGAAAATTATTATTGTGCGGTTTTTAGACCCAAATATTTTTCACGATAAATGCCAATTTTAGTCGTTTTCACAAAATCATTTGACAAATTAGCGAAAAATAGCTGGAAGGATCACAAGTCAAAAAATTCCGCAGGAACGGGCACATTACTGCTCTAGTTTATACTGTCCGTTAGAAAAACAAAGACTCAGAACTGCAGTAATTTCTGTAGTAGGGTACTGTAGTGGTGTGCGGACATGCGAATTTTCCCACGGCAGATCTATTTAATCCCAACTCTGGGGAAACTCGCTTACGGCAGGACAATTAATGTTGAATATCTTCCTTGAATGTGAACTTAACGCGTTTAGTCTACATATTTAGCGCATAACTGCTTGCCAATTCGACATTTTTTGCTTGATTAGCTTTCGTGGTAGTCCAATGGTTAGAATGATGGGATAGCGACCAGAGGGCCAAGGTTTGATTCCGGGTGACACCTCTGGACACATTCAGCTTGACCCAAGCTGTGTGATAATTTGGGCAGCAGAAACCATAGGCGATGCAGGGAAAGGAACCCACCCTCCCTCCCTTGATGTTTGAGTTTCCCACACCATGCAGGACTTCATATTAGATTACCTCTATTCTCACCTATCAAATAAACCTTTGGGTTGATTACTGTGGTTAGAATCAACGTCCATTTTGTCTCGAAGGTTGGTGCCTCTAAAATTTTAATTTCCTTATATATATATATATATATATGTATATATAATATATGATGGAATTTAGCTCCATTTCCTCGGACGGAGTTTTCCGTCGAAATTATTAAGAAATAACGTGTGCGTGTTCTTTTTATGTGTTCTTATATTTTTTGTTGCTAATATATATATATATATATATATATATATATATTTATATCCCAGTTTCATAGTTTTGCTATGATTGTTATTAGAATTTTCATTATTTTCCGCCACGAGATTAATTTACGTAGCATTGTTAAAACCTGCCTTTATTTTCGCCTCCACTCCGCATCTCAACTTATCATGGATAATAATCACTAATTTAGCACTCCACTTTAGGCTTTCTGCTAATACCTCACGTAAACGGGAAGTCATTCAGTGGTGGAACACTTGTCGTAGGTCTAGGTAATGGATGCTACGTCAAAATTACAGCTGAGGGGTTGATATTATCCTTAATGAAGACATCGGTTGGCTAAGGAAGAAGCGCACCGAAAAAAAACTTGGAATCACGACGGATGGGAGTACACAGGCGCCACAGCGCACATTAGTGCACAAGTGCAAATGCACACATATAAATAGACACCATCTACCTGTCTCTATATGGGTTGGCAGGAAGTGGGCTAATGGTGTGGCACTGCGGACAATGAGGAGGTTGAGTGATAGAGTGACTCTCCCGAAGCTTGGAGTGGCGTCGAGGAAGAAGGGTATTGCCTAACCGGCAGTCTTGTGGCGGTCTAGACCGGCGACATGCGGATGTTAACGTAAAGAAAGCTGTTTTTTGTGTGCAGGACGACGTCAAGGGATCTCTGGCTGTTTGCGAACTTAAAAAATTGAAACGATGACTAGAAAATGGTTACGTACTAAACCACGTTAATCATTGCTGTTTTAAAAATATTTCGCTCTATCTAGGAAACTCAACTATGGGTGGCGAAGGACTGTAACACCTATTTTTACGGTACTTATTCCTTAAAATTACAGCCCACTCAATTTCTACCGAATGAACTCAGTATTTAGTCTGAATTGGATCTAACATTAAAGAGGTACTTTTGCTTTCCTACAACGTTATGGAGGTAAATATTTTTATTTTTATATGTTGGTGATCATCATAACGGGTGAACGCTCTTTTTCATGCGATAACATACATTGAACTGTGAGCGTTCAGAAAAACCGATGCATCGTATCATGGTGATAATAAAAATTCCTGCTGTAAGAAAACGAATGGCCATGTTTGAAATAGGGCTTCTTGTTATCTCACGCAATTCAATGAAATTGCAAATTTTATCCATAAAAGTGCCTTTGGCAAAGGAAAATACACTTTTTTAACATTACTAATTGATAAAAAAAGTTTTACTTTGGTTTATTCCATCGTCCAAACGTTGAGTGTTTAATGAGCGGAATGCGCGGTAAATCTCATCGTGATTCGTGTGACCGTGCAAATATATCCACCCTAGTAATTAAATATATTGCAACTTGGAATTTGATGGCAGAGGAACCGCAACGACTTCTAACCCATTAAAGGTTGAACTCGGTATCGTGTGAAAACTAAGGCTCTGGATCAATTGAGGGTCGATCTTCAAACGGTTCGAAATCCGTAAACTTTGAAAACACATATTACTGGTATACTGATATTGCTGGTATGCATGATATACATGGAACCATCGATTTAAAGTCATCTGGAAAATGTTAAACATTGCTTGGCGTCTATTGACGAAAAATAATTGGGCATTTAGGAATCTGGTTATTTTATTCGTTGATGCATTCGAAAATTAACGTATCTTCGGACTTACGAGTATTTTTCCAAAACTCAAATTATTTTCCTCAGTGTAGCATAACACCGGAGATTTTTCACCGATGTTAGCATTTCCCGCAAATTTTATTCCTTGTAACTAGGAAAACATTATTTTCTATTGACTCAGAATAGAGGGTATTGATTTTTTTATCTGTGCCACTACGATGTACTTGAAATGGTTGAATCATGTAGAATGATTTTCATTGACCGAACAACATCCCGCGAAAAAGTACTCCGTGAACTAATTAACTCAGTTGAAGTTACCCATCTTTTCACTCTGCTCTGCTGCTAATATCCGGTACTTTTGGTAGTGCTCATTCCTCAATGTGATGTCCTTTAAATGCCAGTGAAGACCTCACAGTGAACGGTTTAACGCCAGAAGCAATAAAGGGACAACACCAGCGTCACTCACGGTCTTTCTCACACACGCACACACATATACGTTGGTGTGTGTTACTCAGAGAAGAAAACCTTATGCCCCAAACTAATGCCCTACACATCAAGCTGGAAAATTACAGCCCTCGTTACCGACCAAGGCTCGCCTGCTAAACTCCAGCTGGCGAAGTGGTCAGGACATGTCGTCATTTGGTGGAAAAGCTTCCACATTGGCATGATTATGTGCGCACACACCTTCTTTATGACACCTGAACCGACTACATAGACGTACTACTTCACGTACGACAGGGAACTCAAAAGTTGCCTTAACCCTGCTATTAATAGATATTGTTTTTCATATCTCCAAACCACATTTTTTAAATTATGGAGAATTTATACCAGCCCCGCTGGCGGTGGAGTACCATCTCAGCTTGCCAATCCGTCAAATCCAAGCTGTGTAATGTTGCATCTACATCTACATAATACCCTGCAAGACGCCGCAAGGGCGTGTGGTGGGAGGGGGGTTAAGTCAACACATGTATAAGAGAATAAAATCACATGCAAAACCATCATTTGCATGAAAACCTACACGAACAAGGACTTATACTCGTTTCTAGAGGCGTTATGGCCACCACTTTCTGGACTGGGGAAATCAGACATTAAGAGTTGACACCCAACCCTGAACATGTTAAACTCAAGCTTTAAAGGGATTAGTTGGAGGTAATCCATTTATATCTTCACCAATCAAACTAGTTTCCAAGTTAGTTTATATAGCTGTTCCTCTTTCGGTTCCACTTTTAAACCATGAGTCTAGTTGCTGTAAAAGAAACCAGGATAAAATTATTATTTATTATTAGGTAATCTACCGGTTAAGGTAGGTTTTTGGATGGACACAACTATCAAATAAATATTTTGTAACTCCAAACAAAACCCAATCCAGCAACCTAAACTACATCAGGTCCCTCTTCATCTCTGTGTACTTCTTTCCTCCCTTCATCCCATCCAACATCCCTATCCTGTTCCTACCCTTTCCTCGCTTGCCCAACATTCTCCCCTCTATTACCTTCTTCAACATTCCACTACCGCTCAATACGCCTTTCATTCATTTTTCCTGCCTCCATTGGATTTCTCTCAACAAACCCCTCTCCTCCCCCACCATTTCTAGTACTTCCTCATTTGTTTTCCTTTCGGTCCATTTCACCTTCTCCATCCTTCTCCACACCCACATTTCAAAAGCCTCCAATCTACGTCTATCCTCCTGCTTCAGTGACCACGTTTCCGCACCATACATAGCTACGCTCCATATCAGAGTTTTTACGAGTCTTGTCTTAACATCTCTACTCAACGTCCCCGTCATCAACTCCCTCCTCCTTGAGAAAGCATCCTTGCCTAGCGCAATTCTTCTCCTTACGTCCCTACCACTTTGACCGTATTGGTCCAAAACACTTCCGAGATATGTAAACTGTTCTACCTGCTCTACTTTTTCCCCGCCTATTTTAATATTTAGTTTAGCCTTTTTCTTTCTGGAAAATCGCATAACCTTTGTTTTATTAATATTGATTCTCATCCCATATTTATCGCACTGAACCTCCAATTCACTCAGCAATGCTTGCAACCCCTTGGCTGACTGAGCAACTAATGCTTGGTCATCAGCAAACCTAACCGATTCTACGAACTCCCCTCCGACCCTCATTCCCACCTCCAGTTCCTCCCATGCCTCTCTAATCATTTCCTCTACATATACGTTGAACAGTACCGGTGACAATGGGCAACCCTGCCTTACACCTCTTCCTAACACTGCCCATCCTGACTCTCCGTTCCCCACTCGCACCTGAGCAGTCTGAGACATGTACGGGTTGCGGATCAGTCTCCTGTCCCTCCAATCCATTCCTATTTTCTGCAATACACGCATTAATTTTTCCCAATTCACTCTATCAAACGCTTTTTAGAAATCTACAAAACAGGCAAAAACGTCCTGATTGTATTCTATATTCCTCTCGATTAGTGATCTCATTACTGCAATGGCATCACGCGTACCTCTTCCTTTCCTAAACCCAAACTGATCATCCCCTAAGTAATCATTTGCCTTACTCTCTATCCTTTTGTTGATGATCCTGAGAATAACTTTAGCTGCGTGGGATATCAAACTTATTGTTCTGTAATCCTCACATGACGTAGCCTTTGCCTTTTTTGGAATAGGAACTAACACCGATCTCACAAAATCTTCCGGCCAGATTCCTTCCTCATAGATACTACGAATCAGTCCATATATGGCCTTCTTCCCACCTTTTCCTAACCATTTCAGCATTTCTACAGGAATGTTGTCCACCCCCAGGGCCTTATTTGCTTTCATCTCCTTTAATGCCCTTTCTATTTCATCGTCGAGTATGCCTGGACCAAACCTGTCTTCTTCTAAGTCATGTTCCTTTTCTATGTCTAACCTTGTCGGTCTAAGTTCTTTACCATACAGTGTTTCTATATATTCCTTCCATCTCTCTTGGATTTTTCCTGGTTCAACTATTTTCTTACCCCACTTATCTTTCACTGTAAGCACAGATCCTGCCTTTTTACTTCCCGACAATAACTTAACCTTGCTGTATAGAGCACCAATTTCACCCTTCTTCTGTAGACTTTCCATATACTCGCATTGCGTTTTCCACCATTCTTCTTTGGCTTTATTTGTGGCCCTTCTCAATTTATTGTTTAACTCTTTGTACTTCATTTTGCCTAACTCTGTGTTTACATTTTTCCATCTTCTCCTCTCATCCATCTTTGCAATCATTTCATCCGTTACCCATGGTTTCCTTATCCTTTACCCGTTAACAGTTCCTATAGTGTCTTTAGCGGCTTCCAATATCCCTTTCTTGATACATTCCCATTTTTCTTCGATAGTACTCAGTTCTTTACCGTCATCCATTATTTTCTCTACAGCCTGCTGATACTCCTTCCTCGTTAATCCATTTAATGCTTCTAAATTCCATTTCCTAACCCGCCGCCCTTGCCTTATCTTCTTGAAACGAACGTTACATTTCATAACAACTAAATTGTGGTCAGAGTCCGCATCCGCTCCTGGGAAACTGTGCGAATTTATCACACTGTTCCTAAACCTGTGCCTAACCATAATATAACCTAACTGATACCTTTCTGAGTCATCTGGCATTTTCCATGTATACCTACGCCTTTTGTGGTGTCTATACCATGTGTTGGTGATGACTAACCCCTGTCTCCTGCAGAATTCAATTGCTTTCTCCCCGCGTTCATTCCTCGTGCCTAACCCATAGTCCCCCACCTCACCCCCATCTCTTCCTTCGCCTACCGTCGCATTCCAATCCCCCATCACTATCAAATGTTTCCCTGCAGTAACACTCGCGATGATATCCTCTAACACATCGTACATCCTATCGACTTCTTCCTCCTTGTGGTTGCTCGGTGGCATGTATACCTGAACAATGACCAAGTTCGTCGGCTCTGCTTTAATCTCTACGATTAAAATTCTATCTGTCGCTTGCTCTATGTTGACTACGCTTCTTCCTACCACTTTATTTAAAATTACGGCAACCCCTCGTTGGCTCTCGTCCCCGCCGCTGTATATCACTCTATAATTGTCACTCCAGTAATCCCCGCTATCCCTCCATCTCACCTCGCAGAGACCTAAAACATCTATATTACCTCTTTCCATCTCTCGCTTAATATTTTCTAATTTGTCTCTCCTCAACATTGTCCTGACGTTCCAGGTTCCTATTCTAACTACTTTCGTCTTCTTCTGCATCTTCTGTCCTGCTGCTGTTATTTCTCCCCCGCAAGGATTTCGTGGGATGACGACCGCGGAAGCCTTGCCTCCCCCGCTGCCGGGCACGACACACGGCCCCTTGGGCCGAGTCCCGTAGTTGCCAGGACTCAATTTCTGTTTTGCGTCCATCATATTTTCTTGGGAATGATAATTGAGGTGGTTTCCCGTCAGGATAAAATATTTACCCAAAATTACACTATCCGTTTGACGAAACACGAGGTTTCCTCATATTGTCCTGCTAGCAGTTTATTATTTTAATAAGTTTACTTCTCCTTTCCACGCACTCTCTTAAAATCAACCCTCCTTTCTTCCTAATCCTCTGCGCCATTTCCTATCTTTCACCAGCCTCCAGTGGTGCTCATTCCCAGATTACAAATATTCTCGTGCTAGACCAACCGCGGGCCTCCGAGATCTCTCCTCGAAGGCAGCACAGGCCGGCCGCTAACGAGCTTTAATTGGCTTGAGTTCGCCCATTAAGATTTCCGCTCGGGAACACGCATGAACAAATTACCACCAGCGATCGAAATCCTATATCCTCAATCATCCGTTTAGCGTGACTGTTCGTGCACGAAACTTTCTGACAATGAGACTTCCCGCGCAAATGAATGTTGGTGGTTTCTTTTCTCACTCTAAAAATCAAGCCATTTGCTCTTTAATCATAATCCTCTTGACGAATAATTGAATGTAAAAAGAAAACAGATATAGAGAAAAAACATGCTCACCTCTCTTGTCTCGGTGGTTAAGGTTTGAAAAAAAATGAAACTTTAGCCTCAGTTTTGCAAAATACCGCTGCCGTATAATAGTATTTCCCTTTGATCTGAAAAAATACCATTGTGCCAACGAGATCATATTCCTAAACGACTCCGCCGACGAATGGCAACAATGAGTCAGAATATTCTCAAAATTAAATAATCCTAAGGGCAAGTCATTTTTTCAATTGCTCAAATCACGTCGACCACGCGAGACAAGACTTTTACGTAACCGGAAACGGAGAGAATTACGTAATTATCCCATATCGCCTCCGTTCAATGCAGGGATGAGATTGCCCAAGAGAGAGATAGATTGCCTTAGAGAGTAGGATGGCCGCCCGGCGAGCAGGCAGTCGGACGCGGGGGATCGGATCGTCCGCGTTGCATTGTCGGCGGTGCAAAGCCGTAAGTAGCCTCCGGGAGTCCTTCGTAGACCGCGGTCGAAAACGCATCCCAAAATACCGCCCTCGGGACGCTCACGATCTTCGCCGCCACGCGGAGCGGTGGACCGGAGCGAATCACGGCGCGTTTTAATAACCTGTTGTTATCCTGGCACCTGCAAAACCCGCTGGGTCTTCCGGAAACCAGGCGAGGGGGACTGTTCGTCGGAGGTCCACAACAGGTGGAATCGAGGAGGCCCGAGGCCTGTCGAAATGCCTCTCGCGCTCTGCAAGCCATTCCAGGTCCTCGCCGGGTCCCTGAGGAAACGCCTGGGCAGGCGCCGCCGTGAAGAGGGGGTTCCTCCCTCCACCGCCGGCCAGCTGTTCGACTGTTTCCTCTACGTGACCTCGCCATGAAATTCCACTCATCTCCACTGCCTTCTTCCCTCGGCCAAAATTTTTTCCCGGAGGAGAATCACGCGGTCCAGAATAAATACACGATCACTTGGGAATCGATTGTGTTTTCAGGAAGTGCCCGGATTCAAGAGTTCTTGTTGAAATGTGAAAGAAATTCATCGAGGAGATGAGTGAAATTTGATACATATGTTTTGTGGTGCAGCCTGATGCGTCTCATGACGTGTCATCTTAAATTTTCCACTGTGAAACGTGAAATTGAGATGTTGAAGTGATCGTGATTACAGTATTCATCAAATAAGATCGATTGTTATTTTTCTGGGAAAAGGAGAATAAATATGTAATTAATTTAGGGTCCAGTAAAATAATAAGCTGATTCACTGCCGATTCATAAAAGATTTAGCCCAAACGATGAAGGAATGCGTGAAGGAATAATGCAAACCCAGGGCAATGGAACATTATGCACTATATCTAATCCATTCATCTCAATTATTTGAAAACCATGCACGTCTTCGTGCCCTTTCAAAAATAAGAGCAGCAGCGTGTTTGTATGAATAATTACTCATACTATGTTTTGAAACCTTTGGACATATTTATTGTAAATTAAAAAAGTAAATGCAGGTAGAAGTGTTTGATTTTATGAAGTTCATGCATCCCTCTCGCTGTTGTATATAAGGATTAAATATTTTATCTAGAGGAACATGTTGCGTTACTACGAGTTACTACGTTGCGTTACTACGTACAAATTATGGAAACTTAAGGGGTATCGGGATGGTGCGGTAGCTCACGTGCTGGCTTCCCACCCAGAGGTCGCGGGTTCGAATTCCGGAGGCAGATATTTTTCAGTGGTATCCCGATCCAAACTTGAGGTGCTTCGTTGAGAGCAACTTGGGTGAGTGCGACGTCCGTCGGATGGGACGTTAAGCTGCGGACCCCTGGGCGCCTTTCGTTAAGAGTAGGCTGATACCGACGCCGGGTTTCTCTCCACCCTTCATTTTTCCCTCTCCAGCCCTAATAGCTCAAATGACCTTAGCTGTCGGTTGTCTCCCCTAAAACTACTACTAAAATTCTCTCTGGTGTATTTATAGGTTATATTGAGCAATGCTTTCAATTCTGAACTAGGATTTCTTTCCATTCTTCTCAAAACCGATCACGTAGATCAAAAGATGCCGTTTATTCAGGCAGGCGAGAAAGATTCCTTATCACAACAATTAATTTTTGCAAAAACTTCGGAGGGATGAGTCCCTTAAAGTAAATAATGCAATGCTTAGTTCAAATATAGTTCAGACCAATGCACTGGAACAATCTATGTACTTAATAAATATTTTTAAATAATCAAGAAAGCGGAATGACGACGGTGTTGGTGTTTCTTGAAAGTACATGTGTTAGAGTCGATGTTCGAGATGACTGAAGATTTTAAGTGGAAGGAGAGAGAAAGGAACGCGGGCGAAAGTAAGGAGCCGTGTACATGTTTTCGTATTTAAATGAAATTGGCAGTTTAATTCATTTTCGAACAAAGACTACCTTCAATACTTCTAGCAATATCAGTATAAATGGTTGTACCTAATGAGAGAATATTTTATCGTTTCTTTAGAATAGAAAGTAGTTTCTCAGTAGAAATCATTCCAGGAATTCAAACAACGTTTTGAAAACAGTTCTGGTCTCGCATAAACAACTTGTAGAAAATGCATTCAAACTAGCCTTCAAGTCGGTTGGGATTGATTAAAGGAAAGTCTCAACTCTCAGTAATATTTTTCTCAATTGTAATCAACTTCGTTTATGATTCTCTTTGTTTTATCATTGTCGCAATATGCGAAGCTGAATCTAGAAATGAGTGACATATTCATTAATTCTGGTGTCTAAACGAGTAATTTAAGCCATAGTAACTTTTCAGCAAGTTTAAATATGAATCTATCATTAGATGTATGTATATTTGCCTCCTATTAATTCTCTTCCTAACTGTATGCATCCATCTCAGACTGATTTAAACAGTGATTTCAAATACGTGGGTCGTTCAATGAGTATGAAAAAAATAGAAAACAAATTATTTCGGTAGATTTTAAAATATTTTTCGACATAATATCCTTCAAGCTAAACACACTTTTCCCAGCGTTTCTCTAACTTTTTTTTTAACCTTCCCAAAAGTAGGATTTCGGAACGCCCACAAATAGGTATACTTATGTGCTGACGATTATCTCGTTCGATGCGAATCGTTTTCCGTCAAGTCATTTTTTCAAGTTTGAGACTAAAAAAATGTCTCAGGAGACAAATCTGGTAAACACGGTGGAAATTATTCGAACTTCGAATTCCAGTATTTTCGCCACCAAAACTGCACAAGTTTCAACCCGTTCTTGTCTGAATGGAAGAGAATTCTTTTCTTTGACATATAAAGGTGTTTTACCCATTTTGCCAGGAATGTTTTCACACCTAATGTTTTGCGCAACATTGAAAATACTGTTCGTACCTTGCGATATAACGCATTAACCCGTTTTTCTCGAACTTTGATTTGTCGGTTACTCAAAACCATATCTTGAATTTTGTCAATCATTTCGGAGGAAGTCACTTTCAGTGGACGATGTTTCTCATACGTGGATGTACGGCCACGTCTAATCTCATTTAAGCAATTGCACGTAAACAGGAGCAAACACAGGAGTGGATATACCATGAACTTCATTCAATTTGGCCTTGATCTTTGATTTCATTCGGTGCCAGGCCTTTTAAATAAAAGTGTTAAATCACCGTAATAAACTCATTATTTTCTATTTTTCTAAATAAACAAAGTTTCGTCACTTCAATCGACCATGAAAATGAAATTTCATTATTATTTATATTAAAAACAGTGAGAATATAATTTTGCCCATGGTCACCTAAGGTCAATAATGCACTACAAACCAACCCGTAATGTGTCTGTACAACTGTCACATGTAAATCTTGTCTCATCTAAAGATTTATTAATTCTATGATACCATCCATTATGCAGTCGGCGCATGTGGTAAAACAAAACTGCGTCTCTTTCGATAGTGATTTTCCAAATTTCCCGGTAACCAAACACCCTAGGGTTACGCATCCCGTATCGTGGGTGGACTTCGTTTCGTCAACATGCGCCCTAGGTTAATTACAATGCCATCGACTTGGGTAACGAAAAACTACGTGTTTGTCGCGCGTAAACCTGTGCAGTTGCACACTGTTTGACATTCGAGGTACACCGATGAGCGACGTCGAGTGAGTTGCGACATGCGAAGCCAGATCCGCTGGTAGGTATTCCCCTGCCTACTCTCATTCCCTCCCCAACATCAAGGATCCAGCGTTAGCGAAACACCCTCCTCCATTTTATCAAACAGCCTTCATTAATGCGGGGGTGTGAGAGTCGCACGTGCCCCCCTCCCCCGCCTCCCTCATATTCTCATATTCTCCGCCTCACACGCCCCCTCCCCTCGGGACATTCCCCGTCCTCCCCCCCTTCCTGCTCGTCGCTCCCACTTCCCCTAACGTGCTGTAACCGCCCTTCTTTCCCTGTCGCCCTGACGACGAAGGCGCCATTACTCATCCCGCCTAAAAGTAATTTATGGAAAAGAAAATTGAAGACTCAAGTACCAATGTTTCCACAACCCGCACGCTCCGAATCCTCAAGTGCTCTCATCAATTACGCGTTAACTAGTCGCTGAGAATGTACATCGCCACTTTTAATTGATATCCCGTAATCAAACATATGTTCATGCTACGTGATAACTTAGATTCATTAAGGACCCGGCCGCCCATACATTAATGCCCATCTACACACAGATGGGAACTTTTGGAAAGAATAACTTTTTTCCCCTTCAATTGAGAGAGTCGTACCTGTTGGAGAGGATTTAAAAAATCTTGGAAACTATGATGAGGGGGGTTCTTTTACGCATATCGTGTGTTTTATGCTCTAGAGACACCAGTACCGCCACCACACATGGTGGGGTTGGAAATATGTTTCGGATTGGAAGGGAAAGAAAGGAAAATAATAGAGGAGGTAAGGAAGATAAATGAAAGTAGAGGGAGAAAGGAAATGGAATACCACTTGAGTGAGTTTGTTCATCTTCCAAAGAGTGAATACACATCAAGGGATAACGGTAGTTTGGGCATATTCAAGTGGATATGTATTGAGTTTTGAGGGAGATAGGACGCACCCGGGCGCCAAAACTTGACGCGGCAAAAGTAGGTGCGACTGAGAAAGATAATCGTACCACTACCATCCTATCACTACCATAAAATATCGAAACTTGCACATCTTACATATTCATATAGTTTTATGTATAATTCGGATAAAAAGTTTCCAAATCTATTTAGTACAATTCAAACTAACTATCAGGAGCATAGGTAATGTTAATAGCTTCAAATATTTCCTGTGGGACACAGTGGCGAATGGTTTTGAAGGGCGGTTTAAGGCAACAGGCGTGAAATTAAGAACCAAGCATCATTATGATTACAGAGAAAAAATCACGCATTCCGTCCTCCATTTGAAATAAATTGAGCTGTATGTACCCTGAAGTGTTCAAATGAACGAAATGCTACGAGGGTCATCCGGAAAGTAGTACCCGTTCGTGAAATAAAGACACAAAAGTAAATATTAACAAACATAAAAAATTTTATTTGAAAGAGGATACTTTAAACTACTTCTCAACATAATCTCCAATCAAATTAAGGCATTTGTCATAACGTGTGACAAGTTTCTGTATTCCTGCTGCATAGTCCTTCGCCGCCAGCTCATTGAGATACAGGGTCACTCCTTCTTTAAGTTCTTCATCGCTGTCAAATCTTTTTCCTGCCAAAAAGTCTTTAAGCTTTGTAAAGAGATGAAAATCTGAAGGGGCCAAGTCCGGGCTATACGGTGGATGGTCGAAAGTTTCCCATTTGAATTGCTGCAAAAGTTTTTGTGTTATCCCAGCTGCATGAGGCCTGGCATTGTCATGAACGAGAATGACACCAGTAGACAATAGACCTCGCCGCCGATTTTGTATTGCCCGCCGTAATTTCTTTAATGTTTCACAATACGCATTGGCATTAATAGTGTCTCCACGGGCCATAAAATCAATAAGCAATACACCTCGTCGATCCCAGAAAATGGTTGCCATGAGTTTCCTGGTGGACAGAACTGTCTTGATTTTTTTTGGTTTGTTTGGTGAATGAGCATGATGCCACTCCATTGACTGTCGTTTACTCTCAGGTGATGCATAACAAACCCATGTTTCGTCACCAGTAATTATGCGAGTCAAGAAAGAGTCTCCTTCATCAGAATAGCGTCCCAAAAACGTCAGTGCTGCAGCCATACGCTTGGTTTTATGCTCATCTGTAAGCATGCGAGGGACCCATCTTGCACAAATTTTTGCATAATGCAGATGGTGTTTAACAATTTCATGAACAATTGTTCGAGAAACATTGGGAAAATGCTCACAGATGTCATCAATTGTGACGCGCCGATCGTTCCTCACGAATTCGTCAACTGAGCTCACCAGTTGGTCTGTAATGACAGACGGTCTCCCCGAACGCTCATCGTCGTGTGTGTTCCCCCTCCCCATGTTGAAGTTGCGACACCACCGCCGAACAGACGACTCGTCCATTACATTGTCTCCATACACCTCCTTTAATTGGTGATAAATATCACATGGGCGAACGTTTCTTGCATTGAGGAATTTAATCACTGCCCTCACTTCACAACTGGCGGCGTTCTCAATTTTTTTAAACATTGTAAACAATCACAGAAACAACACAGGCAATGCTAGCGTCACGCAACTTGGCTCAGAGAAGGCAGACAAGCCACTGAAGCTATCTGACCTCGTCCAGCGGCTACTCGCGTCGTCAGCACTTCATGCGGCACGAACGGGTACTACTTTCCGGATGACCCTCGTATAATAAGGAAAGCAGACAAAAGAAAATAACGGTGGGTGGTGAAATGAAACCAAAACGACTTGAACTGAAAGTGAGAAAGTACTATCAGTATCGATGTAGATATCTAACCTGTTCTGTTACTTACATAAATAAGGAAAGTTACGAAGGGATTTATAGCTTAATAGGTATTTTCTAAGAGGCCATGTAAGTGAAAGGCATGGTCTGAAAACTAAAATATCGAAGAAAATGAGAAGAGGATGTCCAAGGAAGATCGTTTCGACAGGGAAAGTAAATGATAGGAAGGAAGGTAGCCACTCAATTAGATATCTTGATGCCCTCAATGCAGAAGTCTAAAGCAAACACGAATTTCAAACTGCCGCGATGTTTATTAATCAATGTTGCCGTCAAAGTGTTGTTAGCGATAATGATTCATGTTGGTTTATTTAAGAAGTCTGCACGCTCTACAAGGAACGCGAGAGAAGAAGCTTTTATTTCCCTAAACATGGTTGAATTTGAACATTAAACGAAAAACATTATATTCTCCTGAAGTAAGAGCAAAGTAAAACACAATAGTTCAAGCAATATCAAAACTAAAATGATGTTAAACTATGAATAAATCAAAATAGTAAACGCAGCCATTTTTTCCATTCGTAAGCATGCGTATGGATAAAGCTTATCTGGGATTTGGGAACACCAAGTATTGACCCTCCGTGGCTAAACTTTTTAAAATCGAATGTTCTCCTGTACTCATAAATATGGGCAACGCCAAGCCTGCCTCTCTCCCAGGTGAAGCACAATTTCCGCGGGCCCTCGCTTATCACCCACTCGATTTCCGTCGGCCATGAAGAGTCGCCAGTCCGCTGTTTTTCCGTTCGTTCACATTTGGTCGCCCACGGTTGAATTCCGAGACCTCATGGGTCCACACCCTTTAAAGGACAGGAAGGACTTAATTTTAAAAAATGCCCTATTGGCTCAAGGATTTCCTTTTGCCTAATGTTAATTACAGACTTGGTCAGTTCCCTGAGCCGTAGTATATTACAAATATTGATTTTTCCAATTCATTCGAATTTCGCACACTACAATAAATCATGCACTCTAACTTAACCTAAGAATTCAACCCAACAGCTGGATCTATGCACATCTTATATTTAAATCCATGCAAAAATAATAATTTTGAACATATCCTGACCCTTCTCGCCTCACATACAAGTAGACACAATGTCTTAGTCGATTATATTAGCAAATGAGATGGTACATTAGAAATTATGCTGTTTTCTGTGAAAAAGTGGAAAAATAGTATCTCTGAAGATGGAAACAAATACACATTGAAATGGGACTCGTCTGGGTAATACGATAGCAATTAACTGTTTACATTTATATTTACTATAACTCTGTGAAGTAGGCGGTTATTTCTGTGCATGAAGAAAAATAAATTATATTCAACTGGCCAAATTAAATGAATAACAAATAGCATTCATTAATATGACTAATATATAAATTAATAAGACTCCCGATATCCTATACGCAGATTGTTTATTAAGGAAACTTTCGATTTATTGCTGTTGTAGTACCCGAAGTGATGTTTTCAAGCAGTAAAATGACAAATTCAAAGAACCGCAGAAAATGCTGCGGCAGTAATTTCAACGGACACATCCGCTAATACGTATGTATGAAAATGCAATATTTTCAAAGTGTAGAAATAATTCCTCTTGGCCGGGACCCGGGTTCGCATCCTGGTCGAGACAAACGACTGTGAAGTTGTAAATTGACGTTGCGATTGTGGAAATCGTGGATTTCTGGGGCCATCATCAGTCCTACGCATTACATCGTTTCAATCCGGAAAGTTGCCGGGTGGACACAAACAAATAAACACACGCTATGGACTCAATCCAATAGACCAGTCTAGTAGATTGTGCTTTGTGTAAGCGATGCGTTTATTTTTGGAAAAACCTTTTCAGAATGACCCCAGCGACTATGACTCTTTCACGCGATTAGTTTCTGAAAATGTAGAACACCCGAATCTAATCATGAGAATTCTACGATCTTGGTGGATAGGGAAATTGACACAAATGATTCTTTGTTTAACTCACGGCTTTGGAAATCTCTGTTCTGACCTGTAAAAGTGTATTACGTTGTTGGCTCATTTGGTTAAACACGGTATTTGGTTAGCTAACATAATTTCTCTTCATGCAACCGCCCCTCAAGAAAAGCCGTCAACCTCAAGAAAAACCGCACGAAAACCTGTCCCCTTTTTAGTTGCGCTAAGCTACCCGCAAAAATCCCACAATGTTGTCGTATCGACTCCTTCGAAATATTTTGGAGAATCGGAACACACGACACAAAAATTAAATCTTTAAATCACGCATCACCTCTCCAATTGAACCTGAGGGAATATAATATATAATAAGATAATTTTCCACATCTCTACTGCTTGTATATTTTTGTTGTTCAATGCGATATTGTTTCATCAATGGAACTAATTTCATGAGCCCTTCTTAAACTCCAGATTCAGACCAAGCTCGAACCTTGACTTAGGCAAACTAAACAGACTGGGGGCATATATTGGTGTTCTTGTGTTCTTAAGCGGCAAAATATGATGGCCTGGAACATTGAATGGTCAAGACCACCCTTGGTTAAATTTATATGAGCACTAGAATTAAAAACTTTAACATGGCAATCCTCCCAACATTCTCTAATTATTTTCATAATATAAGCGTTAGTGGTGTTTCATGATATTCAAATTTATTTATCTTATGATATTCATGCTCATCCATAGCTAAGTAAATCATTCCATGGCTAAACTTTTTGCAGCAATTGCTAAATAATTTTTAATATTTTTGCAGCAAGTTAAAGAAATAGGGGATGAAAGAACCTTCAATAACATGGCATCAGTCTGGGGAATGAAACGTTCTGAGTAATTTGTCAACGGCTGTGACCTCAGTGAAAACCATTGACCAGATAGAGCCGAACTGTAACTACGAGTAGGTTTTTTTTTCCTTGAGATTGAAATTGGTCTGTGTTTGCCAATTACCCATCCTGGAAATTGGTTTGGAATGGATGTGGAAATGGGACTTTTGACAGAGTGATGGAAATTTCTCCCCATTGAACAAGGAATTCACTTACCATTGCATCCTTTTTGAAAGAAGAACCAAAAAAAAACTCGAAGAGTAACTTGGGGAGAGTTTGGTTCAATCTCCTATGTGAAGCACATATATAATAGTTTTTTCCATGCAACCCCCCCTTATCTCCCCCTGAAAGCTACCACTCTCCCTGCAAATAATTCATAAAATGGGATTCTCTCCTATCCTGAAATTCCATATCACCCTATTTCCACTAATGAAATCATATGAAAATCGATAATTTAATCCCATGAATTCTATCTAGCATACGCCAAATGTCAATGTTTGATTTTTATGAATTTCACCCTGAGTTCCTTTTTATTTATTGAGGTTTTAATCTTGCATGGATTCAATAAAAGCTAGGAAAATGATTATTTTTATTTAATTTAGAAATTAAAAGCTCAATACCATTCTCTCATGAAGGTTCAGATCATTTAGGTTGATTCATGGGTTTTCTCTGCATTGGCACACAGTTTATTGCTTACCATGTCATCAACAGTTTGCCATCGTGGAGCAAACCCACAGACCAACCAAATTCATAGTACCATTTAATATTTAAAATTTTCATTCAACTACCCTTCCCCTTTATTGATAGCCTGGTGTCAGTCTTGATGATACTGAAGCAGTCATATTGTTTTGCCCTCTATTGGTCAGTGATGTGTATGGTTGACATTGAAGCTCAGGTGGTGTGGATGTATAGGACTAAATTCTATCTTGAATAAGTAGGAGGTTCTATCTATCTCTTCAATCTTACATCTCAAATTAAATGAACAAAAGAATAAGGCAATATCTTCCATGATATCTCCATAATTCATTCATGCAAAAAGACACTCACAATTGAATAAAATATTTAACATTCATCTTACATGCAAGATGAATATATTTAGTTTGCTAAAATATGTTCCCCCACAAATACTGGATACACATTACATCAATCAAAAAACATATTGTGGTAATCTGATGAATGACAAAATTTTCACTCCTATGGTAGCAAATTGCCTGGCTAAATGTGGTTTAAATTATGTGTCGTAACTAATTGACATAACCACTGTTATGGTAAATGTAACTGATGAATGAAATAAGTGAAACCTTTTTTCAAGAATTGCAGACTCAGTGGAAGAAGACACACCTACATTTTATGATTGTCACCAAATACAGGTACTTCCACTATTTTTAAATATCATATATGGATGAGTCAATTTTATTCCTGATGCATAAAAAAAGGAGAATAAGCCAACCTCTCTAAGAACGGTACTGGAAACACTGCAGGTACTAGAACCCAAATTGAAAAATTTGAAATCTCAAATATCATTTTGATGATTTTAGTATATGTTTCAGGAAAGGAAAGGAATTGAAGAACTGTCAAAACAACTGTGACTTGCATAATGAAGGTTGCAGAAATTTTGAAAGAAAAAATTAAATTGAGAAATTTTTGTGACTAAACATGAGAGAAAGGCTAATGTTGTGTTTTTTGATGACTGGAGCACACTGAAATTCAGTCTTGCTATTCCAAATTCATCTTGAATTTTTTGGAAAATGTTCATTTCCATGGACTTATAAATATTAAAATTATATTTGTTGAGTGTAATATGGAATGTGGGAGTCCAAATGATTGAGTGCTAGGTTGCCATCTGGACCTAATGCCCTGGGTTCAATTCAGGGTTTTACTACTTGTATTTAGGAAAAGTCTCAGCTGGAATCAAGCAGTGTGATTTATCAGGTACCAGATGCTCTTGGTAAACCACAGACAGTACAGGGAATGGAACTGGCCCACCCTGGGTGTCATTTTACTTAGTATTTGGTGAGCTCTAGCCTCACCTATCTAGTCAGGGGTCAAATTTATTACTGTGGTGATAGAGAGTATGTTTATTCAATTATTCACATAAACTTTGCAATTATTTATACCATTTTTGAAATAACTACTTTTAGCTTTCTATAGAGAAAGACAAGTTTCACTGAGATAAGTAGGCATTTATTTCAAAGATACAATTGTTATAATTATCATAGTTAAATCTGAGTTATGAAATATAGAAGCAATTCTAGAAAAGCAAATACTTATCACAGCACTTGAGAGTTCAACAATATAATCAATTATGTTTGAAAAAGTACCTGGTATTTGATACCTTTCCATTTCCATGTCAACAATAGGCTGAAGAGGGGAATATATCACTGTAGGAGTTCATGCCACAACCCAGCACTTTAGTGAACTGTCAAATATGCACTAATTTTGTAATAAAGCACTTTCTAAATACCCTGTCATAAAACTATTTTGATGATATCCAAAATAATATGATTGAAATGTGACCCCATTACTATTTGTTAAAAACAGGGATAAATAGATTGAAAATTATAAAAAGTATCTTTAACAATATCATTAAATTCAATAGATGTGATTACCCAGTTGAATATTGATTTCCACATTAAATGTGAGCACCTATGATTACATACTTCATTCATTCATGTGGATATTAGCTGTACACTTTCAGAGTCAACCAGGGCCCAATTGACATACTGCCCAAAACATATGTGGAAATAGTGGAAGATGACTCTGCCATTATCAATTTTGTTCTCAAGTAATTTCAGGATTTTTGCCAGCTTGGGTCTTAACAATTATTAACATTAGCAACTAGCATTTATTTGGCATTTCATATAAACACATACACATCATTCTTATGTCTGGGTTCTACATATTAAAAGGTCATCAATCTATTTTAACATGAGTTTAAATTTTTAATGTTCAGTTTAATTTGTAGTATATTGCAAAGGAGATTACATAAAGGTTTTCTCATCATTACAAGGACAAGTATCATGGCAGAAGATTTAACACCAATTATTGAATCAGGGAAAACACATATGAAAAAATAGATATTGCATAAACTATTTAAAATGCTGTGTTCTCTGCTGATTAGTTCCTCTGAAGGGGGCCTGTTTTCTCATAGACAAGGAAAGCATCTGGATGAGAAAACTATGGATTCTATTTGAACATGATTTGTCTGATGCACAACTCATTATGCAGCCTTGAAAATGCCATCCTTTAAGTATGGTTTCCTGCTTTTGACTACTTGGCAAAGACATTCTAAAGTACTTCTTCATTCAATTAGATAGTCAGTCCATTTGATGATGTACTTTCTTGAAGCAATCAAAGTTTTCCACATAACTGTTGATACAGCCATACCCTTTATGTTAGTTGTGCCATCAGACCCAATGATAATTGTGTTTATTTCTTCATTGGAAAGTTATAGTATACTCACAATTAAACTCTGCTGAAATATGAAAAGTGTGTTTCAGGGGACACAAGTACTTGGCAGTGAGGTGGAAGCATAGGAAAGAAAATAGGAAGCAATTCAAATGTCATGCAATTGGAGAATGATTGCGTTTGAATGTGATACAAATAACTAATGAGTGTCTAACCAAATCAATTTGTAATGGTTATGGTAATATGGTATATAGAAAAGACTGGATTGAAGGAATGAATTCATAGAATGTAGTTTGTTGTAACATCTCCAAGAATTCAGTGTAAAAGGAAGTGAGGGAAAGATTTACAGAAGGATACCATATGTTATGTACAGGAAGGAGGCAATTTAAGCAAATAAATGGTAAATGTTAATAGTCAGAAGATTAAAGACAACATTTACAACAAATTACTCCTAGATTTTATGATTTTCCTGGGATGTGAAATGAAAAATATTTTCTGAAAATAATTTCAATATGCTGCAGAGAATCCTGAAAAAATCAAATGGCAAAACATTAATTGCTGCAAAAACCTTCATTAAAAAATTAGTTCTACATATGATGATAGGTGATGATAAGTTAGTTGATGTCTTTAAAATCTCTTGTTTCAAGATCTTTTATAGAGAAAAGAAAGAAGAACCTAATAACGACCACATGAGTCAGCCCCAAAGGTGGTTTGGTAGGTAAGAAAAGAGCTCATTCTTGACTAAGCACTTAGCTTGAATCCAGGATGCCCATTGATAAGTAGTCTAATGACTTACCTACTCATTAGGTCTTAAATATCTTCATGCATATATATATATGTATATATATTCCTCTTTTTCTGTTCCTAATTCCTCTTGAGAAAGGTGGTTGCACCACCGAAAATTCGAGAACCAGTGAGTCCCTCTTTTATGTTTTAGTTTCTGTGTTTGTGTTGACTAGTTAGTCAATTTACTTTATATATATAGAATAAAACAGATAACATGTAAAAGGACACTCACACTGTAGATGATTTAAGCTTTCGGCCTACTCTGAGGCCTTCTTCAGGTCAGACTCAGGACAGACAGAAGGCCTCGAAGTAGGCCGAAAGCTTAAATCATCTACAGTGTGAGTGTCCTTTACATGTTATCTGTTTTATTCTGTGTTCTATTGTGCCGTCCAAAAGTTATATTGCTCTGGTGAGTACTTCCGCATCATCTATATATATATATATATATATATATATATATATATATATATATATATATATATATATATATATATATATTCATTCAAACATAGAAATAGGTATAAGGAAAGGGGATAGGAAAACACATAAAAGGCAAACACAGGACATGTGGGGAAGGCGGTTTTTGAGCAGATCACGAAAGTAAAAATATTTCCTTATCTGGGATTTGAACCACACCAGAAAAGGTTTAAATGTATAAATGGAAGTGTCTGGATATAAGTAAATAGAATGCTATCAAGTAGAAGAATGAAGAAAAGAAAAAATTTCTAAATCAGTCACCATGTAACATATAAATTGTGCTTAAAGGAGAACTGATTTTTCAACGGTTTACTAAACAGTACACAAAGTACACCATGGCTGCTGAGTGGAACTAGGAAAATATTGATGCTTACAAACAAAGATTACTATATGTTATTTTCTCCATTCTACTATGTGTATTTGTCTTCAAGCTATGCCTGTTGGAGCTAGCACATGCACCAACTTTTTATTGGATTAGTGAGAAAATATATCAGTAAGAAAAGCATAAAACAGATTTGCCCTCAATGTGATACATCTAAAGTGTTTCCTGTCAATAATTGATAGTAAGTACCACCGCTAATGCCCTTCATCAGCAACTTCTCTAATGTTTTCCAAAAATGCAACACCAATTCTCTTGATATGGTCATCATTTGTTAATGAGGAAGGTCATTCAGGCCTGGGATCTTCCCCCACCAACATTCTTTTCTATTTAAAATGATCAATTATTCAAAGTGTCATGCTTGATCTACACAGTCCTCCCTGCATGCATGGTTAAGTAAATAGAATGACTTTGTAAAATGTTCACTAAGTTTGCAGCAAAATTTTACTTGTGCAGTTTTCCTTCAAGACCTTCATTGACACTAAAGTAATGCATTTGTCACTGATCTGATGGAGAGCTATATATTTAATGGAAAGTCTGCTTTTAATATTCATATATGTAACCCAAAGGTGGGATATGATGTTTTAAGAAATTATTCCACACCCCAACTTCATTCATGGATGTCAATTATGGGAATTAAGATGGAACAATTAACATTTTCCAACATTCTAGAGTATTTTGTTTATTGCACGTTTTTCCTTAATATCAGGCATCATTCAGCTTTGTCAATGTCAACAATTTCAATGGCATCATCCATGGAATATGCAGTCTTATGACCCCTTATCTAATTATCTCCTTCCTGCTCTATTACATGCCTCCAGTCATCACCAGATTTTGTAATCTTGGTCATTCTACTTATACCTACTGGTCTATGACATTCATTTTATCCCCTCTATTAGGCCCAGCTAATGTCACCAGACTGTTTGGCTCATCCTTTGACCTCAGCAACTTACAATATTCTTTCCAGATTTGATGGATTGGAAACAGTAGTGCATTCATCTCTAAATATGAATACATTGCATTCTACAGTCACCATTCTTCCAAGCTGAGCCTTCTCATGCCTAGTTCTGGAAAGAATGAGAGATTTGGATGATTGGAATTACAGATTGTAGAATTTCAGTGATGTACCTTACCAACTAAACCAAATTATGAATATTTATTTATAAGTCAGCTAAAGAATATGGAAATACATAAGTTTTTAGTTGGTACAGAGGGAGTGTTTCTGTGTATGTACATGTTTTAGGCAGCTGACCATCACCTAGTACCATGAGTAATGTTTGTACATGATTCGGTTGGACTCATGTATGTACAATCACTCAGTCCAGATCAGGTCCATTGTAGCTACCACAAAAGCATGTCCTCTTGGGAAAATGGATTTGGATCCCTTCAAACTGAGGCTTTACATTGCAACCAGAAAAATATAGCATGACATAAACATTGATATCACAGGCAATCATCACGTTGATATTATTACAAGACATATTAGATATTTACCATACATTATTTTTCACTACAAATTGCATCCCAATGCTTGAACTTCATCAGGTACATCCAATGAAGGCTATGCAAATAGAACATGTAACTAACATGGAGGCACTAAGGTATTCTATTGTTGTTAAAAGTTTCACAATAGCATATGTGTTTTCTATGAGCTCCAGTATCCAGTGATTGAAAATATCTTGCATAAATATAAGGATGTGGGTTCATGACAAAATAGAATTGTGTTTGTTCCGGTCCAAAATGATATTCCTGGAAATGAGATCACTGGGAAACCTTTGAAAGAAGAGGCTAGCCATAGCCCAATTGATCCAGGACCTATAACCATCACTGTTTCTACAGGGAAATCAAATATTTGAGAGTGGATGACGATCCAACACTCCACTATGCATGGCAGGGTTGAAGATACCTCAAAATTTAGAGGGGAGGAAAACAATAACCTTATGTTTCAAGAAAGCTTCTGACTGTGGATAGAGCACTAGAATGGTTACTTCTTTGTCAATAAACAAGTATACAGATATTTTAATCGTCTTGCTGCTACAGGTACACCCAGATGTATGTAGTCTATTTCAAAAAGAGTATCGTACTTCATGGTCTTTGTGACAGCCTTGCAGGAGAAATTACATACTTGCAAAATTTCCCTTGGGCATCATTTTTGCACCCAAAGAAATGAAATTGGGACATCTGGCTTTCAGTGATGCTATTTGACATCTAACATTGAGAGTGATGGTATGGTACGACGCATATCATGTACTCAAAATTTATTTCTTGACTTTCCAGTATGTAACACTTTTCACTCAATCAAAGACCTTTTCACTGATCAAAATCTTCATGCACCACAAGTGGAAACTGTAATGCCACTGCGTCAGGTCTCCTATATTCCTCCTGTATGCTATGATGAATTATCTATTAATAAGTTTGCACTTTCTCTTGAGATAATTAAGATTGCTGCTATCTGCCTAATTGGACCACTTACTCAGGAGTAAGTGACTTAAGGCAGTGTCCCCATGTCATCCTGTTCATCAAAAGCTTTTTAATAACAACTACAGAAATAATAACTGAATGAATTTCAATGTGTGGGAAATTATATTTTTGACAAATAAGTGACAATAGCCTAAGGACATCACATTAGAACTCACAAACATGTTTATAGTTTCTTTAAATTGACTTTGTAATTGCCACTGATGAATTGGCATGAAGGGAAACAGAAACAAACAATAAATATGTTATTAGAAATGGCAGAGTCAAAAGCACATTACATGGGAAAACTTCATTTAGATTCAAGGCAGAAAAGTCTGAGGACTTGAACTGACTACAAAAAACTGCAAAATATACACAGTTTCACAGTTCTCTGCAGATTTACATGACTGGATCATTTGATTTTCTATTTTCCTGAGTCTGCATTTAAATAGCAAATTCCAACACTTCTCAGTAGTGGATCTGAGAACTGTGAGCATTATGATTGATTGTCTATTAGTTGACCTAATAAAGTAAAACTCATGGTTTCATTCCTTTCCAGATTTTCCATCTGTAGCTTGTGCCTCATGATTACATTACTGAAATGTATGACATTGCATGAGGCACCTCACTATCATTGAATTGCATATGTATTAGATTCTCAAAACTAATACCCTAATCAGCACTGCATGCAGAATAGGACAATACTGACAGGATAGTAATCCTAAGGGATGGAATAGTACTTTCACACACCATGAAGAAAACAAGTATTTATTCTAAATTAATCATATGTCGACTGCAATAATGTCTACTAATGAAAGTGTTTCACAAATATTTCTAGTTGATGTAAAGTAGCGAATCAAAAAATGTCAAAGAAAGACAAAGTCCGCCCATATACCTTGGGTAGGCATTTAGAATTCCACCAAGCTACAATTATACTATTTTGTATATAAGTTTTTATTCGTACCTTTGGTTTGAATCGCTTTCCCTATAAATTCCTTGACATGCTTGATCTTGTACAAAAAAAATTTTGAATGATTTTCATAATGGTTGCCTTTTTTAAAGCATTTCATACAGTAGCTAAATAATGTGAAGTACTAAATACAGTCGAGGAGAAGAGGAAAATATGAGCCAAATTTGAAGAAGGATGAAAATATGGACAAGGAAGGTTTTAAGAAGCATTGGGATGTTCTTGGCTAAGGTAAAGTGAAAAATATAGAAAATGGAAAATAGAAAAGATATTTGGTTGGAAGGAATGTATAAAGGACAGACAGAAAAAGGCATTGGAAAGGCAAATAGTGTTGGACAAAGCTGTGAATATTATGCAAAAACTATTCAATAGTCCTCAATAATGCAAAATAATTTTCTGGGATTATTAAAATTTAATAGGTAACAGGTAGTAGTAGGCTAACAGGTAAATTGAGTAGTTAAGGACTTTATAAATAGGCAACTTATAAATAATAGTTAGTAGTAGGCTAACTTGTAGCTAAATAATAATAATCTACTATCAACGAATGGCATGTTTATCAATCTGCTCGAAGAACACCAGTGCTACAGTGTTTTACGATTGCCATTTTGATTTCATGGTATGGTATTGGATTGATTTCGAGTGAAAATAATTTTGAAATTATCTTCAGTTCATGCTACATCATAAACCAAGTCTTTTTAGGAGTCCATATGTAATGATTATTTATAGGTACCTCCTATGAAGAAGAAATTGAAATAAAAACTTTACTCAGAACTTCAAACATAAAAAAGCAAGAAGAATCAAGATAAATAAAAATTGAAGTGGAAATGTCCTGTAATTTTTTTTTTAATTTAGTCAAATTGAAAAATTGAACTGAAAATGAAATTTTCAAGTTTTCTAAAGTATTACAGTGTACTTTGAAATAAGTTTAAAATCTAAATGAAAAAAATGAAAACATTTTCACCTTCTGCAAGTGTTTTATCAATCAATCACCGAGGATCAAAATTATGTAATGCTATTTCGAGGAAATTGCTGAGCCAATCTAATCAATAATACTATTATTGTTATTAAAATAGATGGATAGATATTAAAAATTTCTCTATCGACAGCTCCTCTATCTCGAAAACACTAAATTTTCAGGAAAAGGTGACGATTTGATACTAAGATTTTATTGAACGGTTAAAGCCATAGTATTAAGGACCATTCCCGTGATTTTTAAACAACGCTGGATCAAAACTCATTCGTGCTCTCACAAAAATTCTAGGAGGGAAAATAATCGACTTCAGATGACAACGGTTACTCAACTAATATCGAATTGTACGTCCATGCATAACGGTAAAGATTGTGTAGAGTGAGTGATTCACTTTCATAATTGAGCGTAGATATTTGTTTGAAATGCGTATTATTGTTTAGTGAAATTATGCAAAAAGGAAAACATTAAATTTTTTATTTCAAACATTAAATCCCGAAAACAACAGACGGAAAGTTGCTGCATATGAAATTATAAAACTTCTTACATTCTGCCGTGAATAATTCAAATGCCGCCATTCGCTTTTCAAGGTTTCGCGTTTCGTTTGGTTTTTGAGCTTCCAAAATATTTCGCGTTTGGTGAGGACGCTTCGTAATGTGAAAGGACCAGAAAGGAGGCATTCTGCTTTACGCCTCGAGAATAAGGGGTTGTGCTGGTTGGTTAAGAAGTTTACTTGAACCAGTAATTGTGTGAAAATCATATTTTTGAAAGTGTATTTTGTGCGATTCTGGATTGCCCGTTAAACTTCTGCATGGTCATGAAGTGCACATATGTGAAAGTGAGTGAATACTGTCTTGACAGATGGTGATCTACGCATAAGACATCGTTATGAAAAAATTATATCGTCATTTATGAAGAACTTTGGTTAATTATGTTATTCAAGAAAATCATTTAGCTCATCGGGCATTTTTTACCACAGAAAAAGTGAGTATTTTTCTACTTTCCGCTGGTGTGTTTACCTTTTCTGTCGCGGGGGTCTGGTTTTATTGACTTTTTCGGGGGTTTCATGCATATCTTGTTGCAGTGTGCATTTATTGCAATCTTCGCTTTGCTTGTTCTGATGTACTTTTTGTTTGAACCAATGGATTGCTATAGTAGTCGAATTGATTTTTACTGAGGACTTAACCTATTAAAAAAAACAATATCATCGTTTTGCAATTTGTTTGTTTTTTTTCTCATTTTATTTAATTATAATGAAATAACTGATAAATATCATTTGGCTTCATCGCACCTGGAAGTCGGATGGAAATTATTGACGTCTAGATGTAGGATAAAGCTTCCATTTACTAGTCAGTCCCTAATGGTAATGCATATTTTGCGTCGATAAGTTTAAATGATATGGGATTTAAATAGCAATTTCGTATGCTGAACTACCTAACAGTAAGCAGGTTGTTAAAAATCTCGTTGGTAAAGTGTGTTAAGCAATGAGAGACGGTTAGGGTGGTACAGTCGGAATGAGCATCTATCAGCTTTTCCTGCTCTGATTCGGGTACTATTTCATGTTCAGTACATTTATTGCCACAAATGGCGAGTGCTAAGCATTTTTGTACTATCTATCTATCTGCCTGTCTGCCTCCCGGTTCTTCTGGAAATGTTACTGTAATTTTCAACCCCAATTCTTACACAACCTGCCGTTGTTTTTGTAAGCGGGCTCATATTTTTCGTCCAGTCTTATTTCACGATGGCAAAATGAAATTGTGATCAGAGCAGGTCATGTTTATTACGTATTTATGTTTTCAGCAGGTCCTGAATGTTAGCGGCAAGGTCCCAGCCGTCGGTCGGCAGGGAGCTGAATGGTGGGGGTGAAGGAAGAGAGGGAGGGGGAGAGGGCGTCGTTTCGGCACCAGATGAGGTCGGGGGCGAGGATGCAGTCGCTACAATGGGGATTCATGAGGGTTCAGGTGGAGGAGAGGGTGATTCTGATGGATCATTCGGACAGCCTCTCAAACCAGGATGGACTGCGCACGTCACTGCAGATGGCAGAGTTTTCTACTGCAAGTCAGTGCCCTTTTTTCATTCGTTGCAGAACTTTTCATTTGTGTTTTGCATGTTGAACGTTTTCTTGTAGAAAATGTGAAGCTGAGAATTTTAAACTCGAGGCTAATGTTCGTCAGTTTCTCGAACCATCCTAAGTTTATGATTAAACAGCATTTCAAATGCTGGTATCTTATGACATCTCAGTCGATCGCAGAAAGGTAAGGTGCCTTTAGATGCCATTCCCCCTCCACTTATTTCCCACCTGCCTCACTAATTTAAATGCCTTTTTGTTGTAGATTTAGGAACCTAAACAGAATATCCCAAAGGAATTTCATTTTTTGAGCGCCTGTCTTTCCCATAGAGGCAACTCTCTCTTCTTTGTCTTCTGTAAGAGCATGAGATTTCTGAGGTTGTGTATGATTGTGTTTGACAGAGGGTCAATTAATGTCATTCTGACTTTCCTCTTCTTTTCTTTGAAACCCTCTGACGGCAAGTACACAATGGCCCTAGCTCATGGTGCATTATGCCCTATTCTGGAGTCCTGAGAGCTTTTGTTCTTTGCGGAAATTTCTCTTGGTTCCGAATGTTGTAGCTGAGCGGCGTCATGGTATTGTTCGAAGGTGGCGAATCCATGTAATGGAGACATTTAGTAAACATTTATTCAAGATTCTCGGTGTGTGGCGGCGGGTGTGAGCATTGTTCATACTTGTGCAACTTGCGTTCATGCAAAACACATAAAAGACCAACACAGACATCCCGGATAAGGAAATATTTTTACATTTGTGATCTGCTCAAAACCGCCTTCCCCACCTTTCCTGTGTTGGTCTTTTATGTGTTTTCCTATCCCCTTTCCTTATATGTCTATTTCTATGTGCGAAAATAATATTTGTTCGCCGTATGGCGGGATTTTCGAGTTTGTATATATATATATAAAACCATAAACTCAGTAATCAACCCGAAGGTCGGTTTAGTAGGTGATGGTAGAGCTCACCCATGTACCAAGCCCTATACGGCGTGTGAATATTCACACATCAGGGTAGGGGGGCCAGTTCCTTTCCCTGTGCCGGTTATGGTTTCCCAGGAAGACCTGGTACCCGATAAATCAACTAGCTTGGGTGGAGCTGCAGGTGCCCAAAGTGCCTTTCCCGGGAATCGAACCCGGGACCCTCCGGTCAGCAGTCCAACGCTCTACCCGCTAGACCACCGCGACCCGCATATATATATAATTATTATTAGGTAATCTACCGTTTAAGGTAGGTTTTTGGATGGACAAAACTATCAAATAAACATTTTGTGACTCCCCACCTAGCAAACTAATCTATATCAGGTCCCTCTTCATCTCCGTGTACTTCCTTCCTCCCTTCATCCCATCCAACATCCCTATCCTGTTCCTGCCCTTACCTCGCTTGCCCAAAATTCTCCCCTCTATTACGCTCTTCAACATTCCACTACCGCTCAATACGCCTTTCATCCATTTTTCCTGCCTCCATAGGATTTCTCTCAACAAACCCCTCTCCTCACCCACCATCTCTAGTACTTCCTCATTTGTTTTCCTTTCGGTCCATTTCACCTTCTCCATTCTTCTCCACACCCACATTTTAAAAGCCTCCAATCTACGTCTATCCTCCTGCTTCAGTGACCACGTTTCCGCGCCGTACATACCTACCTACGCTCCATATCAGAGTTTGATATATATATATATATATATATATATATATATATATATATATATATATATATATATATATATATATAACCACAGAATAAAAAAGTTAACACGTAAAAGGACACTCACATTGTAGATTGTTTAAGCTTTCGGCCTACTCCGAGGCTGAATCTACAATGTGAGTGTCCTTTTACGTGTTTATTTTATTCTGTGTTCTACTGTGCCGTCTAAATGTTATATATACACATAAACATGTGTATACATACATATATATACCCAATATATATTATATATATAAATACCCAATCACTCGTGCAGAAACACACCCATGCCCATATGAACCATTCAATAATTTGTGTATTTGATTTTGTTATGATTGCATATCGTGCGAGGTGAAAACGAATGCTGGAATCTGCCGTGTCTCTCTTATTTTGTTCCGGGCCATAATATTTCCTTCGGTGTCGCAAGGGAAACTCAATTGTCCTGTACCTCTTTCTAATGGTCCACACGTCTTGCCTCCTCTCTTCGTGGACCAAGGGGCTCCCATCCTAAAACCTAAAAACATGCCCGTCACGCTTACTGTTTTCTCGTAGCAATGTCAAACAAATCTTGCGGATGTTTTTTCTGAACCGTTTCCCATCCCGCAATAAGCCTTATCTTCCGTGGTTCCCAATATTCTCCGCGTATGTTTCACGAAGACCGAGGGCGGGTGGAATGAGTCATTCGATTTTGATCACATCCCCCGCGCCGCTTTGGTCTCCCTGGATAAAACTGGATCCCAGTCACTCACCCGATTTAAGCGGGGTTTTGGCATGTACTCACAGAAATTGAGCCCTTCGATCTGTACCTTGGGGCTCGAAAAATGATGCCACAATGCGAATATTCACTCTATATCGAATATCTTATGCGTTTCATGAGCTACTTTCTTCATCTCTGTCTAATCAGCGAATGCTATTGGATGTTGAAGAAAGAGAATCTTCATCACAATTACATCTACATAATACCCCGCAAGCCATCCCAAGGACGTGTGGCAGGGGGTGGTAGGTCACCAGCTATTCTACATATATTCCCTCTATTTCCTAATCCACCTGGTACCCCGCGATTCACCAAAAACCTCGTGGAAATGGGGCGACCGAACACCAATCATGCAACGTGCTTAAATATATATTCCGAGTATTACATGGTTAGCAGCTATTCCTATGCCTACGCAAAGAGGACAAGAAAATACATTTAAACGTGCGATTCAGACACTTATTACCGATTCAGACAATTATTATTATTAGTATAGGTTGCCAGTTTAATTCGTGAATTACCCCGTGAAAATATCCATGTCTTTCATCTGCATTATGATTATGGTTTAACTCATCTTTGGCCGTCTTTGCATTCAGTCAATGTCCTGGATGGAGTAGTGCGGTTTTTCGGTATATCATCATTTCCAATATCTAGTTCCCCTAAATGTCTCAAAAATTCTAGCAGCGTGGCTTTCTTCAGTGCCTTGGTGTGGTTTTAGTTCACGAATTGCGATTTTTTTTGTAACATCGAGCTAATAAATTGTTTGACTCAATTTATCCCGACCTGTGTCGAATGGGTCACTTGCTAAAAGCCTCGGGCGGAAAATTTTCAATGGCCGCAGGTGCTCCTCGTCTGCCGCCTTATTGAATTTAAATGAGATCCTCGTCTACGAGTTTCCTTGTCGGAGAATTGATTGAAAGCACTTAAAATTCGATTAAATCGCCTTATTACGTATTTTACGTTATTTTAGTCTGAATCGAGAAATTTTTCGTAGTCTGAACGAGAAAAGAATCACATCCCAATGCCAGAATGTTACTGCCTTTTCATCTGTATTTTTTGTGGGTACTTATTTGCTTTCATCTCGGGACATGCTCTATTCTTCGCTCTGACCTAGCGCGGATAACAACACCGAGGGAAATGCCGCAACGCTGCGCAGTAACGCGCCTCGTGTCGTGTTAAATTCAAATTTATTGGAATTCGACTGGAAAAAAATCATCTGACATAACATGTATCATTCGCGATACTCGCTCGCGTGATTGAAATCCCGAAGTCAAATGATTCCATCGTGGCGAATTTTCTCATAATAATACACTGTCTGGGCAGCGTGCACTATAGAAATAAGCCGTGATTATAGACACACAGGCCGTGACTCAACGGTTTGGAAGCTTTTGAGTAGGGAGTCTTGGAACTCCCACTCCTCCCTAGGAAAGATTGAGCGGGACATGCGTCTCTCTTCGGCGAGGTAGCCCAGTGGATAGGTAGGGCGTTCGGCTTCCTACTGGACGGTCCCGGGCACATCCGAGTGGATCATCTCGTCACCCTCGGCTAAAATGAAAATATTTTGGATTGCTGGATACCGCATTTTGATAGGAAACCGCAGCCGGTGCAGGGAAAGGAATTGTCCCCCACACCACTCCGTGAATGCGTGAATTTCACGCGTAGCAGGACGCGAAGTATGTTCGTCCTGACTGTAGGATGAGAACGATGTCCTGGATATTTTTATGATCACTACATCCAAGGTACCTATTGCGTAAAAGCTCGAACTGATGACCCCGATGGCCAGCATTACCCGAATTTCGAACTGCCAAGGTTTGTGTGGAAGAAAACGAAAGGGGTGTTTAGGAAATTCGAGAGCTCTAACAAAATTCAGGATGGTGTGAATTGGCTACAGTGTTTTTTTTAACAACCCCCCCCCCCCACCTCCCACCTTCCTGATTACGTCAAATCTGAAAGTTGACCAGAGCTTACAATAAGAATAGCCGTTTCCAGTTGAATTTTGCCCCGTTTTTCCGCAAACGGAAGTGTTCGGAGTAGATTTTTACGGTCGCAAATGGGTGTATAGCGCTCCGGAGTGTAACATTTCATTAAGCGTCGAAAAAGTGATCCCGGTTTCCCCATTCTCGTCGTGAATTGCTTCGTTTCACCTTGAAGGAGTAAAGTGCATTTGTTTCGCTCGCCGGTCGTAAGAGCAGTGAATGAAATGCAGAAAACGCGACGATTATTCATCATTGGGTTGTTTGCATTGCATCCGTTGTGCAACTTGTGGCCCGTTCGTTGCGCCGTCTTGCTCAAGGATTATTTAGTATCCCTTTCGCATCCCTCCGCATTTCCCAAGTCCCAGCGGGAGCGTTTCCCATTGAAAAAAATGTGCTTCCTCTTTCTTCTGAGAATGCTGATGGTGCAGAATCTTTTACAGCTTACGAAACTCCGTTTCATTGTTGTAACGGTAGCGTTACAAAATTCAAAGTTGACAAAGTAATATGTTCCTTGTTTATATAATTTCAGGTTTGAGAGACCCATCTCATGCGTTTCATGACGTTTCTCCCCAGGTCGTTTGATTCCAGCGTAATTTTCTACAGTTACGGATAATTTGAGGTCGACTTATGACTGCTGCTATGCGTTTTCCGCCGTGTCTACTCCGAAGCGCAGTTTCGGCTCTGCTTTCCGACCTTTAAGGTTTCTACCCATAATTCTCTACTCATGTTTGTGGAAGGTCAAATGTTAGTCACCGGGGAGACGTGAACCGCAAGTTTGTGTATTCGATGTATTCAGGATTAACTATGTTGAAATCCATTATCGCTGAAGTAAAAGAAACAAAACAATATATCTTTCCACCAAATTTTTTATTGGTTACGACTAGTTTCAACGCATCGGCACCATCCTTCGAACCTGAGGATGACGTCGATGCGTTGAAATTTGTCGTATCTAGAAAAAAAATTGGGGGAAAGATATATTGTTTTGTTCGCTTCAGCGCAAGTTTTGATTTAACAAGAGTTAATAGACAAACTGTGCTTTCATTGTTCGAGTTAATTCAACATTAGTCCATTATGTTTTTCCAGTTGGAAATAGTTTTTTTGTTGAGTCAGGTCCAAAATTTTTGTTAATAACCTAACATTATATGGGATATAATATGGGGCGTATTGTCTTATGAATGTGAGACCTATTCTTGGAAGCAAGAAGATTAACGTAGGTTTGATGCTTTTGGGACGTAGGTGTGGAGAAGAATGGAGATAATAACTTGAAAAACGCTGAGGTTTTAATAGGGTGGGCGAAGATGGGAAGTTGCTGAGGGAATCTAGAAAAGGCAAACAAATGGAGGAAATATTGAAATGTAGTAACATGCTGAAGGCCGTGACAGAAGGGGGAGAATGAATGTTGGGTAATGGGGGTAGAGGAAGGAATAGACCAGGATTTTAGACAGCGCAAAGGTTGCCAGAAATGACGAAGATGTGAATAAAGAATTTACGTAGGGCAAGCATGAGCAAGTTCTAACGATACTTAGAAATAAGGTCGTTAGGAAGCGTCCGAAGCCTACCTTTAAATAGGTAGAATACCTTGAAAGAAATGAACTTGATGTGAAGCCAAAAAGTATGGGAGGCATCGTTATGTGAAAAGCTGCCACTTATATTTCTGATCTTGGCAGTATGATAACCATCTGCCGCCAGGCACCTGGTATTATTTTGTAAAGTTACTAACTTGCGCACCTTCGTTTCGGGGAAAATGTTAAAATTAAGATCTTAAATGTGGCACAGAATAGTCGTGCGAATTGTGAAAATCTAAAAATTGCGCAAAGTGATCCGATTAATATCTGAACAATTCTCAGAATTTCTGGTGCAACCCGCAAGGCGTTTCCGTGCTTTTCGCGGATGGCGGTGTGGCGGGGGATGTTAGGGCAGCACCCTTAATTAAGAAAAAAAAGCATGCTAAAGTCACAAATGTATACAAGCCACAAACAAAACATTGTATACATTCATGCAAAAACCCTTAAAACCCACAAACATGCAAGCAACAAACCACCAACCAACAGACACGTGCATCTTGGTATTATTAATTCACAGATTTACACAACACCCCGCAAGGGGGTGCGGTGGGGGTGGAGAGGTGGGTGTAGGCGGCCAGTTCCTTGCCCTGTGCCGCACGAGTTCCCAAGAAGAACTGGTACCCGAAATATTACACAATTTGGATGAAACTGAGGATCCCTCGCAAGCGTCACAATTTTAAGTTAAGCTATTTATGCTATTTTGTCATTCGCAACATTGCATTATGCTCATATTTTATACGAGGTCCGTCCTAAGAAGGATCCGGCCATGCAATATTGAGAAAAATAGCGTACTTGAAGAATGAGACCTTAGTCCATACATTAGTACTCCCCGTAGGACCTCACACACACACACACATGCATGTATGAAAATGTATGTATGATAAAAATATATTTATTTATTTTGAAAACAAAATATACACGTGTAAATATGGATATAAATGTATATATATATATATATATATATATATATATATATATATATATATATATGTGTGTGTGTGTGTGTGTGTGTGTGTGTGCGTGTGTATATATACGAGGGTCATCCGGAAAGTAGTACCCGTTCGTGAAATAAAGACACAAAAGTAAATATTAACAAACATAAAAAATTTTATTTGAAAGAGGATACTTTAAACTACTTCTCAACATAATCTCCAAGCAAATTAAGGCATTTGTCATAACGTGTGACAAGTTTCTGTATTCCTGCTGCATAGTCCTTCGCCGCCAGCTCATTGAGATACAGGGTCACTCCTTCTTTAAGTTCTTCATCGCTGTCAAATCTTTTTCCTGCCAAAAAGTCTTTAAGCTTTGTAAAGAGATGAAAATCTGAAGGGGCCAAGTCCGGGCTATACGGTGGATGGTCGAAAGTTTCCCATTTGAATTGCTGCAAAAGTTTTTGTGTTATCCCAGCTGCATGAGGCCTGGCATTGTCATGAACGAGAATGACACCAGTAGACAATAGACCTCGCCGCCGATTTTGTATTGCCCGCCGTAATTTCTTTAATGTTTCACAATACGCATTGGCATTAATAGTGTCTCCACGGGCCATAAAATCAATAAGCAATACACCTCGTCGATCCCAGAAAATGGTTGCCATGAGTTTCCTGGTGGACAGAACTGTCTTGATTTTTTTTGGTTTGTTTGGTGAATGAGCATGATGCCACTCCATTGACTGTCGTTTACTCTCAGGTGATGCATAACAAACCCATGTTTCGTCACCAGTAATTATGCGAGTCAAGAAAGAGTCTCCTTCATCAGAATAACGTCCCAAAAACGTCAGTGCTGCAGCCATACGCTTGGTTTTGTGCTCATCTGTAAGCATGCGAGGGACCCATCTTGCACAAATATTTGCATAATGCAGATGGTGTTTAACAATTTCATGAACAATTGTTCGAGAAACATTGGGAAAATGCTCACAGATGTCATCAATTGTGACGCGCCGATCGTTCCTCACGAATTCGTCAACTGAGCTCACCAGTTGGTCTGTAATGACAGACGGTCTCCCTGAACGCTCATCGTCGTGTGTGTTCCCCCTCCCCATGTTGAAGTTGCGACACCACCGCCGAACAGACGACTCGTCCATTACATTGTCTCCATACACCTCCTTTAATTGGCGATGAGTATCACATGGGCGAACGTTTCTTGCATTGAGGAATTTAATCACTGCCCTCACTTCACAACTGGCGGCGTTCTCAATTTTTTTAAACATTGTAAACAATCACAGAAACAACACAGGCAATGCTAGCGTCACGCAACTTGGCTCAGAGAAGGCAGACAAGCCACTGAAGCTATCTGACCTCGTCCAGCGGCTACTCGCGTCGTCAGCACTTCATGCGGCACGAACGGGTACTACTTTCCGGATGACCCTCGTAGATGATTTCTTCGAAGTAACACGGAAGTGTTGAATAAAAAACTTAGACAGCAACACACAGCACGAGAACACATAAAAAGAACACTCACAATAATGTCTTGATAATTTCGACGGACCCGAACTCTGTCTTCTTCGGAAGATAAGATAGGGCTCATAGGAGGACTCATGTATACATATGTTTATAAATATATGTATATAACACTTTTGTCACTTTGGTGAAAATCCCACGGACGTGCACAATAATGTAACTGGACGAGTCGACACAGAAACACATAAAAGAGGGACTCACTGGGTCTCGAATTTTCGGTGGTGCACCCACCTTTCTCAAGAGGAGTTAGGAACAGAACTCACAGAGTCCCTCTTTTATGTGTTTCTGTGCTTGTGTCGACTAGTCCATTTACATTTTATATATATATATATATATATATATATATAACTGTTTGTATAACTGTCTGTTCCTAATTCCTCTTGAGAAAGGTGGTTGCACCACCGAAAATTCGAGAACTAGTGAGTCCCTCTTTTATATGTTTTAGTTTCTGTGTTTGCTATGACTATTTAGTGAATTATATATATATATATATATATATATATATATATATATATATATATATATATCATTATTGAAAGGAAGGATGTAATTGTTTGCGAAATAGCTCTACCTCTTCCCAAAAATAATAATTTAATCCATTTGGATGAAAACAGTACTTTCGTTTTCCACATATAAATTTGTTTATCGCCCAGGCATTAAGAATTAGTGTATATGTGCACCACACCATAATCATGGAATTCCACAAAATGGAGCCATAAGCTGTTTCTTAAATAATTTATTTTGATCGGCGTATGAACTCATTAATGTCAAATGATTGCGATTAAAATATGTTCCGAGTCTTTCCCGAGGACTTGGAAAAAGCTTGTTCTTCTTTTTTATGGCGTGATGAGACTTAAAGAGGGATGTTGGTCGAGAGGCATTTTTTTCTCTTTCGCGGTTACCTTTTCCGGTAAACATTTTATGGTGCACATTCCGTAGAGTTACTACCCCGCAGTTAAACTTTCAACTCAGGATCGCCCCTCAAAACTCAACCGGAGGTGTTTTTATGTATTTTTTTGTTATGCCTAGTGCGTACGCTGAAGCATGCATCAATCGGCGCTTCCGGATCGCGAGGCCCCCTTCTCAGAGTAGGTAATCGTGAGTCATTCCATTGTGGTGACGTGTTGCGGGCTCCTAAAAGGTTTGCGGAAGCGGCGGTCTTCCATGGGAAAAGGCGTTCAGAATTTACTTTGCTCATTTTAGCCCGTGGAAGGAGAGTTCGTAAGCACTTTCCTTTACCTTATCTTCCTCTTCATCAACCCACGGCCTCCTCTCATATTATATAACTTATTTGTCAGTTCCTTTCGCTGGAAAATTGGTGGTAATAAATGATTTTTCGCAGAAATTGGCATCTGAATGTTTAGTGTTCGTAGACGGTGGTTTTTTTCTCCCACAACGGAGATAATTCACTGATGACGACTCAGCTTCTATATGTGTATACATATACATACGATTTATATGCGTATATAATTTTTTTTTTAGGTAATCTACCGGTTAAGGTAGGTTTTTGGATGGACCCAACTATCAAATAAACATTTTGTGACTCCCCACCTAGCAAACTAATCTATATCAGGTCCCTCTTCATCTCGGTGTACTTCTTTCCTCCCTTCATCTCGTCCAACATCCCTATCCTGTTCCTACCCTTACCTCGCTTGCCCAACATTCTTCCCTCTATTACCCTCTTCAACATTCCACTACCGCTCAATACGCCCTTCATCCATTTTTCCTGCCTCCATAGGATTTCTCTCAACAAACCCCTCTCCTCCCCCACCATTTCTAGTACTTCCTCATTTGTTTTCCTTTCGGTCCATTTCACCTTTTCCATTCTTCTCCACACCCACATTTCAAAAGCCTCCAATCTACGTCTATCCTCCTGCTTCAGCGACCACGTTTCCGCGCCGTAAGTAGCTACGCTCCATATCAGAGTTTTTACGAGTCTTGTCTTAACATCCCTGCTCAACGTCCCCGTCATCAACTCCCTCCTCCTTGAGAAAGCCTCCTTGCCTAGCGCAATTCTTCTCCTTACGTCCCTACCACTTTGACCGTGTTTTTGCGTCCATCATATTTTCTTGGGAATGATAATTGAGGTGGTTTCCCGTTGCCTTCCTCAATAGTGTTTTTAACGTGACACCATCACTTAATGGCCGCCCCACTGGGGTCAGACGCCATTGCAGCCGCCTCACTGAGGAACAGACGCTGCGTGGACTACCTTTCGTCTGGCTCCTAACCTTCGACCTATCTGGCATGGGTGACCCTTCCAGGAGTAATTATTATTACTCCCGCCAGCACAGCTCTAGGGGTCATCGGAACACACAAGCCCTTCCACCACGACAAGGTTGTAGTCCATGGGAGGGCGTATATAATATATATATATATATATATGTATATATACGCAACATATATTTACCATATATTAATGGGTTTTTATACAATGTGTCAAGCTAGTTGATTTTTCGGGTACCAGATCTGCCTGGGAAACCATAACCGGCACAGGGAAAGAAACTGGCCCCCCTACCTTGATGTGTGAATATTCACACGCCGTCTGGCTTGGTACATGGGTGAGCTCTACCATCACCTACTAAACCGACCTTTGAGTTGATTACTGTGTGTTATGGTTTTTTTTATATTATGTGTGTGTGTGTGTATAAATGTAAATGGACTAGTCGACACAAACACAGAAACAGAAATACATAAAAGAGGGAAGTATATATATATATATATATATATGTGTGTGTGTGTGTGTGTGTAAAAATTTATATATATATATATATATATATGTGTGTGTATGTATATATATGTATACATACACATTCACATGGAAATAGATTAAAGTAAAAGGGATAGGAACATGCACAAAAGACGAACACAAGAAAGGTGGGGAAGGCGGAATCGAGCAGGTCACAAGTAATAATATTTCCTTGACCAGGACTTGAACACCGGCTCTTTCGACTTGCCGATGCTCTAACCACTTGAGCTCGAGGAAACGTAATGTGCGCTGAAATATGCGGGGGATTTATGCAACTACTTGCTCCGATTCTTTGGCTAGGAGATGGCGTTAGGGAGCTGTTTCACCGCCATATGTGTAACTTAACTTAGAAACACGTCCTGTCGTAAGTCAAACATATGCTTGAGTTTCCTTTCTTCGTTTTTCCATGATGAATGAAGTTTTGAACCAGATTTTACACGTACATTTGTGTCGTCGCTGAAGAACGTTCGTTTTCGATTGAGATATATATATTTCGAACACCAACATTCCATCCCAGGGGAATAACGCCTTACAGTTTAGAGGAACTTTTATTAAGCTCTCTTTCCGCTTTACTTACGATTTTATACCACCTTCGGGCAAAATGGCCAGGAAAGGCCTTTACCGTCCAAAATTACTTTCGAAAAGTATATATATATATGTATATTTCACGTTCGTTGATTGCATAATTATGTGGTGACGATGCCTGACCTGAATGATGTCGCTCAGGTCAATTTCGTGAAGCCTCAGTAAAACTCATCAAGCAGTCGCATGAACTTATTAAGGTAATTTACGGGAAAGGACACGGGAAGTTTCTCCACATATCTTGGGAGGGAATACTACCTCGACCTTCCGTCCCTCGACTGCTTTACTCTTCCGGTATCCCGTCCGTAGGGAAGGGGGGAGGGGAAGGAAGACAATTTCCCAGGTGCACGCAGGACCCTTCCAATCTCCAAATGGCCTTTCGCCATCCCGAGATAAGAGTGTGCTCTTTTGTGTCTCAGGTAGCCTCATGGCTGTGTGAGTAGTCTGCGGACGAGGCAGGCATACCCAAAGCGGTCCCATCTTCAAAATGTGACTTAGGGTATGGCACATAGTCACCGCGAACTAAGTCACCATGTTGGAATGTGTGTCGTAGATGTTTTGTCACGAAAACTTTTTGTTGGTCACTATCACGAAAAAATGGGACCGTAAACATTTATAAATATTTCTATATTTATATATCCTTAAAGCGTATTCAAAGGCTCTTAAATATTTCGTACAATACAATTTTTCATCAATATTCAATTCTTTTGATTCAGGAATACACATAGTTCGTACTTATTTTCAGAAATTAAAGTGAGCTCTACCGTGTTGTTATAATTTTAATCGTCTGCCGAACAACACACAATCAATGGTAAATGGTGTTTGTGAAATTGGAGGTTTGGAATATTTTTTTCAGAATATATTTCGTAACTCTCGAAAAACATCCATCGCCCATTTGGTTCCACCCAACCTACTAGTATTCGTAGGTGATTAATTTCCTCTCCTGCCCACAACTATCACCTTCAAGGATAAGACCCCAGGGGATCCGACCAATCCCAATCTCTACAATTGTAGTCTCCGATCTCTTTCATTGGAATCGTCACGGATTAATTAACGAATGGGGGCATCCTTCCGCAGACAGGAAGTCGTCATTTATGTGACCATTTATTAGTGATTAGTTATTTAGTCTTTTGATTATTTAATTGCTGACCATAATATTTGAGGCTGCTTGAGGTATGAAGCTGTAATGGTCACTCTAGCATATCTTTCTGCACTGACCCAACAGATATAAGTATCGGCAGTAGCTCTTTTCAGCAATCGGATAGTTTTGCTTAAATGGGGCTAATTAAATCCCCAATTTCATTTTGTGCTATGGTTTTCGTCTTCACGCATCTGCACATATTCACATATATGTCGTAATTCCATGATTATATCCATTTCCACGAACGACTAATTATTACATATCATAAATCTTACAAGATGTTGGCGATACACTTGTTTTAGTAGAGACGTTAAAGGTTGAACGGATATGGCTCCTTCAATTGAGCTCAATTCGATGTGATTAATTCGTCGAATAACTTTATCGGGCGTTTATGAAATATTTTATGTATTATTTTAATGTTTCGTCGTAACACTCCTCCAGGTTTCGAAGGGCCATCTTAACGAAAAATGAATGTGAAAATAATATCCAGAAAGGAAGAGCTTTCGAAATTTTTGCCAGGTGTCAGCGACTTTCATTCACGACGATGGTAAATCGGAAATCCTAATGGATAACGTTGTGAGATTGTATCCTGTTAGATGTACAATGTGTAACGTACACATTATGTGCTAGAATTATTGTGAGGAATGGCATAAGTGCATAGTTTCACAGTGTATGCTCCCTGCTTGTTAACAAAGCTGCAGATGGGTGAGTAAAAGTATTAATTACTAGCCGTTCCAGAGTTTAGTGGAATTTCTTTGTGCGCCGTTTTACATGCTACTTTTTCCTCGTAAAAAAACGATGCCAACACCTGGGCGAGTGTTGGCCAGTTTTTCCATGGCATACGTTACTACTTATCATCCTATTTCCATTGTTGCTCCTCGCGTCCCAACCCTTCATCGTAGGACCAGCTCGCAATGTGATACTCTTTTATTTACGAAATATGAACCAACTTGAGTTTTTTTAAATTTTGCATTACTATATGCAAAAGTCTTCTAAAAATTACCGTAGTTTGTGGTCTGCATTATTTGCATTTGAATTTAAATAGTTTTGTGTTTGTTCCTACAATACAAAGCGGCACTGAATGTCCCGGCTTTGATTCGTTGACCGCTGAAGCTGTGTTTGTCTTCTTCGTCCAGCTTCTGTTAATTGCCAATATTGTCAGAATGGTTTGAAGTTTGGTGTGCATGGTAGGAATTTCTTTCATGTTCTTTTCCTCCCTGGGGTTCTTTTACGAGTTTCAAACTCATGACATTGGCCCTGTCAGGCGACGAAGAAACCGATGTAAGGTGCATGTGTCGTATTTTGTTGAATATCTTAGGAGAAGAAATACGTTGTTTCTCATGATACTTGTGCAATTTAAGCAATGGGCAGACAATAGTCTAAATTTAGGCGTAGTGTAAGACATTTCACCTTGGGAATGCTTCTCCTTCCCTTTTGCTTTCATTTCCTGCACGCCTGCATCTACATAATATCTTATCTACTAGTACATAACGACCCGCAAGCCGCCGCGGGGACGTGTGCCAGGGAGTGCTATTTCACCACCCGTAAAACAGAATAAAACCATATGAAAAACCAAATCATGTTTCCTCTACACAAAAATTAGTTTGATCATGCACTCGATAAATTTTAATCACGCGAAGAAAGTACTTACATGCAACAGTATTCAATAACAGGATACTTATATTCAAATCACGCTGTGGAATTGTTGAAAAGATGGTCTATTTAATAGAAAGAATAACGTGCAGGATATAGACAAATATATACACTACCAATTGTAATTATCATCTACGTTATTGCTGTCATATCTATTTTGATCTCTAATGGTTCGAGGAAAAAATAATTTAAATCTATACGTTCTACCCTAGTATGTCGGGGCCTGTAATATGTTTTTAAAATACTCAGATAAGTAACCTGCCTCAAATTTACGCAGTAAATTCAACCTGTATTTAAGCCTACGATGGAAGCCAACTAGTGGCCTCCATCCTATTTCTTCCAATAGTGTCGTGACACTGCTACCTTGTTCATAAAAACATTTTACAGATCTAGCTGCTGTTCGTTGCGCACAATCTAGTTCCAAAATTAAGCCTACTTCATGAGGATCCCATATACTCGCAGCATACTCAAGGTGGGGCCTAACTAACGTGAAATAAGAAAGCTTCTCGACCCTTTCATTACAATTCCCCAGTATTCGTTTTATAGATCCAAACTTTTTATTAGCTATTCCGCAAATTTCCTGAATGTGTCCTCCACAGGACATATCATTCGTCATCGCTACACCCAAGTATTTTATTTTCATGTACATTATCCAATCCAATACTTTTCGAAGAGTGTTGGTTTGGAATTGAATTTGAATAAAATTGTATTATACTGTAATACCATTGTATTAATCGAGGAAGTATTGCAGAGTCAAGTAAGCCGCCCCTTATTTACTAGATTAATTGTACGGTTCTATTTTCTGGCATAGAGTGGTATTTCAATTGTATTCTATGTTCAGCCGAAGCTGTTCATTTCATGTGAAACCAAAATTGTCTTTACGTCTTTGCAGTGACGCTAATTTCCAGACTCGTTAAAAAATTTCATGTGTCATTCAAACTTGCCTGAGAGTGTGATGGGAAAACAAAGATTTCAACGATCCAAACGTAATGGAACTATTTGTAACATATTGGAAATTTTTTTCCACTTCAAGTTGTTGTTTTTATCCTCAATTTCAATACGAAAATATTTCTGCTGTATTTACCTGCTGTGTCTTCCCCTTTTTCCTGGTTACCACAGGTTTGAAAAGTGACGATTCCGCATTCAAGCAGGCCTTCCCATAACGTCATCCAGATTGTCGCGAAAGGTCTTGCTCTTGGAGTGAAGTAAACTTTCTGTTGGATGAAGCCACTCTTCTCTTTTTGGAACGAATTCGTCACTGTCCCAAAATATCCTCAACCTCAGACTCGCCGACTTTTGAGAATATTTTTCTCAAATTTAGTTCGTTTCTACCTGCGTGTCGGGAAAAAAAATGTACGCGGAGGATTTTGAATGGCCTTCGCATTTACTGGAAAATCAAATGCCACGTTTCGATTCAGCAATCAGTCGGAATAGCAGGAGGAGCTACTGAATAATGAGAATAGGTAAAGCGTGTACATTTAAGTGGTGGTGTTAATCACCTAATACAAAGAACTCGCCCGCTGCCTGTAAAATTCTATATTGTGTGCATCGATTGCCCACAGACGATCGATGGAGGGTGGACTGGTCCGCCGGTTTATGTGTTGGTAACTTCATTCACCTTCTATTGTATTCAACGGCGTTATGATGAGGTAGCATCTGAATTCGAAACGTTAAAGGTATTATTATCATTGTAAAATTCTAAATCCGATATCAATGTTGCATGATTTTCCATTGTGCGGTTGTTGGATGAAATAATGGTTGGTATTCATAAGAATTATGGTCACAATGAATAATATTTTTTTTCAGCCATCTTTATTAAGTAAGGAATGATAGAACGAGGACTAGCGGCATCATTAGAAGTGAAAATTAAGTATTAATGAATACCTTAATGTATTTGCCCTTCACCTTTTCATCGAACATAACGGGGAAAGCGTAAACTGCATCGCCTTAGACGACGATGGTTACTTTCACTCACTGACATTGCAAAAATGACAAGCCGTGACGCAAAATGTTTTCCCGAACCTGCAATTTAATGAACTGCAACTGGACTACCCTTTGGGGGAGATACTGGGGAAAAACAAATGCGTCCTTATACCATCCAACGTGGTTATCTAGGTTAAAAATATCAATTTTCCGCATGCGTCGTGATTCTTCCTTAGTATCTATATAATTGATGGTGGACCATTGTTCTCTCCTTCGAATGACCTTTTCGCTGCACATCGGGTAACTCTCCCCGGCGTTAATTCACCTAACTAATTAAGGGGTCGACGGATTTAAATATATTATAATATAAAATTGGAAACGTTTGATTGAATAGTTTTACTGTTTTTGAAAAAGTTTGCTTGTTACGTTAATATTCTCGAATTCTATTATAATGCTATGACGGGTAATTACTATTACTCGTATGATCTTGGCGAAGCCGTAATCGGTCATTTTATTGCTTTTCTCACTATTCTGATGTAATTAATTATAATATAAAAAGCGAAAAGGGAATGTATTTAATCGACTCGTTAACTTTCCATGTAACACCTTACATCAATTGCTAATATTGTGAATCATTATTTCCGGTTAATGCTGCATGTTCTTCATTGAACGTTAACTACACATCCGTTGTTAAATTCGTCTGTAGGAGAATAACTAGAAACCAGCCTCCCCTCTCTGTACAAAGCCGTTATTGCTTTCCTGGGGGAATTCATTGTTTTTTATATAACTTTGATTATAGGTCAGGCATTCCCAGGGGCACCGGGAACGTCTTTCCAAATCGCACTTAAATTAGACCGTTCTTCTCCGTTGTGATTATTAGGTCTTTTTCTTGTTGATTCCGAGACTTCTATTACTTAATACTAAACGAGGGTGGCGTTTTATCATTCTCATCCAAAGCCGCATCTCCAAGCCCGAGTCTTGTAAAAGTACTTTCGTGCCCTGGGAATGAGATAAAATGTTCGATGGTAGCCGAAGTTCGTTTGATCCGTCTTAGTCTCTTTTAATCTTTGGGGAGATACTTTTATGTACTTTCTGCTTGAGCGTAACTACACCCAAAGCTGAAAAAGGAGATCAGACACTCCCATAGATTATAATGTAGGAAATCCACCTTTTTGGTGCTGGTAAAAGATGTTTTATTTTTGTGTTTTCGCTGCTGTGCGGAGGCGGATTGAAATATCTCTCTTATTCAGAACGTGGGCAATCATGCCAAAGATCTCTCCAGGATACAAGGAAGTTTCTCATGTGCGATAGGTCTTGTTTTCTACCGGATGTTTTCATTTTTTCCAATGGTCTCTTTTTCATTATCCTTCTGACGTTGGAAGCGCTGCAGATTCTTTCTGACAAGATCCAACGGTGGTGTTCCATTTTTTTTTCTTTGACGAGATCGTCGGCATGGAAAATTATATTTATATGACCAAAATGGAGATGGATGACGGTTGTTTTTTTATGGCATCCATTTTTCCAAATCCTCCCTGAAGTAGCAGCAATGTATGAATGAATGTAAAAATTCAATTATTTCAGTCTTGGTTTACTTTCTTTTCCCGGTTTTTTTATATAAAATCAAAACGTGACACTTCCTTTGACAGGTTCCCGTTGTGTTTTTTTTTAGCGAGCGTCTCCAGATGACAGGCATGGTTTTATTCTCTGGGATGTTATCTAAATGTTATACACACCTTCCTCACACCGTGTGTGGGGCACAGAATAGGGGGGGGGGCAGTCATGTTGTCATCCGAAAGGTTGAGCCGACGTAACGTATTTACTCCTCATCGGTCCGTTCCTTTCTTTGGCAAATCATGCCAAAAAAAAATCTCTTGATGAATATATAATATTTTCATTTGACGTTGACATGGGTTAATTTCAGAGAATTCTGGGATATTTAATTAAACCACCGCAAGTTGAAAAAAAAACATCCAATCCAAAACGTTGCTGTTTGGGAACAATTTATCAACTAGATAACGCCCGCTTTATTTTGCCCGATTGACGCTTCATTTTCGTGTTGATTTTGGAATAATGACAAATTGCTCTTTAAAAATAATTTCGACTCCAGTGAATTTTTTGCGTGTTCTCATCATCGGGAATTTTATTCTTGTGTTCTGTCCTGTATGGGGATGCTTTATGATGGCTCCAAAACCTTTGAAATACATGGTTACTGAAGCACTGATTTACTCCGACATATTCCGAAGTGGGATTTGCAATAATTACTCCAATAGCTAGACGTATCTTTGTATTTCATCAGGCCAATGTCTGTTGGAATTGTGGAAAAAAATAAAAACATTAATATGTCTATGAAAAACGTGACACTTTCATAATTAGGTCACGTATATCCTCCGCTTGGCTATCTTAACCTTATTTGAAAAGGGTTTGAAATCTCTTCAGGTAACCATTCTACTCAATGAAGTAACGAAATTTTTTTCAATTTTCCCCTTCTCTCTTGCCTTTATATTCTAACTCAGCCTCTTTCTTTCTTAAAAAAAACCTCATAAACTTCATATTGAAATTTGAAAATTAAACAACTTTGGCATTTCCACTTAAATAGCTTTCTTATTATTCACTACCTAGGTTTCTTTATGGTATAACATCATCAGGTCCATATACTATACCATGCCATAACGAAACCTAGGTAGTGAATAATAAGAAAGCTATTTAAGTGGAAATGCCAAAGTTGTTTAATTTTCGAATTTCAATGTGAAGATTTTCCACTAAGTTACGCCAGAAATTGTTTTACTCATAAATTTATTTTACATTGATATCATACCGTACGTATCCCTCTGATTCCGTCACGCGTTAGGCAATCTTTTCAGGTGGCAAGGAAATGATCGATGATATCTGTGCGTCGCCTAATATTGATAAAATGAGGCAGATGACAATTAGGCAGATCCAGGTATTTTTATTCCTTCTTTCCCCCTGGGATATTCGTTACCATGGCACGGGAAGGCCTAACACCTCTTCTTCTCGCCTTTAGCATCAACTTGAGTTTTATTATTTCTTAGTATACATAATGAGATCTGATCATGGGTGAAGTGGAATTGTTATCGCTTGATCGCATTGCATTATCACTCATCCGGGAGGTGAGTGCCTTAGCGTGTACGAGTGTGTCCCCGGAGGAAACCGGTGGGGTTCGCGCAAATCTCAGATTCTAGGGATTTCTGGACGGATCTGCCTGGGCTAGTCCAGTCTCGGCTACATCCATCGGCTCTTCACCCTTCACCCCCTTCGCCACACTCACTCCTCTCCCTCCCCCTACCTCTTGCCCCCCCCCCGTCCTCCATCAGCCTCTCCCCCGCCCCCGGGCAGACCTTATCGGCCGACTGCCTCTCTTACAAACTTTTCGGCCAGGCGCGCTCGCCCCGAGGCTATCGATCAATTATTAGTCTCCGTCGGAGAAAATGTTGGCTCCCCGTCTCTTTCCTCCTCTCCCCCTCCCTCCCTTGTTGAGTGTACACACTAAGAAGCGCCCCTCCCACCCTCTCGCAAGGGGCCACATTGGCTTTCGGGACCGGAGCGCGAGGACGGGGAGGAGCGTTTCGATTGGCAATTATTTTGGTGAAAATCCAACGTCAATCTTCCAATTGACCCTGGGACGCGCGTCTTGCTTCGTCCGTCCGTCCACCCCTCCCCCCAGCCTCACCCCTTCTCCCGCGCCCCCCTTTTTTTATTTGGCGTTGTGGTTGAGTGTCGGTGCTCCCCCCTTGGGAAGAGACGTATCGTCGACCCACTTGCCGCTGTTTCGGTTGGTTGAGGGGGTGGAGGCGGCGCCGTAGGAGGAGAGAGACAGGGTGGGAGGAAAGGATTGTGGGAAGGGGGCAGGGTGTTATGGGAGGAGAAGGGCTCTCTCTCTATCCGTCCTGGAATTGACGTTAGTTGCCACCGTCAGTCACGGCTCAATTTAGACCGCTCTCACCCTATCAGCCGTGGTAAACTCGTGGCGACCCTCATACCAATAGCCTCCTCGTGCATCGGAACCGCGGCGCTGGCCACTCGTGATAATTTGTTCTGATGATCCCCGTCCCGCTCCCTCCCCCCCCCCTTCTTCTTTCCCTCTCGGCCGTCGTTTGCCGTTCCGTTTTGCCAGTCAATACTCACCTCTATCCTCTGGGAGCAGGGTATTGGGTGGCGCTAGAGCGTTCGGGCGTTCTTTTTATGTCCATTTGCTCTCTTTAGCGGTTGTTGTCAGTTCCAAAGATGTCCCAGGGCTGTGGATTTATTGCTTTGCGTTCTCAGACGATTTTCAAAAAAAAATATGCTTCGGAGGCCAATGACCAACCCGGGAATCCTGTCCCGTTTGCCTTAGGCTTCCATATCACAGTTTAAGGAGGTTGTATTGAGACGTCGGGTATATGTCATTTTGATACAATATTCTGAATTCGTAAGTATTAAATCTACTCTTAGTGACTATGACAAAATAGGGTCTTCCCGTGTTATTTTCCATAGACATTGACGTTTAAGGCCCAAGATTTTATACATACCCTAATGGTAGAGGAGTAGTAGCACCAGAAGAATGATGGATTAGTGGTGCGCTCGTAAAACTGATATCATGTGGACCATTAAATTCATGTTGTAAGAGCGTTCACATAACAGCTCCTAGCCGCATTCGTTAAAGTGATATTAATTGATTTGTGAGACAAAAGAACCGAAGTGTATTGTATTGTAGAAGAAGCGAATTGTATTTAAAAAAAATGGCACCAAAGTACCAGTTCAAAGTAAGTTTTCGAACGCGTTTGAAAAAGTAATAGGAATCATTCTGTGTGTGTAAAAAGCTGTATATTCACATCATTTGATACGTTGACTCGTACAGTCACTATACCACATGCTAAAAGTATCAGTGAACCAGTATAAGAAGAGACGTAGACCATCAATTAAAAGAAATTTTTATGTGAGGGATTCAAATCTTTCAGTTGATGAATGAATGCGATTGAGTTTTCCCGTGACGTTGTCTCTTCGGGAGAATTACCCGTATCATGGTGACACGTTTCTTCTTATATAATTATTAAGTTGTTTTTCAAACAGAGGAAATATTAAGTCGTGGATGTTATTTTTTTTTGAAGTTTCATATGCAACTGTATGTACAAAATACGATGTAGAAATTCGCAAAGTAAAAATGCATTCACGAAAATTTCCTTCCATTTATTTTTTTCCATTCGTCATTGCCTTTCACGTCAAATATTTGAGGCATAAAATGTGTGGATTGAGGCGGGAAGGGATTCTCGCCTGTGCCAGGAGATCTGGCCGATAAAATCGTGGAATGGTTTTTCGTTATGTTTGTTAAAATTAGTCTGAAATCAAGTTAATTAATTGAGCAAGTTGTGTTGCATGCGATAGTGTGATTCACAATCCGAAGTCAGGGTAGAAGTATCTAATTAAAAGCTCGTCATTTTACCTATTTGCGACAGTGAACCATATCACTTTTGTGAAAACAACGTCTAGTTTATGTAATTCCCTCGTGCTTGATGCAGAAAGGTTGATCGAGTAAGATAGAGCAACGAAAAGTGGAAGATATACATCTAGTTTTACGTTGGCAAGAGATGAAAGTGTGTATCGTGCAGCGATGAGTGCTCTCGCAATGAATTCAGGTATTTAGTATTACGTATCTTCTTTCGGAACCCAAAGAGATGAACGAGCAATTATGTACAATTAATTAAATTGAGCGTTTCACCACATGCGATCCAAGAGACTCTGCTATGGTATCTTAAAATTACGCTTGGCCTCTTGAGCCAACTCAAAGTTACGTTAAAATTCTTCGGTCATGCTCTTAAAGTTTTTTGATCTGATTCAACAGCCTCTCTCCACGAAGATTATTTTTATGGGTCCCGTTATAGGTGCAAAATTTCTCTTTTTAATGTTTTTGTTGGATTGAGTTTACTCTGATTAAATTGCGCATTTTTGGAGGAAATGTGACGTGAATGTACCACTTGGAACGTATTCTCGAGAAAACATGCCCGATCGACTTGCTGAGCCATGGTGGACATCCTCCCTAATGGTAATTTGAATTCATTCGATGCGTGAGTCTACTGTTCATTTTGATGTGTATTTGTTTTCTTTCGTATGTGTTTGTTTTCGTATGTATTTGTTTTCGAAAAACACGTATTCCTTTTATGATGCATTGTAAAGTTACGCTCGAGTTCTTTTAATTTCTGGAAAATTTTGCTAAAAAATGCAAAAGGCAGTTTGGAATCCTCATCAAATTTAAATTTGACGCGATTATTTTATTGTTATCGAACCGCCAGTTTTAAAGGGACTGAGGGCTTTTAAATTTAGGTAGCCTAGCAGTAAAATGACAATCAAATCAACGTGGGACAAAATTGGTGTCATTTACTTCGGGCGAGGCCTTAAATTACCTTGAGTAAGACCGAAAATCCTTTGACTGTTAAGTTGCGAAAAGAGAGAAATGTTTATTAAAGTAAAGAAAACAGCAAATTAAATGTATTCGTAAACGTGAAGGGTAAAATGGCTTTCTTCCCAAAGCAGAAAGTTGAAAAGAAACGGAAATCACTTTAAAGAGTCTTAAAAGCTTTGAAATCGTTGCTTGAAGCAGTTTTACGCGCAGCGTATGTCAACTACCTTTCCAATTCCTGCTCCGAGCCCTTGACCATCAATTCCTCCTACTCCTTGGTGAAATGACTCCCGAGTGAAAACTCTCGCTTCTCTTTTATGCCCTCTTCCTTGGACGAATCGTAAATTCTTAACACCACTTTCACATTCTCGCGGAAGTCTTTCTGTTTTTTTCTCTCTCTCTCTCTCCCTCCGAGCTCTATGAGCACACACTGCGAAAAGAGGCGTGAAAGATGGTATGGAAACTGGAGCATTGCAAAGCGTCGACCCCGGCTGGATGATGCCGCCGCCGCCGTCCAGTAGTTTTTTCAACCGGTTTGTCGGAACCGGTCGTCACCGTAAAATGCCGAAATGTCGAATCGACTCTTTTACGACGGCATGAGAATTTTGCAGATTAGACACCTTCCAAAAATCAAGTCGAGCGCTTGCGATGGAAATACCCATCGAATGAAAATGACGTGCTCATCGCAGATACATGGTCATCGACGCTTAAAAAGAAAATCTTAGCAGCAAGACTTTAAAAATTTGTGCTCATTTCTTTGAATTCATTCTAACATCCAGTCCAATTCCTGTGGCAGTTCTTATACGTATGGCTGGAGGGTCGAATTTGGTCTTGACGCTCTCCGAAAATCCCGGAGGAATGATGGCGGCATTCCTATAGTATATGTGGTTAACAAAGACATGGGTCCTCCAGTGGTTGATAGTCCGTTACTTTCATGCCTCAGACTCTCTTTCCTTGAGGGCAAGATGATTCATACTCAAGTGGAGATGGGCGACTCTCCAGATCCTGTTTTTGCATGTACTTCAAGCTGAATAAACTGAAGTAACAGAGCTGTTTACGGAAACGACGGAGAGATACCTGGGTGTGTACTTCACGTGGGAAACTATGCAACTAGGAGCAGGTCCTTATTATTACTTCCGTCTGCCCATCGGTAACTGTTATGTCCAGGAAAATCACGCACAGTGATGTGAAGTGATTACCATCGGTGGGGAAGGTGTTTTTTTATCATTTTCCCGAAAACCTCCCAATTACCTGGAGAGCGTTTGGCCCAGCGTTTCGAAAATTGGCTAAAAATACTCCGCAACTTTAAAAAGACACAGGAGGAGCCCAAGTACAGCATGGCGATTTCCCCTATTACCGTTGTGTTCGAAAAGAGGGGGAATCTTCTAAGTTCACTTGCGTGTTGACAAGTAACGTTCCTCCCTAATCTCCTCTTCATTTTGAGTGTCATTGTCTCCCCCTTCAGTCTGAGAAGAGGACGCCTCCACTTCTTTAACGGTGAATATATCGAGCAGCGGAGGGCAGCAGTTATTCCAACCGTGCATCAACCCTCTCTTGTGGAATATCAGTTCCAGGAGGGAACCTTTTGTCCGTAATTGAGGGTGACGTCTCTTTTGTCGCGTCCGCATCACCATTCACCCCATTGCTTCGAGGCTGCTTCCCCCCTTTCCCGACCCTCTCGGTACGAGAGCTCGCGGCAGACCTTTCAGGAGAGCTGGACGTCGCTGGATCGGGTGTGTTCGAGATAAGGAGGAAGAGGAGGCGGGAAAAGTGAAAAGGGAGTCCCTGCGATGCAATCTCATTCTTCTTGCGCCGGTGGAGTTCCCAGCGGAGCGTCAAAACGGAATTTAAGCCTCTCCCCAGCACGCGGAACGGGGAGCGTGGGAAAGACCCCCTCCCTCCCTCCTCTCCCAGCTCCTTACTCCACATTCAGAATAGCTGTACTGTTTGTAAGCAGGGTCTCAGGATGAAAAGAAAAATAAAGCGTTTCCGCATACGAATTTTTTTTAGAGCTGATGAGTTTTTTTTATCTCCGTCGTCTTCTTCTCTGGTCGTGTTTTCTTGTGTGTCTGTGTGTGTGTTGACGACGTTGACCCCAGTTGGGGTTGCGTGTTGTTTCTCCTCTTGCGCGGGCCCCGCTCTTCCGAGCGTGTTTCATCGCCCCGACCATGTGGGCACCACTCCCTCCCCGCACCTGCCACCAACTTCCCACTAAAGCGGTCGTCCTCGCCTCGTATGTACAGTTGCTTTGTTTTACTGTGCGCGCGCTCCTTTTTTTTATTCGTTTCTGGTTTTTTTTTCTAATGAGATCGGAAGTGGAGATGGGGGTCGTCGTGTGAGGGTGGGGGGAGGGGTGGGGGAGACCTCTCTTCGGTGCGAGGAGAGTTGTTCCGTGCAGTGTGGGAAGTCGGATATGCGTCCCTCCCCATCCTCATCCTCGATTCACTGCAAAGTCCCATCGGGGAAAGTTTAGGGTGGAGGGAAGGCAGGACATAGTTGCGCGGCGGGCGGATGTCCCGTTATTAAATCGCTGGCGTTAAATTGGTGTGGGGATTGAAATGGAGTAGTGGGAGGAAGGTGGGAGGGCGTGTGGGATTTCGAAAAGAGAGTGATTGGGGGAAGAGGAGGTGGGTATTCGTCGGTCGCATTCGTTGGTTACAGATGAGAAGGGAGGCCAGGGTGCGTGACGGAGAGGGAGGCACTCTAACCCCGCGCATACCTTCGCGCGCGGCCGGCTAGTTGGATGGTGGTGGAGCGAGCGTTTGGAATACATACGCGGAGGCATGTGGGGGACTCGACGGCGACACCGCGCGCGCCCTCGCGAACGAGGCGAGTGGGAAGGAGGGATTGGCGAGCGAGCGGAGAGGGTAGCGGCTCTTCACTAGGTCTCCCGCCAGCGGTCAACTGCGACCGTGGAAAGAAAGTCAGGTCGTCGGCAAAGTCGGGATTCTCGCGCTCAAGGGTCTCGATCGGACGTTGCCTCGGACGGCATTCTTGGGTGGAAAGTTGGTGTTCCACGGGTCCTCTCTCCGGCTGAGAAAAGAGATCTCTGGAGGAAAAAATGAGGGAAAGAGCTTTTGGACAGATTTTCGTTTCGAAACGTCCGGAGCCGATGGCGTAACATATTTAATGGGACAAAGGTGTGTCTGGAGTCGTCCACGGGGCAAAAGACTTACGAAACGGTGGAGCAACAATGAGAGCGATGACTTTTTCTTCGATCTTAATGTATGCAGTATCTTCAATTGTAATGTTTCTTTTATTCTGTGGCCGTGGGTCAATTAGCAATGAGATGCTGTCCCTTTTGATGTTTCCTGGGTCCCAAGGTACATCAATTGGAGTTCCTTATAAATTAAGAGAGCGAATGTCATAATCTTGGTACAAAGCTATTAACCGTAAGTGGAAAAAATACTCATGCCTGCTCTTCCTTAACGCTCAAATGAATAATACGTGAAGTAAACGAATACCCATTTTATAACATATTAACGAGTTTCTAAAAGTAGGGAAGGTGTGGGGCATCTGTAAAGTTGGAGTAGAACTAGGATGGGAGTCACTAGCTGACCGTAGGTACAAGTAAACATAAGTACATACAGGTAAAATTTACTGCTTAAATTTGAGGCAGGTTACTTATGTGAGAATGTTAATGACATATTACAGGCCCCAAATTAATATGGTAGATTACATCACCGACTTAAAATCAGGGAGATTTAATGTACACCGGATAGATTTAAAATGCCATTTTTTCCTCGAACCATTAGAGGTCATAATAAACATGACTTTTATTATAGTTAACGGGTGGTGACCTAACACCCCCTGCCACACGCCCTTGCGGTGGCCTGCTGGGTATTGTGAATATGTAGATGTAAAGTTCAGAGAATGCGTTCAATGCCAATCAGTCCCGATATTTATGGATTAAACACATTCGAATGATGCATCATTGATGAGGTTTTTCTGAATCATAAGTTTCTCAAAACTGTATTTTCGTTGAATAAAATCGGTTTCTGACCATTCTTTGCTGTCTTAATTCCCCACTGTCACTACGCTATGGCGTAATCATGGTTGTGAGTATAGTAGGTAATGATTACGGTAGCGAGATTCCTTGTTTTTCTGGAGAGTCGCTCAAATTGACATGTTCGCCTCTGTTGAATCCGATCTTATTATGACGTAGAAATCGTAAGGGGGAGAAGAAAATTTGGAATCCAGAATTTTTGGGATGAGAATTTCTTTTCAGTAAGTAAATCCATCCGAAATGTCATTAGCGACCGGAATTTGATTAACGAAATGCTTTATAGTGTATGAGTACACGTTTGAATGAAGTGAAGTGTATATTGTGTTTCTAATGAAGTGTATAAACGGAGAGACTCTCTTGTGTGTTGAATCTCCATGAACCTAATTCCCTCCCTCCGAGAAAGTGCAAATCTCCCATGTTCGCGGATTTTCATTGATCTCCTGCCGGAGAAGAGCTATTCCTGTAACTATCAGCATTTGGATGGAAGCGGATTCATTAATTAGTTTAAAAATGAAATAAGCGTAATCACTGGGCCTTGAAGGCCTGTTGGCCCTATGCACGGAAGCTTGACGCCTCCTCAGTGGCCATGCGTAGTCGCTGGAAAGGGAGCTTTCAGTATTGTCGTCCCCCTCAATGGCAAGTTCAAGCGATACGTTGCCAGTAATTGCTGTAATGGATCGCCCGAAACCTGCCGTTAATTAGTGGCTTGCTATATATTAACAGTTCAACAGACTAGTTTGTTTATAGGCACTTGGTGTACCGGCATCCAAACACCATTAGGTGGTGCGCTCCTACTTAAGGCTCAAAGGATCGGTCAAACCGAGGAATGCATTGGATTGATGCCCTGGCGAATATTATCACGCCTGTGTTGGCGTAGGTTTGACAATTACCAAGTTTCTGGCGTTACGCTATCATGCCTTTGTTGGCTTAGATAGACAATTACAAAGTTTCCTGAGTCACGTTATCATGCCTGCGTTGGCTTAGATAGGCAATTACAAAGTTTCTGGCGTTACTTGGTGGAACCACTTCGTGATTAAGGAAATAACTCTTAAGACCACTACGAAACTTAGGCAAACCTCGTGCAAATAAAGCATATTGAAGTGGAATGCAGTGATAGTGCGCAGAGGCTATCCAATTCGTTTCCATATTCGCTGAAATTAGAGCTCTTTGAACCTTAGTAGCATTTAAAGCTTCCCGCTAAGATCGATAAGACGGATATTCACCCAAAACGATGGATATGAATTTGTAGCCGCTCTTCCCTTAAAATTTGTTCTGTTGCAACGAAATCAACTTGGAAGATGTTCTTTTAATAGTTCATCACCTGCACGGTATTGATTTTATTCCTTATCGCCTTCAATATTATTTTATCCGTACGACTCGAATGAATTAATGCAAAAGTAGTATCGAAAAATTGATATCGACTGAATTAAATATTCATCCTTTGATGGCTTTCGTCATTTCTGTAGTATTCTTCGTTTAAAGGTGGCAATAAAGAACTGTGGTATTTGTTTTCATAGAATGGATAAAGAGCTCTTCTTTTGGATGAGAGAAGCCATGAAGGAGAGAGGGGATGTGGACTGGCCGAAAATCTCCCAGTCCTAGCGGGGAGCTGAGCGTTTTGTGCTCGACATTGTAAAGCGGATCACTTTTGTGCCGACAAGAGATCAATATGGATGGGCTGGAGCCTTCTCTTCACTCCAAGGCAAGAATGAATATATATATGCAGTACAACGCGAACTTTAATATTCGTGCGAGAAGGTTTTTCAGAACATACAAAAGTTGCCGCGTGCCCAGGACCATGATATAGCGAGAAGAGTGACGGGTAATCGATTTTAACGTTTCCAGTGACACGAACGCTCTGCGGGGAGTTCGAGCTTCAGCACCCTAGCTGCTCCACCTACCTTTTCTTTTTTTCCCTGCTAAAAGAAAGGAGCTGCCGAAGCAGGTCTCTAAATGCTGGAAAAATATTTTTTTTCCTAAACATTCTAAAATTGGTTTATCGGAGGGGCTGATCTGAACGCACAAAACTCACTTGGTGGCCAAACTTTGAGAGCATGACATCTTGCGTCCTTTCTTTCACGATACATTTATCTAATCGGAGAATCATGAGACACCCTAAATAGCTTTCCACGCGTCGTTAACGTTTTTATCCGATTTTATTTCGTGTGCTTTAATAAGTATCGATGCTATCATATCTTAATGCACGACGTTATCTATATGTGCAGCCGCATACGACGGGGTGAATTTTTTTATATGTACACGAGGCTTTTATATATACTCGTAGGCTTCACTCTCGGATATGGATGGCTAATGAGAAGAAATTTCATTCCCAAAATTCATTTTCTTGTTCAGATAGCCGAGGAGGAGTATTTTTTCAAATTGGATGTGGCAGTTAATTCCGGTAATTAATTTACCCATAATGAAATTCGGGCACTGTGTGCCAATCGGCTTTTCTGCTCCCCTGGGTTTTTCCCGCTTATAGAGATGGGATTGGCTCCCCACGGCAGTTTTTCCCTACCCCCTTTTCATTTTTCCGTTGTTCCGAACTCAGCATTGACCGTGGCCGTCAGGCTTAAATTCCTATTTTTCTCGAGGTCGTCCTGATGTTCGCGTAAAGGAAAGTCAGTTGAAAGTAAGTTTGTAAGGTTTTTTTCTTTGATCCGTGCGTTACGGTCATTCAGTCCGAGGCTTTTCAGACAGTAGTTCATGAGAACGGCTTCCGCGGAAATAAGGGACGAATGTCTGGTGATATTTCCCATGAGGATAACTTTCTCCCGGCGCAATATCGTCGCGAAGTTGTTGAGAGTGACTCACGATATGGAGAAAACATTTCTCTTCCACAAACAAATTGATTTTTTACTTCCCGCCAATATTTATTAATATATTTCAAGCACAAACCAAGCGGGTTGTGGTTTCTTGAATGCACGTAAAATTAGAAACAATTTTTTTCTGAAGAAACTTTCTCAAGTTTGTACTTGGATTAACACAGCAGTTCAGAATTCACCGATTTCTTGAAGACGTCAACGTCTTCGTTTACGCTGCTTTTCAAAATTTCTTCAAATCGTCTCGGCCTGCTTTAGGATGTGTTGGTTTCCCAACTTCGTTCTCTATTTTTATTTGCTCTTTGTTCTTTTTACATTATTTTCACCAGTTTGGAAAGCTGTTAACCTGGTTTTAATGCACCCTTGTTCACATTATGTTGTGTACATCATTTTAATGGCTTTTCTAATTTCATTATGAGCGTATTTTTATGAATTGATAATAAATATTGTTCTGCAAAATAATTGACTCCGTGTTTTCTCAACTTCCAGACCATTTTCACTCGGTTTGTTTTTTTGGGGAGGCGACCGACAGCTAAGGTCCCCGGCGTCGGCATTAGCCTACTCTTGTCGAAAGGCGCCAAGGGGTCCGCAGTTTTAACGTCCCATCCGACGGACATCGTACTCACTCAAAGTGCTCCCCACAAAGCACCTCATCAAGTAGGGATCGAGATGCTACTGAAAGATATTTGTTATCTCCAGGATTTGAACCCGTACCTTCTCGGTGGGAAGCCTGTACGTTAGCCTCCGCACCATCCCTATCCCCTTTTCACTCGGAGAAGAGTGGAAAATGCACCACAAAAATCCCATGCCAAAAACTTTCAAGGATGAATAGAAACGTTTAAATATTAAAATGAGTATTTGTGGAACGAGTTGCTCTCCGTTGATTATCGAAAACGTGTAAATATCTAGACCGTCGTTTTGTTGTTCCTAGTGGGTGGGCAAAGTCGGTGCTTGAAAAATGTAATTATAAGCTGAAAGGATAGTTTTCTCTTTACTCTTCACTGAATATTGATTTTGGGAGCGTAAACTACGTGAGAGCCGAGATGCCTCTCGTCGAGAACTTTACTTTGAATCGCGTGGCACCTGTCAGTCCGAGAGAAGGAGAAGCCGTAGCCGTAAACGATGAGTCATAGAATTGCGCGTGCGAGAATTTCGACGCGGTGAAGTTCAAGGGCGATAAATCGGAATGATTGCCTTGATAAACGGTCTGGTCAGCAAGTGGAGCAGTACAGTGGGACGCGGTTTTCCGTGCTAGTTGGTTAGTAAAAGTCGTAGGACGCCAGTGCTGGGGAAACGTTCGGTCGCGAGGGAAATTAAGACGGATAGAGGAGCAAGGGGACTGGACGAGAGACGCAGTCGCTCTTCCAGTCCCCTTTGCGGTTACGGTTCGTGAATTCCTATTCTATTCTCTCTTGGAAAAACAATTGAAAACATCATTTTTGGGTGGACCCCGAAAAACTACGCCTTTCATTCCTTTTTTTTCGCGGAATTGAAAAACTCTTGCGTATTCTTTGTGGCATTTTGGAAAGGGATTTCAAAATTCTTCCTCCTCGTTCCACATCCGAATGCAGGCGAGCCCGATATGAAAACGTCCCCAAGTTGAGAATAATTCTTGTTTGAGAAAAATCTACACGCCCATTAAATGTGAATCATCAATCACTGAAATTTACATATCTCGCATTTGTCGGTGCACGTTTGTGTACCATGTCCGAATGTGTTATTTGCCATTGGTACCGCCAATGAGACAAGTGTTTCGTCCCAATGCGGTTCAATAATAAGCATCTCAATCTTTGAAAACATTAAATGAGATGCTTCTTCCAGTAAAAATACGTTGAATCGTATATGAAGTTCTCGAACTTGTGGGAAACATGTTCATATTTTTTTACTGAAAAAAAAAGGAAATACCCATAATCGTTTTTCATATTTTAGGACGTCACCCAATTTGACGTCGATTGTTTTGGCCAAGGGGTTCACTTTCCAACTATGCTGCTTGTGATTGCATTAAAATATTCATTGTCCTAGGTTCTTAAGTGAGGGTACGCCAAATGTAATCCTCCTGCCGTGCACATGCAATTATTCCAACCAGGCAATGATGTCAGGGTTGGCCGGGTCGCGTCGAGGAAAGTGAGATCTCTACCGCGTGCCCCGCTCTTGAAAATGTCTCGGCTCTCGTAAGGTGTCGCTCTGAAAATGGGAGCAGGAAGGTGCTCGCGTCGTTTACCTTTCTAAAACGTTTGGAGGCGAAACCCACGTTCCTAAGCTGCACGCTTATACGTAGAATTTTCTCGACTATGCTTCCGGCATCCGTTCAGTCGGAGGCTCATCGATTCGGAGAATTTGTAGTAAATTGTGAAGGAGGGCCACTCCTTTATTAATGTGTGCCATTTGAGTTAGTTTCTAATTGTGTCAAACATCATAGTATCATGGGAATATATTCGAGATGGTTTCCTGTTGATCCTCTTAAGCTGTTTTTAACGTGACACGTCACGACCACAATTGAGCCAGACGCCTTTGCAGCCGAGTTATTGAAAAGTGGATGTCGCGTGGACTTCCTTTCGTTTGACTCCAAATCTCTGATTTCTATTCCTAAGTAAGGTTGTCCCTACCAGTAGAACATATCATTGATCCATCTCATACAGCTCCAGCTATAGTGCAAGACCTTCCGCACAATAGAGTCCGTGGAGAATTCCTTCAGAAGTTCGATCTGTTGATTAAAAGTTGTCAATTGAGACAATTAGGGCAGAAATGTGTCTCCGAAAGAAACAATTCGTACAGTTTCTACGTGAAATTCAGGACAAGGCCTGAGTACTGCTATTTATACCCGTTGCTACATCCAGGAATCAAATGGGAACACGTGAAGCTACGAATATCTAGAGTACCGAGTATCATCCCTCATGTCACTTATTTTGATTCATTTATCCGGTATTGCTGAACGCTGCTCGCTTCCCTGAAGTAGACTTGTGTCGACGTTTAATCCACGCTACGGCTTACTGAATTCAACCGACATACTAGATTCATTCCGCCATTGATCGACATGGTTTATATCTTTAGCCGGAGGAGAGCTTGATCATGACATTTTACCCTCCAGATTTGAAAACGTTCCGTTTCGCAAAAACGCCGGGTGTATTTATGTAGTGGAACGTTTTCACTTCATACCACTTTTGCAGTTGCTTGCTTGGAACTCGATGCATTGGCATTTGCCGGAATTGGCGTGGGATAAGTGCCGCCTTTCGGCAGGCGTCACTGAAGCCTTTCATGCACTGGTTACTCTTTATGGAGTGCGTGCTTCAAAACGGCACCTACTTTCGTCTGTCATGAAGCTTCGCGCCTAGGGGTAAGGAAATCATATGGTTAAGAAACACTTAATTTCATTCAAACCTTATGTACGTACTCCAATGCGCGGCGTTATTTTTCCTTCGTTCTGCATCACGACGCGTCGTAGTCGCGGGAATGGCATTTTCTTCATGAAGGAGCCTTAGGAATTCTCTCGCAAGTTCTACTACGCATGATATAAACAGCAGTTGGACGAACTCGGGAACCAGTTTTTTTTTCTTCGCTGGAGCGTCATCCTCTCCTCGCCCATTGACGTCGCCGACCTTGAAATATTATCCTCCGAAAACATTCGCGTCTTGGCTGGTCAGTCTATCTATCGATGCGTTCCAGCCGCGGCGTGAGAAAATTTTTAATAGTCCATAATGTAAAATGGAATGCTTTGCGCTGAAATAATTAAACCTTCGGGTAGGTTTGTTGTGATGTGTAATGAATCGAAGCCAATACAAAGCGTAGAAACATGCAGGAAGGTTTTTCTTTTGTTCCTTAGGGCGTTTTTCTGGTGGCCCTTATCCCATCGCTGTCTCGGAAATAGACTCGTCATCATCCTACCAGGAACCGAACTACCAGAGTTATTTTCTTTTTTTATATACACACGTACACAAGTAAAGGAACTGACCCTCCCCCAACCCTGATGTAAGAATTTCACACACCGTTGGGCTTAAAACTAGGTGATCTCATTTCTCACGTATCATATATATATATATATTATTATTAGGTAATCTACTGGTTAAGGTAGGTTTATGGATGGACAAAACTATTAAATAAATATTTTTCGACTCCTAACAAAACAATTCAGCAAGTAACACGGAAGTGTTAAATAAAAAACTTTGACAGCAACACAATACGAGAACACATAAAAGGAACACTCACTCATTATTTCTTGATAATTTCGACGGAACTGAGCTCCATCTTCCTCAGAAGATTAATTAGGAGTTCCCTTTATGTGTTCTCATATTGTGTGTTGCTGTCAAAGTTATATATATATATATACATACATACATATATACACACACATACATGCATATACACACACATATTCAAACACAAAAAACCCATCATATGTGGGACAAATATTCACATGGATACAGATATAAGGAAAAGGGATAGGAACACACATCAAGTCCCGGTCAAGGAAATATTTTTGCACTTGTGATCTGCTCGATTACGCCTTTCCCACATCTCTGTGTTGTCTTTTATATGTGCTCCTATTCCTTTTCCTTATATCTATATCCATGTAAATGAACATTATATAGTATACATATATATAATTTAAGTAGAGAAGGGAGGTAGCACTAGTGAACCTAAACTCATACAAATGAAACACACACACGTATATATATATATATATATATATATATATATATATATATATATATATATATATAATTATTATTATTATTATTAAAAATTACATGTGCAAATAGACAAATGTCAGGTGGCACACAAGTCCCAAGTGTTACAATAAACTTGCCTTGGAAAAATAACATGGTTTCTGAAATACAATCAACATCACAAAAGATAACAAATAAAATCAGTCAGAAAAAAAAAGAAAAAATATATACTTTACGGAAATTTCCAAACACCAATCTGTAGTACATAAAAAAAATAAAATCCCCATTTCATTAACATTTGTTTCCCAATCAACAAGAAAAAAAATTAAGCTGTTACATTTAATTTTATACAACACATCAATCAAATGATTACAGAAGTTGTTTACATATTTTCTTAAAAGTTTGGATTCTATTAGGAAAGGGCTTAAAAATTTTTGCAGGTAAATTGTTCCAATCATCAATTGTTTTATTTAGAAAAGAAAATTTTTTTTATTCGTTCTTTGTGCCCGGCATTTTACCTTAAAATTGTGGTAATTTCTCCCTATAAAATTCGAGTTCCCCGCCTCTTTCCTTAGATCTGCCCAAGCCTTCTCCCCATTCAGAATGCAGAACATTCCACAAAGTCTAGTTTGTAAAGTTTCCCAGCCCAGCGTTTTTAGCATGTCAGACACACTATCCATCCTCCTATGCTTCCCCAGTACATATCGGGCAGCCTTTCTTTGCACCTTTTCTAGTTTTTTGATTTGTCCTTCTTCATGAGGGTCCCAAACTAGAGAAGCGTACTCCAAAATTGGTCTTACCAGGGTCTGATACGCCTTCTCCTTAGTTGCTTTAACGCTCCCTTTGAGGTTTCTCATCACCCAATGAAGAGTTTTCAAAGCTTTCTTAAAAATGTCATCCACATTTAGCCCCCACCCTAAATCCTTGGTTAAATATACACCTAAGAATTTGCAACTATCACTTCTAAGAATGACATTTTCTGAGAATTTATATTCCCTATTGTTTCTATTTACTTATATATATATATATATATATATATATATATATATATATATATATATATATATATATATATATATATATATATATATATATATATCTCACATACACGTGTATACACATTTTAATTTACAACATGAATATGTGTGTGTGAATATATTATTACATATTTGTTTAATTCAAATTGCGGTTCAGAACTCTAACATTCCGTCTTTATCTCGGTGTTATGTTGCCATGCCAGTGTTCATTTTAGTGTACATTCAAATGAAATGCGTCCTCCCTTTCTTAATATTCGATGAGCGTAGAATCCATGGCGCCTTGTTTCCCGCGAGGACGTTACCCACATGACCTCGCGGTCTCCTCCGCGTGCCACCTGTTATTCACACGACCTCATCCCCTCGCCGCTGTCGTTGGGTTCTTGAGTTTTCTCGACGAAATTTATTGTAATGTTTGTGCGCACCACGGACGAGCGTCTTACTTTTGCCAGCTTACTAGGATAGATCTGTTATTGTAATGTGCCCTTCGATAGAAATCCGTGTGAATTTCCACCCGTGTCGATCTCTTTGGAAGATAAGCAATTGAACACCATGGTTCGTTTTATTGTTCGAAACTAAGACTGTTTCCATGCAGTCGTGGGATTCGCATTCATATGTTTTGGTAAAAAAAACCGGAAAACCGGTTGGCTTTAAAAAAATAAAATTGTTAATTAAAATTTTTTTGTGATGCGAGGGCTGGATATCATGTTTGGCGCCGGGTATTCTTTCGTTTCAATGCCTCGACTGTGTCAAGAAGTGTTCCTGTGGCATCCGGGCAAATGGTTTTTTTTTTGTTTTTGGGTTTGGTCTCGAGTTCTGAGCCTAGTGATGCATCAAAATTGTTTCTCATTTCGCGCTGATTTACTTGCTATATAATTAGACCGCATCGCCAATACAAATAGGTGAATGCTACTGAAGCATATCTGCTCTCCCTATTTATTGCCTTGGCTGCCTCACATCTCTACAATGATGGACATAGTTCTCGTAAGACAATATTAATGTGAATTTTCTTTTGTTCTCTTTCTAATTTTGCGTGTGAAAAAATTATAAAAAAGTATTTGGCCAATTTCCCTTGCACGTTGTATTCACGCTATTGCCACCCTTCTCGGAGAGAAACTCATTGATGGATGAAACCGTCCGAAATGCATGTAAAAACAATTCCCAGATGATATGTAAGAGGATAGGATAGTAACTAGTCGTTTTATTAGTTTTTAAAGGACGAGGGCTTAATATGATTACTCAGAAGCTTTCTTGTGTTGCTGCAAGCCTTAGAAATTCCAAAGAAGCCAGTCTAGTGTTAAAATGGTGTCGGATCCGGCTAAGTTGATTGGGAACCATCAAGTGTGAAAGGTATGGGTATATTTTCAAATAATGCGTTGGGCAAAGTCACGCCACATTTCTCACGCATTTTTCAACGCGGATAAGCCAATGGGCGGAGCTCATTGATAGGGTTTAATAGTTGGTGGTTAGGGTCCATTTGTAGGGTTTTAATGATTCTTAAAAACCTGTAGAAATAATGTCCGCCGCTGGCACATTTACCCCGGCCAGATTAGAACTGAATCCGCGCTCTGTGCCCCATTGCCCGTTGTATTCTGGGCGATCCTGGCTCCGTACCCCTTTCGGAGTCGTAGGGCGTATTTAGAGAGAGAAAGAGCCCCAGGCGGTCGAGCCCCAGTCGAGGAATCACCGTGTTTCCCGCAATTCTTCGCATTACCTCCGTCCGTCGCACCGCACGCCAAACCCATTCGTCAGTGCTCACTCACGTGGTTTTAATGGGAAAGATCGCTCACGCTCGCGTTTGAGGCCTTCCCAAAGTGGACCGAAAAGTGGGGGGTGGGCTGGCCGTGCGGGGAAGTACGGCGATAATTATGAAAATATGAGCAAGGGGGGGGGTGGGGGAAGGGCGAGACTCTTTGGAGAAGGTGGGCGTGGCATCGACCCCTGCGTCTTGATGGACCTGCCTTGCTAGCGAGGCCCTCGCACAATGCGTTCCTCATCTTCCCGCAATGACTCCCGACGGTTCTAAATTTGCCGAGTGGTTCATTCCGTGGCGCAATACCACGTTCATTCATGACGTGTGCGGGGATGTAGGGCGATAGGAGCGGGGGTGGAATCCCCGGGCTTCAGAACGCGCCAAGAGCCCGTGTGTCGAGCCGAATTCATATCGGACACGAAAATGAATGTTGATTAAGATGAATAAAAAGAGGTGCCAATCGCACGAGAAATTTTGATTCATCTTTCCAGGTGACTGTTAACAAATAGGTAATGCCGAAGACGTTTTGTGAAGAGTTTACGTATGTAAATTCCAAGAAACCGTGTGTGATACCGCAACAGTAAACTTTTAACGAAGTCATCCGCTAATATGCAATTCAATGCATTTTTTAATTTTCTTAAAATAAACATTTTTTTAAATAAATGTTAATCATGAGCTATGGGAAGCTTGAAATGGCTTTGTCTGTTGATAGTGCCACAATAATAAACAGTTCAATAGACAAAAAAGAGCATATCATTAAGGGTAATCGAAGTTAGGATTGGAGGTGTGCTGTTCTCGATTCTGGTACAAACCTCTCTTGCCTTACAAATTAATAGTAAGCGCAAAGCTGTATAAAAATGACACCAATATCACACTCAAATTCGTGTGGTTTTTGTGTAATATCGTCCACTATGTAATAATTTATAACGAAAAAATATCACAAATTTAGTGAAACAATAAATGTCAATTTCCCTCTTATCCGCCAGTCTTTTATTAATTTCCTCGTAGGCTCTTTGCGCCGACGTCCTCCATTAACTTCCTCCGAAGACTCCCTTCAATTATGGTATTCAGTGAAATATCGGGCCTCAGGATGCCTAATTAGTTTCCCTTTTCGCTTTCTATCCTCCATATGCTATTTATTCTCTTCGACCACTCTTCGAAGTACTTTTTAATTTTTAATGTCTATTTTTATCATTGTTTTTGCAACATTATGCTTCCATTGCTCCTGGACTTCTGTAGCATTTTGCTGCTATCACTCATATCCGACAGCTGAATTCTGAAAAACTCAAATCAGGGTATATTTTTTGATGGAGATAATACATAACGCATACAATATTATTTTGAATCCGACTATTTGAATATATCGTTTGAGATTTTGCATTAAGCATAAAATAAACTAATAAAAACTCCAAATTTTCAACTGGAGAGGTAAGAATTTGAATTTAGTTAAGGTGAAAAAATGAAAGGTAATTTTAAAGCCTCTGGAAGTTCATCACACAATTTTAGGCCAATATACAAAAACAAATTTTCTTTGAAATGGAGTGATATTTTTCCTATGTAGATGAATTGGATGTTTACTTATACCACCTATAACCAGGACTTTTATATAAATGATAGAAACAGGATTTAATACAACGCTCACACGATTTAGTAGTTTTGTACCCACTTATCGCCAAAGTTAGCGAAAATTCTTTCGTACGCATTTGCAAAATCTCTTTTAAAGGAAGCAACCCTCAAAAAGGGAAAAATCGAACCTTATGCGATAATTCATTCTTTATGGCTGCATGCGCCGAGGTCTTTGTTTCGCAATGATTTTTGTATTTATTTCATTTCCGCACTTCGATTCCTGATGGCCGTAAGTTAATATATGTTGAACATAAATGTTAATATTTTATAGAGTTAGGTTATATATATATATATATATATATATATATATATATATATATATATATATATATATATATATATATATATATATATATATAATGGGACATGGTAGTGTGAAAAAATTAATTTGCTCATTTGGACCTTATTTTTCTCACCTATTCATTCTGCGAGGGCGAGCCTCGCGAAATTACTCCGCCCTGATCCCCGCTGCAATATCCGCCCCGGCGCGCCCCGTATGTTGGTAATGAGGCCGCGTTGACGGGGTTTTCGAGTACCATCGGGCATGAGCGGCAGCTCCGTCTCGCCGCGGCCCGAGAAAGGAAATATTACCGCCGCTCCCCCTCCACTTCCCCCCCCCCCTGCCTGCCCGTATGTTTTCCTCAGGGCTCCGTTTTTTTTAATAAATCTAATTCGTCCTCCCCGTGGGCGTGCGGGCGAAACTTTCGCCCCCCCCCCTTTCCTCCCATTCGGATGCTCGCGTGGGTGGTGGGTGTCAGTTGTGACGCGGTCTCCCGCGAGAGGGTGCGGAAGTGGAACACCCAAGGGGGCGACCCAGGCTTTCGTCCAAGGGCGAGGGGGACAATTTAAATATGCGGAGTAAAAAAAGTGAATTGCGCGTTTGACACGCCTTCCAGTCCACTTAATTAATCTCAAACGAGAGGAGGAAAACGGAGAGATCGAGATGGGCGTGAGACTGCGGGGGGGGGGGGGGGGGCTTAACGGCGAGAAGAAAAAAATGATTCTTCGGAAACGGGCATGAAAGTGGCCCCTAGCAAGCGATATTACAGCCCATTAACCCGTCTTTTATCCTAACAACTGTACGATCTCGCACCTATTTATTCTAGGGAACGATACGAAGTGATGGATATATCCGGTTAAAATGCACTTAATGCGAATATTCGTGCGTGCACCTCCCATTATGAATTCAACACCCTCGACGCGAGGTTTAAGGAGTATTTTTTTTTAAGTGTTCAGGAATCCTGTTGGGATAATGGCCCATTTTATCCCTTGAAATGGACCCTTCCCTCCTTGAATCATCCGATGAGGTGGGAGAGGTGATTCTTCCACTTACGCGCCGGTATTATTCTGGGGTCTCCAGCTGAGTGTGCCTCGGAAGCGATTGCTTCGCGTAGTCATGATGGTGTAGAATTGGGTTACCCGTTGGGGGGTTTCGAGCGGTCTGATGAGGTTTTCGGCCACAGTGACGTCATGTGGGGAATAGCAAGGGGGGGATTAATTACTATCCTTCTCTCTTCCTTGGCCGGTGATGTCGTCTTCTTTCCACAAGCCTACCTTAATTGCATGCTCTTTCTTACACATCTGGAGCAGATGGATTTTGTCCCTGCTGTGTGTTCTTCAAAACAAATAAGCTTCTTCCTCCTTCCTTGTTAGCGCCCTTTTTTCGTTCTAAGTTTATGAATAAATGAAAAGAAGAATCTTGTTTCGCCACCACGAAGTCCAGGAGTACCTCCTACCTCGAGCGAGGTAGGGGATGACGTATGTACGTATCAAGTTTTTTTTTACTTCTTCAAGTAGTCTCCCCGTAAGAGTCTTGAGGTTTTTTTTTAAAAACCAGTATATTTCCATACATTTTGCTCAAATGATATTGACGTTGGTTTTTAAGAAAAATGTAGAGATGTGTATGACGTGATAAATTGGTGTAAAACTCATTCCATTGGGTAATGTATTTCTCCCACGACATTATATTATGTTTTCATTTATTTTCAAGTCTGACCTCCCTACTGACATTCGGAGGCAAATCACTGAGGTGAGTGCTGCAAGATGGTTTTGTTTGGTTGGTTGCATTACTCAAAAAAGGTAGAAAGCCAACGGAAAACTTAGATCAAGCCATAACAGGAAAAAAAACTCACCATCGGGTAAATTCGAGCGAGAAACGTGCGAATCGGTGCGTCGTAAGGTGGAACATATATACACTAGGTAAAATATAATTGGGGAATGATGAGTATCAGTGGTATCATTATCGTTGTGCCCTATCCGAGAAATTAGTTCATTTGTCAGTGATTATGGAAGGTTAATTAAAGGAAAATATATTTACGTACGACACGTTCCTTTTACGTTTTGCACCATTTCCTTAAAATTACTTTACAATTAATAATTTACAATAAAAATTCACACGATTCTTTTACACTCCAATCAATCATTTCAAACGATACTATTCATACTTATGATGATAGAAATGCTATAAATTGTGAGAAAGTGTTTAATGTTAGAGAAGCGAATCGGCACCCGCGAAGGAGTGTAAATACAACCCTTACAACGGTAAAGCGGAAATGGATGATGCTAGTAATCTTTGAGAATGTAATTTTTTGCCTTAGAACGACAGTGCTGCGGTGATCATCGAGTTTTCATCATTAGTTGTAAGCAATTTTGGTTAGCACGACACAAAAGTATCGTTCACCGTTTAGAAGGCCTCTCATTTCCGTTCACGGATTAAGCATGGTGGTCACGGAGGCAAACGTTTAGCCCGGAACCGTCGGCGATTGAAAAAAGTAGGTGACATTAATCAGTAGGTGGAGGCATATTTATGTTCAGCATTCCCGGTAGTAGCTTAGTAGGGAGGTCATGTACTCATAGCGATCTGACCGGAGCGGTACCCGGCCTTAAATAGTTGACAGACGGTAGTCGTTGATACTATTTGGGATGTGTCATGATTCATTAACGCTCGCTTCCATCTTTCTTCCCATCCGGAAGCTCAACCTACTAGGCTTACGAGAAGCAAAGAAGTCTGTGCAACGAACTCCGGGTTATTTTGGCGTGGTCGCGGAAGTTTTGAACTTGTTAGACGAAAATAATTAATAGCAGCAACATCCTGGAGGACACACGTAATTTCGAGTGTGAGCTGTCTCCAGAATAGCGACGTACCCGAGAATGTAATCCCTCTGCAGAGAATTTTGTTGGATCATTGGTGGGGATTTTACTAGTTGTCAGAATCACTTGTATCGCCAGAGAGCAATCACCTCCAGAATGTCATTAATTCATACGATACGTTGAAAACATATTAGCACTCGTCGAGTTAGGTCCTAACGTTTACGTACGTCTGCAGAAAGAGATTTCATTGATTTTCCGAGCATGCGAATAGTGTGACCAAGGGACGGGGCACGACTTAAATAACGTCTACAATGTTTCGTCCATTCACGTTTTCACGATAAAATAGTACAAAATAGGTACATGTATGTTGATGGGATATCTCTGATCGCATCTACGAGGTGACATCCATCACATTTTTTTCCACGAGGCAATGGTTGAAGACTTGAAGAAAATTACGTTGTGTCCTTCGCTACTCTTTTGATTTCGATTACCAAGGTAATTAATATTATTATCTCCATTTAATTTTAAATCCCGTGTTTTGTATGCTATCATTCAACTAGAGCTGGCAGCCGTCATTATAATTTATTTTCTTTGGATGCAATGTTGATGATATCACAAAAATTTCTGGCGCATTTTGAATAGGTCCACAGGTGACCAGTACACCTTATTTTGAGCGCTCTCAGGTTGTACTCTGGCCTCATGCTATAGTCAGTGAAGTAGCGGAGGGCAATGAAATGTGGTGGTTCATGAAAAATGGAACGAGTGCCTACTCCTAAGCTCCCATGGTAATGGGTTTAGGATATCAGATCTCTTGGCTCTGGTCGTAAAATGTATCTCCTCCTCCTCGGGGTGTATTAACCCGATTCCTGAGCACGCCTTCCCTTAAGATGCCTCCCTCAGCATCGCCGTGTCTACTGGTCGCGTCCCTATAATCTGGGATAGCGCCATTAATTACCGCAATGCAGAGGTTATGGGCCTATCGGTTACGTGATCACTCCAGACCCTTCTGCTAGACTTAACCTACTTGCAACCAACACTTAACCTAGTCCAAAATAGTAAATCGTATGATTCTAGTGCGGGAACGAAGGATTGGGAACTCGCATTTCATTTGGGTGGAGAGACCAGAACGACCGATTATGGCGAAGAAATTGTAGAAGCAACCGATATTAGGAATCCTTTTTCCGATGCGCGATTCACGATCATGGCGGCAGGAGGTAAACGGCATTACTGTTCAAAGGGATTTAAAAATAAACCAATAGCTGAGTATTATATGATCGTATAACAATGGTGGTGTCCTAGTACTTTTTATCGTGCCCCGTCTGTGGGTAATATGGAGATGTAAACATTTTATTGATTCTTTAAGCGTACATTATCAGAAATGATTCTTTAACACGTAGTGTTCTGATTATTTTATTCGTCTAGTGGCATATCCACGGCCGCAGTTGATTGTCAAGCTTCTTTTTGACTGTATTTTTAGTTTCATGTGCCAAGTTTCATTTGGGATAGAAAATTTAGCCTCGATTGAAATTAGAATGTGTTGGCATTTTAGTGGAAATGTCGCCTTCACAGCGTTCATCGCAGTGCGCAATGTTTTAGTTTCGTGAATTCGGTTGTGCATGTCATTTTGGAAGATGTTTTTATTGATTCCCGTTAGTCATAGCAGGAATGTTTTTTTTGTTCTGCATATCGGTGCTATCTTGTTATAGGAGAATGGAGGTTTTAGATACGAAAATTACATCACGCTTGGCATTTTCTGACCTCAACGGGTAAGTTGGCTCGATTAAAAAAAAAAACTTTTATCGCTGCACCATCTGGACTCTCTTTATATCTGGTAAAGCTTGCTTACTGCTTAAGTATGCAGTGGTTCCGTTACCTATTACAATAGGCAGTTGCTCCTTACCTCTCGTCGAGATCTACCCCACTCATTGTTCCAGTGGTTATGATTAATGCGGCAAATCGTTCTCTGGCTGCACTGGAAAATTGCTATGGTTTTCATTCTGTATTAGAATGGCGTAGAATCATCTGCTTCCATACGGCGGCTTCCGAGTATTATTAAAGTAGACCCTTTCGAATGTGAACTGCTGGGATTTCTGGGCCAGACCTCGCCTGGAAAGGACGTCGTCGGACTGTTATTGGGTGACGCTTTGTGAATACTACCTTTATTTTCTGAATATAATACGGTATATATCCCAAAAAATGTAATAAATTACTTGAAGATAACAATTTTCTTGGGTAAAACGCATACTTAATACACTAGTGAGGTATTTTTTACTGGGTGACGGGCTTCACTTAATCATTCGTCGCGTAAAGTGATATCATCGTGTTAAGTCTAACTAACGAGTCAATTGGCGTCAACAGGGCAACTAAAACGATGATATTAATGCCCTAGTAAAAAAATCTCATATTTTTTTTAAGTTTGTGCGTATTCGTCATGGTAATGAGATCATTTTCATTTCCCATTCGTTAAAACCTCAGATGCGTGTTAATAGCGAAAAAAGATACGATATATATGTATATATATATATACATAAAATATAAATGTGTATGTATATATATGTATGTGTGTGTATCTATATATGTATGTATATACACAGCAGTACTACTGTTTCTTCTGACGGAGCTAAATTTCGTCGAAATTATTAAGAAATAACGAGTGAGTGTTCTTTTTGTGTGTTCGTATATTGTTTGTTGCTGTCAAAGTTTATATATATACATATATATATATATATATATATATATATATATATATATATATATATATTCTTAGTAGTGAAATGAATATTTCAATTTCCGCTGAAAACCTGTGGGTTTCTTTTTAGTTCGCAAAAAATAGGAACAGACGATCGAGATGCAAATTCTGGTAGGTAAGCAACGCACCCTCCGGAATATTGATGTGATGCAAGCGGTGAAAATATATACGAGAGGTCTTTCAGTAAATAGTTGTCTAATATTTGGAAGTGCGCTCAGCTGCAATGCTGTCTGAAGCTGAAGTCATCATCCTTCACATTCACAGCACGTAGGGATGGATTTCTGAGGGACCCGAGTGTCTAAAAATGTCCTCGCTGCTAACTCCTCATCGACTAATGTGTGAGCCAACCAAACTTTGCCGTGAAATCTGTTTCGTGTTTCTATAAGGCTTGCGCACGAAAAATCAATGCGAGAATGCGGATAACTCGGAGAAACGTGCGTTTCACGAAGCGCCGGAATGATGAACCTGGTTGGCGCCATATGCCGTTACGCTCTCTCTCGTGCTTCATATGTTCGGTCTGCCTTGAATGAGTCGTCCAAAGAAAGCTTTGATTCGTTCCAGAAGCGTTGAGTGAAGTGCGCCTAATGTAATTTTAGAGCACCCAGGTGGAGTTTTATGGCAATTATTAGTCACCTAGCAAAGTGGATGCGAGATTCAATTTTCCATCTTTGAGTGGCCCTGCTCAAAATGTATTTTGGTTTCCAGATTCGCGAGAGTTCGCACTTGACCGTTGAGGAACTGCTGCTCTCCTTCATCGCGTTGAAATGGGCGAAGGCATCATTTTTTCCCTCGTTTGCCTTTCATTTTTATTTTGTAGTTTTTTAACGATTTAAGAGAGAACGCTGAGGCAATAATGTATCTTATATTTTTTAAATATACTTCTGACTTTACAGAGTGAAGGGAGACAGTGGTGTAATCATTATTGAATTATCCGAGGTTAAACACCACATACTTAGGTGAAATGTGGAACAGTGTGCCTGACCGTGAGTGGTAAATGCATAGGTAATCTAACCTTTAAAGATAAGTTTTGCACGGTTTTCGCCATCTTTCGCTGCTACTAATCGCGTGGACTTCTAGTTTCTCTTGCTTCAGTTCCTCACACGTTCTACCTGCCTTAATTCAAACTACGTTTATTCTTCTCTTCCAACAACAACTTAAAAGTATTAGTAAATAATAAGGCTTTGTCGTTTCAATACATCTGCTTTAAAAAATGTGCCATAGATGATGATTTCTTGTGTAGCCTACTTTATCATTTTTTAATGGTAAATCCAGGACACGGAACTAGTTTCATAGTAATATTAAATTATATTTTGTGCTAGTTTTCCGTGATAAATGGATTCGGGAAAATTTGAATGGCAATTCGTGATCTTCTGGAGGCTGTGTAGAAAAAAATCCATTTTTAGGGCTCCTTTTGACCAGAATCTTCACCTTCTGTGAGAGACAATTTTTTTAGTTAGACTTGAATAGCATAGTTGGATTAAGAGTTGTTTCCCGTTGGATAATATGAATTCCATGCCAATAAATACTATATTTGATATTCAAAATAAATTTCACGCCAATAAATCATAACAATACCTTAAAGGGGAACTGTATATGATTGGAGGAGGAATATCCGGGACTATGTCCCACGTACATACTTTTATTACAAGTAGCAATGGCTTCATTTCAGCATCCAGCATTAAATGTATTCAAGAGGAAACCTTCACGCCATGTGCGCATCATTTGGAATTTTCTCTTCCTCTCACCACGATTCATTTTGAGTGGTTTTCTTGAATGTGAATGTGTGCTTTTCTTGTCTGTTTCACGTAGTCTATTGGTAGCACTAAATTGGTCGTGGAAGTTAATTCAGCCAGTATGATATTTTTTACCGTCATCATGTCATGGCCGAGAGGTGTTTTTCATTCAGCGAAGGAAATCCTACCGAATGGGCTCACGAACGCTCTTATTTGCCATCTTTCCATTACCTCTTGCTGGTGAACTAAAACAGAAATGACGAAGGATTATTTCGTCGGATGAGGGTTAAATCGTTTGATAGGAAAATCCTCCACCTCTTCCGTAGTAGTGTTTGGGACAACATGTTTACGTGTGTTTTAGCTCTCTGTTCCTATCCAATCTCTTCAGTCATTAGTCTAAAATTCTCATCTCGTGTTAATAGATTTTCAGGATTTTTTTTGCAAGGTTTGACTTAGCTCATTATCGATCGTGGGACCAGTGTTTAGAATTGTGTTCCTCGTGGAACACAATTCTAAACACTGGTTCGTTACTCATGGGTACGTACGCCCACTTGTCCTGCACTCGGAAGTAAGTAGCGCACGGAGAGTGAATGTCAAGAAACAGAGAGACGATGGCCCTTAACCATGTATGCGGCTTATGCTTGGTGCTGATGAGATACCCTTGGAGTCTGCTCCGCCATCGATTCTTGACAACGAACTCGAGAAAAGCCGGCAGCGAAAATGGACGTTAACGACGAAGATTCCCGTTAAATAAACGTGATAGGATCCTCCCCCTCCAATTTATTTTTCCCCGTTCCATCAATTAAATTCGTTTGCTGTAAATTGCTACGTCATATTTTCATGTCCGTGTTATCCTTCCACCGTGGTGTTTCTGCCCCGCGATCGAATTGGGAATGTTCTATACCCTGTGCGTATCCACCAGGGTGTAACATCTTTGAAAATTATTACCTTGTGAATTATTTGTTGGTCATGAAGATTTATTTGTCCCGTCGCCGGATGAACTGAACCTAAAATTTATTGAATGTGCGTCGAATGTTAAAATTTATTAGATGTTTTCGGCGACGTGGTAGGATCGTAGCCGAGCAGGTGGAGCACTCGGCTACGATCCTACCAGGTCCGCGTTAAATTCCCCTCGTATGATGCCAATGGACTGTCCCATTTATAAAAAAAAATCCAAGACAACCGATTTTCTTTACACCAGAAATCTCAGATTTCTAAAAGATGGATTGCCCTCTTTGTTCTGGAGAGGCAAAATTCATATCCCTTGAGCTTAGAGATGAGGGCTACTTTCACCTCCCAAAACTCAAAACGTCCGATTTGTAGTCAGCGCGGTTATGGGGATGTCGGAATGAGATGTTTCGAAGATGTAAGGGATTTTGGGAATGTTTATGTACTATCACGTGTCTGTGTGGTTCGGTTTATATTTTCTTTCGTTGGATCGGTGCGTCCTACCAAACATTACGTCCTTAAAAAAAACTTAAAAAATGAAAGTGAGGTTTCGTCGTTGCGGGGCCTTTTGAGTTGTGCGTAGAGAATGCAGTGCACGCCACCATGCACGCATGAGCACATTACGAATATTTGTGGGAGACAACACTTGCGTTTATTCAACCATTTCACGAAACGCTCCCGTCCGGTTAAACTGCTGGAACTGCAGGTCGGCTCGTTAATATGAGAAAGAAATAGGACCGTGACCAATTACGGTTGCGCTATTGTGTTCCCAATGTAGATGTGCTTTGTCGAAAACCAGACGAAGCACAATCAATATTAATATTTTATTAGCATCATTATTCATGTAAAGTTCAGTTATATATATATATATATATATATATATATATATGTATGTATATGTATATGTATATATATATATATATATGTATGTATATGTATATGTATATGTATATATATATATATATATAATATGTTATTTTATATTCTACTAGAGGGTAGTACGGCGCTGCTGGATCTTTGTCCATCATCCATTATTCATTTCCTAATTCAGTATTGCTATTTAAATTAATTTTTAGAGTCAATTTATTCTGTATTTGTTTTATTTTCTGACGAATATCAGGGATCAATTTCGCATCGTCTACCTTTATAAAATATATCTATACTCACCCTCATGTTTATTTCATAATGCTTTCATGACCAAGGTGGCGTTCCCGATTTTGCCAAATTTTATTGTTAGTCATAACGATGAGAATAACAACAGTTTGCGACTCACACGTTGTTGCGCAAAATGATACATAGCTCCGCGCTGTCATCTTTCAGCCATGGACTCTTTAAAAACATTTATGGGTATGCAAGCAGATTCAACGTGGCGTAATTTCGCCGTGCCACTTTGCCTGTGGAATGACATTTCTAATTTTCCGGCGACGATGCCAGCTCTGTTAGCGATGCAGGGCCTACCCCCTCCCCCTTCCTCCCCCACCCCCTTCCATTCGTACTTCATGGTTTTTCCCGTGTCTTGGAAAACAATGGATTCGATTCCCAGGACGAGCGCACTCGGGGATCTCATTTGCTCCAGTTTCTCTCGCGTTCGCGAAAGAAACAAGCCAAAAAATATGAAAGGAAATGTCTCCTTTTTTTCATCACCATCATCATCTCTCTCTCTCTTACACACCCTTCTCCACCCCCCCCCCCCGAACTCCCACCCTTCTATCTCAGTCGTCCTTGGTTGGAGTCGTCTTGGCTCCGCGTCCCTCGCGTAAGAAATGGTCCCCGGTAAACGTGTATCGCGGCGTCCTTCCAAATGGCGAGGATGAAATAGTGGCGGCTGTCAAATGAATCGCCTCTCGCATTCGACCCACTGCCGTAAATATAAACGCGCGGGGATGCGCGGATTCCCGCCATTTCCCTGCCCGCGCCTTGTTTTTTTTTAATTTCCTCCTCAATCGCATTCGGCATCATCGTCGAAGCGGCGAAGAGAGAGAGATTCCCCCTCCCCCCCCCCCAGCTAGCCCCCCTCCAACCCGGCCACTTCGCTCCGACGCCGACGAAACTCACTTGGGAATTCACCCACTCCACCCTCCTTCAATGCCCGCGATCTCTCTCTATCTCGGTGGAGTGTTTTTAAGTGTGTAAGAGGAGGGGCCTGCGGCGGACAAAAACCTTTTATCGTTGGCGGAAGCTCATGTGTCCGTGTGGGTGAGGCGAGAGAGGGTACACACCCACCCGCGGCGGAGATTATGAATAAAGCAGAGGGTGTGGAGGGATAATCGGGGGGCGGGAGAGGGGAGTGGGATGGCCGTGAAGGGCCCAAATGGTTACGAGTGGTAGGAGGAAGCGTGTAGGTTTTCTTTTTTTTCCTGCGCCAATGACGAATCTATATTTGGGAGATCCTTCCTTCCTTCGTCCATCCCTCCTGCTAACATGCATCTCCCTATCTTCCTTCCCTCCTCTCTCTCTCTCTCTTCCGTAGGATATTGGGTGGGACCGGAAGTGGGAGGAGGAGGAGGAGGGGATTGGGGCGGTGGTTTCGGTGGAGGCGGAGGAGGAGGAGTGGGTGTAGGGGGTGTGCATGTGTGTGTGTGCGTGCTCGCGGGAGTCTCAGGAGTGTGTTGGTGGGCAAGGTGGAACTCCTCCGGGGCGGGGGCAGAGGAAGGGGGCGGGGCAGAGTAGGCGGCAAGCGGCTGGGGCGGCACCATCTCCGATGACAGGACGCTCCTCTCTCTCTCCGAAGTCCCTCTTTTTAACCCTTAAAGGTTGTTCGTAGCGCTCGATCCGTCCCGTTTCCCTGGAGGCAAGCTTCCCTTTTATATTCGACAGCGATGCGCGCAGTTAAACGAGAGGATTCCAGTGGTGGGGTGTGACTGGTATTTCTACTCCACTTCTTTCTCCCCCTCTCTCTCTCTCTATCGTTTATTTATTTTTCGTTATTTTTTTGCATTTACAAGTCGCGAATCTCGTCATTTGGATTTATTTTTTAAATTTATTTAAAGGGTGCGCTCGTTGACGAATTCGGGGATGTGCTAGGATTTTTTTCTTCTTTCGCCAACAAAGTGTGGAAAGGGCCCCGGGTATGTAGGCGCACACAGATGGGACGTGTCAGCCGCCCGATTCCCTCGCCGCAGTTTCAGTTTCTCTCGTATGATGTGTAGTATTCCAGCGATAAAGCGATTTGGATGGAGATTTTGAGATTTGGTGTACCCACATCTGTATTGTTCAATCTAGTTGAATACGAACTTCATGCCGGCGAAGGAAAGGAGATAGGGCCAGGGTATGATTCCTGTAAATGTTACAATCTACTTTAAAATTTTGTAATCGCTACTCCCCTACCGTATTTCGAGATTGAGCAGTGCTTATAATTTTTCATCCGTAATCGTTAGTTATTGTGATTTTATGTGTAAAAGCTTTGTTATTGTGTAGAGAGGAAAAACGTTCTTAAATGGCATGCAACCGTATGACTTAAACAAATCCCCCACATAATTTGGAAATGACGGTAAAAATATTGATATGGTATTGTATTGTTTTGAGATGGTTTGAATGAAAATGAATATGACTATATTGAAGGGAAAAATGCCTGCGTAAACAATTTTCCGGATAACCCAAATGAAAGTTATTTGGCTTACCGAATTTTTGTTGACTCTAGAGTTATTTTCCCTAGAAATGTTTTGCATGACATGTAGATTTTTCAGATATTTGACGAAGCCTGCTTTCATACTTCTATGTAGATAGTCGCCAAAACTTGTACCAGTGGGACATTACTACTTTCGGTTGTGCTTCGTATATGGTATGCGCGCGAATGGTGTGCAAGTGCACCCTTAAAAGTTCGAGTTTTTGGAGACCGTTTGGTGGCCCAATTCCTCAGTGGGACGTGGCCCTGGAAATTGCGATGTAGCCACAGGATATCGAATTTCTAATCGTAGTATTCTGTATGTCGACTCCAAATCCGATTCGTTCCCTTTGATTTGATTTCCTGTCGTTGGTATGGAAGGGGAAGTTAGCTCATGTGAATAGAGTTTATGTTCGATGCAGTAATCACGTATTATTTTACAGATGTCTGTTTTATGCCGACCCTGCAGTATTATAATTATTTATTATTATTATAAGGTAATCTTCCGGTTATAGGTTTTAGATGGACACAATTACCAAATAACTATCTCCTAAGAAAACACAATACAGCACCCAACTCTACAACAAGTCCCTTTTCATCTCTGTGTACTTCCTTCCTCCCTTCATCCCGACCAACACCCTTATCCTATTCCTGCCCTTTCCTCATTTGCCTAACATTCTTCCTTCTATTACAGTCTTCAACAACCCACTGCCGATCAATACGCCTTTCATCCATTTTTCCTGCCTCAATAGGATTTCTCTCAACAAACCCCTCTCCTCACCCACCATCTCTAGTACTTCCTCATTTGTTTTCCTTTCGGTCCATTTCACCTTCTCCATTCTTCTGCACACCCACATTTCAAAAACCTCCAATCTACGTCTATCCTCCTGCTTCAGTGACCACGTTTCCGCGCCGTACATAGCTACGCTCCATATCAAAGTATTGACGAGCCTTTTCTTAATATCCTTACTCAACGTTCCTGTCATCAACTCCCTCCTCCTTGAGAAAGCCTCCTTGCCTAGCGCAATTCCTTTCCTTACGTCCCTAGGACTTTGAAAGTGTTGGTCCAAACACTTCCGAGATACGTAAACTGTTCTACCTGCTCTATTTTTTCCCCTCATACATTAATGTTTAACTTAGCTTTTTTCTTTCTGGAAAATGGCATAACCTTTTTATTAATATTGATTCTCATTCCATTCGTATATCGCACTGAATTTCCAAGTCACTCGGCAATGCTTGCAACCCCTTGGCTGACTGAGCTACTAATGCTTGGTCATCAGCAAAACTAACAGATTTTACGAATTCACCTTCGAATTTTAGTCCTATCTCCAGTTCTTCCAATGCCTCTTTAATCATTTCCTCCACATATACGTACGTTGAACAGCACTGGTGACAATGGGCAACCCTGCCTTACTCCTCTTTCTAGCACCGCCGATCCGGACTCTCTGTACCTCACTCGCACCTGAGTATTATGAGACATGTACATGTTGCGGATTAAGCTCCTGTCCCTCCACTCCATTCCTAATATCTTCAATATACTCATTAGTTTTTCCCAATTCACTCTATCAAACGCTTTCCTGATTGTATTCTATATTCCTCTCGATTAGTGATCTCATTACTGCAATGGCATCACGCGTACCTCTTCCTTTCCTAAACCCAAACTGATCATCCCCTAAGTAATCATTTGCCGTACTCTCTATCCTTTTGTTGATGCTCCTGAGAATAACTTTAGCTGCGTGGGATATCAAACTTATTGTTCTGTAATCCTCACATGATTTAGCCTTTACCTTTTTCGGGATAGGGACTAACACTGATCTCACTAAGTTTTCCACCCAGATTCCCTCCTCATAGATACTGCGAATCAGTCCATATAGAGTCTTCCTCCCACCTTTTTCTAAACATTTCAGTAGTTCCGCAGGAATGTTGTCCACCCCCACGGCCTTATTTGGTTTCGTTTCCCTTAATGCCCTTTCTATCTCATCGTCGAGTATGCCTGGACCTAAGCTATCTTCATCTACGTCACGTCTCTTTTCTATGTCTAACCTTGATGGCCTATGTTCTTCACCATACGGTGCTTCTATATATTCCTTCCATCTCTCTTGGATTATAATTATATATAGAAATATGTATATATATATATATATATATATACATGTAATATACATATAATATATTTATAATATACATATATATATATATATATGTAATATACATATAATATATTTATAATATACATATATATATGTATATTTTTTATTCACACACGAAGAGTATAAGTTCCAAAAACAAATATTTATACGTGTTCAGTTGTACAGCGGAGTTTAATTAGTATTCACCTGCAGCATGAAAGATGCTCGTTTCTATCCTGTAGTTACATGTTTTCCGGTGGCGTACAAATGACATTTTGAATTTATTACTCCGTCCGTCGATTGGGGCTTAAATTAGAGTCCATTGTCGCAATTATTGTGAAAGAACTGTGTTAATCCTTTTTCCGTAGACGTTTCTTCCTCTCATTAGTTTCTCTCTTGGTCTAATTAACCGCGTATCCTAAGGCGAATCGCCGTTGACTCCTGCAGCCACGTCTCGCCAACAATAGCTATCGCATGAGGGAAAAGTCCGGCTCGCTGGCTACGTAACCTCTTATGCATTTTTATGAGCATCTGTGAATAGTCATGAATTCCACGAGCCATCTTTTTTTCTATCGTTTGTTTACCAAAAGGACACCCTAATTTCGATTTCAAAATCTTTTTATCTAATCTAATTAGGAATCCTATTTATGGCCGAGCCATATGTTCAGCGGTTGTGTGCTTAAAATTTCTCCCGTTGCTTGTATATTTAAGAGGAATTGAAAGCTCGCTGGTCTCGGCGGTCGATGTCTCAAATTATTTCTTTCGCCTGGAGAGGTGTGTGTACGTGGGCGTTCAGGAATAACAGAATTTAAGATGTGCTTGTTGATGCTCCACTTGATCGTCCACACATTATTAATTGTGTATGTGCATCAATCTTTTATTTCCTCAACCATATGTATCGAATATATGAATGATGCACATGACCTTGGCTATGCGAATCGTAAATAGTGCACTGAAGACAAATATGAGTTTTGTATAAGTGAGTGTATTTTTTGGGGGGTTACGTTTGTGATTTCCTTACGCAGTAATTTTGACCATAATGCGAGGACCCTCAAAGCGTGCAGACTTGAATCGACAATATAAGAATAATTTTTCCATTTAATGTAAGAGCTTACTCCCTGGCAATAAATTAATTCCCATCGAATGAAAAAGGGAATCCAGTGGGATGTAATTTGATAGTATTTGTGCTATTTTCATCTTATTTGTTGGGGTGCTCCATGGGAATGTGGTTTGACCGCGGTCTTATTAAGAAAATCCAGTTTCAATAGCTAATTGCCCTGGAAGCCTTTTAAAAATTTATTTTGCGGTCGAATTATTATAAACTAAAAGAGAATAAACCTCTAAACCGGCACGGTATTTGCAGAAAAGTTAATTGCCCACGAGACACGTAGTAAAGAGAATGAGATATGGTATATTAGCAGAATTTGCTCGTTAAATCTGATTTACAGTTGCGTCGCCGCTTCACGCCGAAGGTAAAAAAATAATTGCACCATTATTAAGACCCCAATTTATTTGTTCCCTTTGTTTTCATTATTATTTTTGTCGCCTAAGAGAACTGTGCGCGACGCTACAAAGAACTCTTTAATGAAATTCCCCTTTCGTTTGTCTTAAGGGATGGAGGTGTCCTCTTCTCCGTTTGGCTCGGAGCTCTCAATTGGAATGTTTCGTGAGGGTGGGTTTATATTTACGGAGGCCCTGAAAACAGCGACCTCCGGGAAACTTCCAATCAGACGAGCATTGCTGCTTTCACCTCGGGTTTGTTTCCTAACTAACGTAGCCGTTTAATGTATTTTCGATTAAGGCCTTCCGAAAGAAGAAGAAATAGTTTCAAGTGCGAGTCTGCTCCGATATCGTCACCTGCTTGCATCGACCGAATTGTCTCGAAGAAAGTTTCCCAACCCGAGGGTTTGGAGGAGAAGTAAAACGGTATCCGTAGCGCCGGGAGAGCTCCAGTTGTCTTGGTATCGGATGAGGAGGAACGTAGGGGAGTAAAAAGAGCTTTTTTTCTTCGTTTTGATTTACTCACGAAACTACTTGGCTTCTGTCCGGAGTCTGTGCTCCCCAAATTATTCAGTTACCAGCCGAAAATATATTCGTTCCCCTCATAATGTTTTGGACATGATTTTAGTTAGTCTTCAGTTACGTGGGGAAAGAGAGCAAGGATATGTTAGATTTGTGTGAGGCTGGATAGAGAGAGCGGTGATTACTCGGGTATTAGTATGGAGTAATATATAGTACGCACACTATATGCCTCAGTTAATCCTTACGAATGCGGTTCTATTGGTTGCACAGTTTTAATTGTTTATGTTCTCATATATTTGTGTTAAAATATTTTATGTCCCCTCTGAACGCATACATGGGCGATTTCCGCCAATGCTGGTAGACTCCTAGTATTGTGTGATTACAACTACTGCCGAGTTTATTTTAAATCTTGGTCATTGTTCAATTTAGGTCTTGTTACGATTCGGCATTTAGGGATATATACCGGAAAGACGTCTAAAGGGATTCTACCCTGCTGAAACATTTGCTTCAATATTTTGCTATCCTCGGGTTATTGTTGCTATATTTCTAGTCTGGGTAATGTTTTGAATCTATTTTTATCAAAATTTCTTTACGTTTATCTGTTGGCCACCTAATGTCATGAATTATTTTGATTTTCGCATGCTAAGATCGCCATACAATATAGATATACTATCATGCTTACTGTTTACTATATTTACTATTATTAATCTTGTAATAATACATTATATTTTACAACTGCTGATCTTGTATCTGACTACAAATTATGTACCAATTACATACTATGTAAAAAGTAAGGCAAATTTTATGGCCATATAAATTGTTAATTTTACCTTTCATCTCATACTCGTCATATTTATGTAGTAGCGAAGCATGGTAAACATTCCAATAAGTATTTTCGATCAATTGACATTTTACTTAATTGGGGGTGCGCATTCCATGAAATTTCAATTCACAGTAGTTACAAATCAAGTTCTCCTATTAGTAGACACATTCATATTGCAAAATTAGATCATTATCTCCTATAAGTATGCATTATATTTTAGAACTTTAGTGTCTATAATATTTCCATCGCAATGAGAAGCGAGCACCCTTGTCCATTAGTACATGATATGCCACTGATAAAATTTTCCTCCGGCTTTAAGAAAGAGTGCTGCGTCTTTTATGAGTATGCATGAAAATATTTATTTATTTATGCATATAAAACAAACTGAAAACATACAGGCACAGGAAAGGAGCTCAAAAAATAAAAAAAATGATTCCCTAAAAGTTATTTCCGTGATCCCAACCGCAGTCATCAGTATGAGAGGATTTGCTGTTGAGGACGTCTAATCTAATACACTCACAGTAACTCCTTTCACTCACTAACGGATGAAGGTGGCTGTGACCACCGAAATATCTCAAGGTCGCTTTTTCCTACTCTAATAAGCCTATTTTCATCATAAATACTGGCCAGCTACAATCAATATTTCAGTATAAGTGGGTCGCGGTGGTCCAGGGGGTAGAGCTTTGGACTACTGACCGGAGGCCCCGGGTTCGAATCCAGGACAAGGCACTCTGGGCACCTGCAGCTCCACCCAAGCAATGTGATTTTTCGGGTATCAGATCTTCCTGGGAAACCATAACCGGCACAGGGAAAGGAACTGGCCCACCAACCCTGATGTGTGAATTTCACACGCCGTCGGGCTTAGTACTGGGTGAACTCTACCATCCCGACCTTCGGGTTGAATACTGTGTTTATGGTTTCTAGCCGTATAAAAAATGTCGTACAACGAAAGAAAATTTTATAAAAACCTATAAAAAACGTGTAAAAAGTTCCCTCTCTGTAATAATTAGCGATGGCTTTGACTAAATAACAACTTTTAATTATCATTTTTTCTTGTTTCCATTATTTCGGGGTAGCGGAAAACATTTCTCATATACGTCTTCCTTGAGCTCACACATTTTTTGCACATTGAGAAAAGTGGTGTAAAATTGTAATGGAAAAGGTTTATTTTCACCCTCGATACTCCGTAATAAAGTTCAGATTTTTGTTTCTGTGTTTCGTTTTTAATAAATTCATACTGCAAATAATCAGCGATGGAGTTTCGATGCGGCTTCGTCGTTTCGTCGTGGGTGCTTACAATGTACTTATGACCATGCATGTCTTTTAGAGAATAATCATCATGCCCTACTTGACATCACAACCTCTCGAAAACATACCATAATGCGGGAGAATGAGTGCACTTGCAAATTTAGCAAAATGGATTTTTTTTCCCTTATCGATTCGTCTCCACTTCCGTAAAAGAAAGAAAGGAAAAAAAATTTTGAAATCCCCTCATTGCTCCTGCGTATTTTTCGTCAACTCAAGCTATTGTTGTTAATGTAGGTCAGTGGTTCCTAATCTTCTTCACGAGCTTGCGTTTTGAAGCATCATCAGCGAATCCGCTGGCAGTTATAGCACGCGATCCGTACGTCTCTGGAGCTTTGCGCGGGCACTACATCCGGACTTATTCCACTCCATTCTCGGATCTCTCGGCAATTCTTGTCATTGGGAACCGTGCGTTTGTTCCTGCCGCTCCGGAAACCTCTCTTAAGCCGTCGGTCAGGTGCAGCAGCTCCGATCACATAAAAGAGTACCCATCTCGCTTTTAGGTGTCACTCGATGGGAATTCAGCTCGACGCGATCGCGTCTCGGTGCCGTACCCTCCAACGTCCGTCCTCCTCACCCGCTGTTATTATTTTTTTTAATCGAACAATGAACGTATGCCCTCGTCAATGGCGAATTCACGCAGACCGATCTGTTTCTTTCGGATCAATTTCCAATTATAATACTGACGTATTTTGTCTCTTTTTTCCGTCGCATGTGCCCGTCGACGAGCTTCCAGCCGGATGACGGCTTCACGGAAGAGAGTTTATTTTATCGCGGCGCGCGCAAGTATTTAAATGTGGGTCGGCCGAGCGGAGCGAACAGAAAAACTAAACGTTTCCTCAAATGCCCCCGAGCAATTCATTATTTCAACCGCGTCATCCAACCAATGTCAGTTTTTTTATATCTAAGAGAAATTTTCGTTCGGGAGTCCACGACCGCACTATTCCGTTTTGTTTTTTGCTATTGAAAAATGTCTTGGTCGTTCGTGAAAGACCGCATCATTTTCGGGAAAGATGAGGGAATCCAAGGCTTGTTTGCCTGTCCCGTTTAGAAAAAAACAGTAGTGATTGCGGAGACGTGGAAATCAGTGGAAGATGGAGGGTACCGGTGCTCTTGTCTGAACGAAAGGCATCTCGAGGTACCAAATGTTTAATATTTATGCCACGAATAGCGTACAGCATTGTACTTTTTCTGCAATAAGCACTTGCTCTCCACACCCGATGCCGAGAATGGTATCATTGAAAATACCTCGCCTCCAACGACATTCAACCTCTCTAAACGGATCCAAACGATCCCCAAGCCTGCCCTAGCCTTTCTTTCGTGAGAATCGCCTGGGCTATTCAAATTCCGGTGGAATGTACGATTAGTGTCCCGGCTGATAAATTTCCTCGTGTTGGACGCGCCCCTATTTACACGATTGTTACGGAAAAGCTCGGATAGCACTCGGATTCTTTGCCTGGTAGGTACCGAAAATGCTTACCGACCGACACAAAGCATGTTGGGTGGACGAGCGTTTTTGGACCACTTTCAACAGGACGGAGATGCCTTCACCTCCCGCCTAGCGACTATTCCCTCTTCTTGCTCTTGAAACAGTGGCTTCGTGGACATCAGTTTAGACAAGGAATTAATCAATTTAGGACAAAGGAAAAACAACGAGGAATTCAAAACCGTCATTGTCAACTGGTTCGATCCCCAGTGCGATATGAACTTATATAGGTCACTTATCTAAGAATGTGAAAGACAAATTACAGGCCCCGGCTTACTACGATACTCGAATTACTCGTATGATGGGATCACGCACGTAAAATCAGGGAGATGGTAGAACGGATACATTTAAAATGCCGTTTTTTACTCTTGCCATTAGAGATCCAAATAGATACGATGTCGGGCGCAAAGGGGATAATTAGTATTGGTAGTGTACTTGTACATTTCTTCGATATCCTGCATGAATTTTAAATACACCCATATTTGTAACATTGTTCACACATGATTTGTATATATCCTATTTATGAATATTATTGCATGCACGTAACATATTTCGTGATTGACTTTGTTAGTGCATGGTCGAACTGATATATGTGTAAAGTTGTAATGATTGTGGTTGTGCGTGAATGACTGGTGACCTAACTCCCCTCGCCAAACGCCCTTGCGGCGGCCTGCGGGCCATCATGTACTAGATGTACGTAGGCATACCAAGGCAGGTCGTGCAGAGGTGAAACTGTAGAAGTACCCATCAACCAGCCAAGTACCCAAAGTAGTGAACACCGTCAAGACTTTCAGTTATCTTTAATAAAGATCTTTAATGGCGCGAATAAAGGAAAACACACGAAATCCGTTCGATTTTTGAGCGAAGTGAGTGCGATGATTGGTCTGGTACGCTAAATGGAAAATATATTAATGCCCGCAAGGGTAATCATTGACAACGCCCCTCCAATACCAGTGTGGTCCTTCCCGAGTGACGTCACCCGGGACGAATTCGACGCCCAATCGAAAGAAAATAATGATTGATACCGATCGGCCTCGGAAATCAAAATCTCGCTCTCCAACCCCTAGGAGCCAACTGCCGCCCGAGAGAGAGATTAAGGGTGGCTGGGGAGGGGGTGGAAGAGAGAACCCCCGGCGGCGCGGGAACCACAGGAAATGTAAAAAAAGGGGTGAATTGGAAATCTCCAAATCGTCCGGGAGGTTGTCGGAACGGAAGGCGAAGGAAATGGCGAAGAGCGAGACGTTGATTTGGTTCGGTCTGGTGCGCTGGGACTCGCGCAGGGGGGGCCTGCGGGCATTTCCATTTCCTCTTCCTTCCGCCTCTCCCACGTCCTACCACTTTTGACCGCTCCTCCGGGGCCAGGCCTTCGGGGAGGTAGGGCACCCCTGTGCTCTGCTCACTCTGGAGAGAGGATGTAAGGGAAATGGGAATTAGGAAATTTTCGTGCAGGCCTATACTCGTCTTTGTCTCTCCCACTGTGCTGCTAGCGGTTGCCGTCGAGGTTGACGAGAGCCATTCCACGACGCGGGGATGTAGTCACCGGAGGGGGGAGAGAGAGAGGGATGTGGGTGGTGGTGCCAACGGCATACCAAGTCGGAGCTCCCAGGGCCCCTCTCGCCTATTCACTTCCTCTTTCCCCCGCTCTCCCTTCCGAACTCACCCACCCTCAAGCACTCCTCCGACACGCCTCACCCGCATTTTCCAAGAAGACGCCCCCTTTAATGCAGGTGTATTCTTTTATCTCAACCTTCATTCCTCCCTCTCTTTTATTCCCCTCCCGGGAGGAATATACTCAGTACACCGCGGCCTCGTATCTTAGGCCTCTGAGCGACTTCAAGTGAAAACGAAAGATCCCATCGAGTGAGTTTTTTCGGCCGCACGAGTGACAACAAAACATTGGTTATTATGATTATTTTTCACATGCAAAATAGGAGGAAGGCAGGAAAAGTGGTTGGGTGGAGAAAAATTGAAAGGTAATCGAATGTTAAAAGGCCGTGATAGAAGGGAGAATGTTTTTTTAAAATTGAGCGATAGAGAGAAAGGAAGAGAGATTGCTTTTTAAACATCATTACAGGCAGACAAAAGTTAGCGAAGGAATGAAGAAGGATATGGGGCGATCAAGACGAAGTTCTCGAAAAATATGGAGAAGAAAATGGTCGTTAGAGAGTGACCAGATAAGTACATCATTAGTAGGTAATAATAGTACCTCGAATGAACAAAAACAGCCGCGGAGTGGTGAGTCTTCGCTGCTCCTCACTCCCAGCGAGTCCATAATTTCTACTCTTCTCTAATTATATTGTTTACAGTTTGTCATATTCAGATGACTCCAATTGTAAATTACTCTAAATTTCAATTCAAACTGCCGTACATTTCAATTGAAAATTCTTTAGAATTTGATTGAAAAAAATCAGTGACACCGGTCCGTGTTTGTACATCTACATAAATACCTTATACGATTGACCTCCACAATACCAAGACAGGTCATCCAGAACTGGAAAGTAAGAAGGGGAAGTGCTATTGATTCATGGCCATGCAACTCATCGTCCCTACTTCCCCTGAAGTCACAGGCAGTAAACGTGACACCCCGCTGTTGGCAGCGGACAGTATCTTCGATGATGCCTTTGAACTAATGCATCTGAAATTTAAGCTGTGTGATTTCGTTAGAACTTTTGTTAAATACCGATTGGTGTTGCAGGAAAAGTAACTGGCCTCCCTTGCCCCGTGTGAATTTCACACACTAAAGGCCCTGGTTAAGAGTGAGCCCTCGCTCATCCTAAAAACCAACCTTCAGGTTGATTACTTGGCGCTGGATGTTCTTAACTCATCCATTGTGTTTCAAGTTGTTTGCTCAATTCCGTGATGATGATGATTATAATTAAACCGTGAAATGGGCTTCACCTTTATCCTAAAGAGTCGTGAAGCATACAAGTTGGTACTGTATAATGTCTCAATCCAGGAAAATTAAAAGGCACCAAGTCTTCGCGATTAATGCTCGTTTCTTTGCACGAAACGATGGAATATTGTCTAAATTTATAGATAGTGTAGGACGATTTGAATGCTCCTTGATACTAGGCTTCCAAATGTTCCAATAACTTGATTAATCCCTGGATACGCGTGGGGTTTTATTCACTCGTAGTTATTTGATTAAGGCTTACCTACAGTATTGATCGACAATTGTTGAAGCATATTTAACCTCTTTTTGTCCCCGAATATTGAGTAAATTAGCATAAAATTGGTAAACGTGTAAGGGTAGTAATTTTTGGCATCACATCAACGGTGATAAGTCACTGATTATTTCTTTCTGTTTCACAGTTCGTGATTACTACATCCCGTGCAAAAATTTTACTACCCGAAAGTAAAATAATACCGTAGGCTTAAATACAGGTTAGGTTTAGTGCATAAATTTGAGGCAGGTTACTTATTTGAGGATGTTAAGGACATATTACAGGCCCCCCTTATTATGATAGATCAGACCACCAATGTAAAATCAGGGAGATTTATTGTAGAACGGATAGATTTAAAATGTTGTTTTTTCCTCGAACCATTAGAGATCATAATAGACATGACAGCAATCGCGTAAGAGATCATTAGAATTGGTAGTGTATACATTTGTCGATATCTTGCATGTTTCTTCCTGCATGCAATTCTTTTTATTTAGCAAACCCATCTTTTTAAGAGTTCTACAGCAGGATTTGACTGTACTTATCCTGCTTTAAATATTTTTCATGAAAGTACTCTCTTTCGTGTGATTAAAATTTGTCGAGTGCATGAACAAACTAATATTTTTGTAGAGGTAACGTGATTTGGTTTTGCATATGGTTTTATTCTAGTTTCCGGGTGGTGGGTGACCTAACACCTCCCGCCACACGCCCTTGCGGCGGTTTGCGGGGTATTGTGTGGATGTAGATAAATAACTGCGGGTAAGAACAAATACTGGATGACCCAAGGTCGATGGTTCGACTACCACCTTGACTCATCGGGTTTTATTGTAGGAAATACATATTTTCGACTGAGTTTAGCTAAGGTGTAAAATGACATCGGTTATCAAGTTGTTCAGGTGCTAGAGACAAGGTACTTGATATAAAAACATTCTTGTACTTTTACTACTAATGATTTCATATAACATTTTATCGCGGATCCCAGATAAAAAATTTAAAAATATCTACTCAGTTAAAGTGTTATAGTACAGTAAATTAATACCTTAGTGCATTGAGATAAAAGAAATGGATTTTCTGTTGGAGGAAAGGAACAATTGCCCTCCGAGGGAAGAGAAGGGTTCAGCATGGCAAACGGACCAAGGCCCGAAGCACAAGACCGTTAAACGTGTTTCGAAGAAAGTGATTTTTGCTTTCCCCTTTTCACAGATACGAGTATAAGCGCTGTTTTGGCTACGCAGTCGTCGACTCTGCAATTTCATTAAAGATAACGACTTTCTGAAGGAAAAAAAGGAACAAATCGTACAGTTCCTTTCCCAAATATTTGATTTTATTATGCTTCTGCCAATTAAGCATTTCGCTTAACAGCTTTGTTTGTGCATTCGTGTTTTTGGTAGCATCTGTTAATGTGTGATGTCACGTTGACTTTTCGTAACGGGATCCTCTCCGAATGCTATGGATGTTCGCTCCGGTTGGCAACAAATCTTGCACATCGAGAGTTGAAATAAGAAAATCGCTCTATGGAAGGTATAAATATTAATGCAATTTAGGTTACTCTCAGATGAATATCTTTAGAATAGTTACAGAATATTCTATAGTGTGTCTTGTTTGGAATAATTCTTTGAATCTGAGTTAACGGTGTTTTTAAATTGTCTTCGAGTGATGTTTGCCTTTCACCCATGAAATAGCTATTTTTTCGCGACTGTTTTTTGTGAATATTCTCATGAAGTTTTTAGAATAAATTTCTATGGCATCTTGCTAGAAGCACGCTAGTTTTTTTCCAGATCCGATTTATCATGTGAGGTGTTCTATATAGACTGTCCATTCGTAGATTTTTCGTCGCGGCAAAAATAGTAGCCAAAATTACCGCCTGTCATACAAGGGATATAAATTTTTCCTCTTACCTGTATTAATCGTAATAACAGTCGTCCCTAGGTTCGATTCCTGGGGACGCCTCTGGGCATCCTCAGTTCACCCCAGCTGTGCGATGCTTTCTGGGAAACCATAGACGGTACAGGGAATAAGGAACATGGATTGATAGAGTTTTCCTATTTTTGTAATAGAATTTTCCTCTTCTTGCTGTTCTGTATGACCTGTCTTGGCATGGCGGTTGTCTATCGTATAATTACGTAGTTTTGGTTCATTTTTATCCACCCCTTTTTAGTATACCCGAGAACTGTGACAGTGAGTTAAATTAACACTTGTTTGTAAATCCGTTTTCCGCTAGCATGTCTCGTAGGATTTACACGTCTTTTCGGGGATATTCAGTGAATGTTTTTTACCCTTTTCCCAATCCTTTAAACGCCTTTCCACCCCCTTATCCCAGACCCATCCCACCCGGTGCATGCACCCCCTGCCACGCACCTGTTTGGTGGATCGCGGCGTGCTTCGCATGTAAATGTAAGGGCCCGGTATTCCCTTATCGCCTTCATGTGTGAATGTCACACAATAGGGCGATACAACACATTGATAACTCTGATGAATAAAGTCAACTTAGAACTTTGTAATTCCACATTGAAATTCCATTCTATGTGGAATTACACAAAGTTCTACTTGTGATGCTGTTCATCATGAAACGATTCCGTAAAATTACACCAGAAACTATTAATTTGATAACTGTGAATATAGTCAAATGCATGCATGAACTGATCACTGTTGTACATTCATAGCTGCGTCCTATCACTCATAGCTGTGCCCACACACCCTTGCGGCGGACTTCGGGGCATTGCCTAGAGGTAGATTTAGCAAACTACAGGGACCCTTTTGCCTTAAGGTCATCCAATTTTTTTTAGCCATCGCCGCTGCTTTCCGCAAAGATTCGATGGCAATTTGGAAAATTCTCGAACGCCAATGGGGAATGTTGCAGTCATTCTTCGCCAAGTTCAGTCGCTCGAGAAACCGCCGACAGGTTCTCAAAACACCGCGGCCCTTAGGCCGCCTCCCGATGCGATGATGATACGCGATGGGCGTGGGCTGTGCCATTCACAGGCTCCCTCAATCCCTCCTACTCCTATTCCCCCCCCCTCCCGTCTCTCATTTCCTCCGAATTGCCTGCTTGGGAGAAGAAGGGGGTTTGTAGGGGAGGGAAGGGAGGCTTTCACTCCGCCCCTCCGGGTAATCCCATTCTGCCCGAATGAACCTCGTCTACCTCAACCTAATCGACCATATCCTCCAACCTCCGCCTCACTCTCCTTTGGACAAGACGAGGGAAGGGAGGGGGGGAAGCTTTCTCTTTCCCTTCTTTTTAACCTCGGTTGGTCATAAGGCCTGTGAGGGACGGGAGAAGTGGAGAGGAGTGGGATTTGGGGATGGGGGGTGGGGGCAGTGGTGTTGTGGTTGGGCGGGCGGACAGAAGACTAATCCCCCACACCCGGTAACTTTCTTTTTTTTACCTCATCTTCCCTCCAGGAGAGAGGAGAGGCGACGGCGATCTCGTTCCTGTGGGAAGAATTCGTCTGCCGCATTCCGTTGCGTCTTCACTCTTGTTAAACCTTTTGTCTCGTCCCGCCGTGTGCGAGTGCGTTCCCTTCCCTCGTCTCATATCTCTCTCATCCTCCCACTCTCCATTTCTCTATCTCTCTCCGCCGCTGTTACGCACGCTTTTACAAGTTCTCACAGTCCCAAATAACTCTGCCCTCCTTGTTTCAAGATTACGTCTGCTGCCGAGTTGACGGTTTCCGCGGTAACTCGTCCTTGGGCGCGTGAGAGTCGGACATTCCTTCCGTGCTTTCTTTCGAAAGGTAGGAGGGCTTCGCGTTTCTTGTGTGTACAGTCTCGCATTTCAACTATTTGAAGGACCACTCCGAAGTGCGGGTCGCCTTCGGAACCGCTCCAGTAATCTATCGTCCTCTTATTGGTTTCGGAATTGCTCCGATCCTAGAGAAAAGACCTAAAATGATATTTTTTTTTATTAAGTCGGGAATAAATGGAGAAAAGGGATGGACCATTAGAAAAAGTAGGGAAGATGATGTGTAGATCGGGAGTCTCCAAGGAGGTCGATGTAACTGTCAATTGTGAGATCAGTTCGTCATAGGCGTAGACCATCGAGCGTGCAGTCCATGGCAAAAATTACATATCCAACTACACATATCCCCCTCAATCCACCATAAAGGTGCGTGGCGGGGGGTGCAAGAACCGGGTGGAGATAGGGGAAAGGTAGGGGAAGGATATTTTAAAGACTAAGGATGAGATAAGAATGTAGATAGATATATATATGTACGAGTGTTTTTGTGTTTGAGCTAATATGTATTCTAAGTGAGACTTGAGCTCAGTAGGTTAAGCGTTTGACTACTGACCGGAGGACCTGAGTTCGATTCTGGGCTCATCTTCACCCGAGCTGTGTAATTTTTTTCTGGTATCAGATCCTTTTGGGGAAACCACAGATGGCACAGGGAAAGGAACCGAAAGGCCCCTACCCTGATGTGAGAATTTCACACGCCATATAAGGCTTAGTTCTAGGTGAACTCTAACCTCACCTATCAAACCGACCTTTGGGTTGATAACTGTGGTTAATGCAACTATAGTAGCTCCGACTTCGGTGATATTAATATCACGCCAAGCGATGAGAGATGTTCCGTCAAAAAAAAATGTATTACCAAATTCCAAACACTCCCTGGTAAAATCGGGTCAAAGACAACGTGTACTTCGGGAGAAATAGGGAATAGTCTGGAATCTGGAAAATGGGTGTTCGTGATGTTTACAGGGGGTCTGATGCCATGACTTCAAATTAAGATTGGGGCGTCTAATCGGCAGTGCACGAAATTAAGAGTGGAGAGATGTCGACGTCTCATTGAATAAAAAGTTGTTCTCTTTCATGACCTTTCGTGTTTATTTTGTGTAATGCCTTTATTTAATGTAATTGCGTTTTAAAATTTAAGTGATTCACTCATTTAAAAAAAAATGCTCAAGCCCAGAGGCGAAGGAAGCGTGAAGCTTGCGAAATGAAGATGAGAGCGATAGTCTTTTATCGTTTTCGTTTCGCTCGAGCCGTTAAACGTGCGCGTGAAAGCTTGAAGATGTAAACATTTTGAGCCATTAATCAATTAATCATTTTTTCCTTCGTGATAAAATCAAATAATTTCATCAATATTAGTTTTTAAGTGATTTTAAATGTCGTTAAAAATTTTGCGGGCACATAAGTCGATACAATCGTTTTTTTCTCAATCTGTTATTTCCCTACTCTGTATCGTTTAGCTGTCTGAAATCTTTACTGTGATATTTTGCTGTAACTTAGCAATATAGTATAGCTAATATGTTTTTCTTATTTTATCGTAACCTATTTCACTCCATACCGAGTCGTGAGCTACCCAGAGAGGGACAAACTTGACTACCACATTCGATCATATTCCGTAACTTTGGGTGGAAATTCCGGCACTTGAATTCGATTATCTAATGATTACTTATAGTGCGAGGCAAGAACGAGTACTTGAATGACTACTTAATTTTTCCAACACACCCACCGCGCTTACTCACCTATCGTAGCAATTTTTAACAAATCTGGCGGATTTTTCCGGAATGTTTTCCAATGCCGGAATTGACGTTATCTTTCTTGGATACCAGATACGTGGCACGTATTACAAATGTGGCCTAAATAAAGCGAAGTAAGACCTCTCACTTACCTTTTCATTGCATTTACCTACAACCGATCTTATAAAATCTAGCTTCTTCAAGAACGACTCGAATATTTTTCTAATGTGTGTTACTCTAGAAAGGTTTGATGTCGGTGAAGTAACACCCAAGTATTTGACGTGTTTTGAAATTTTTAACCCTGGCCCTTTTTGATAATTTTCATAATTTTTTTTTATTTTCAAGTCAGTTGTAGATTTAGATGATTTTGATGACGCGAACAATGCGTTCCTCCCCACTGGTTTAGTATGTCGGTCCTCTTTTCTCTCATCCTTAACATCCTCTCTGCTAAAAATTCCTACTTTTTCAACGGATCGTTCTTTCCCCATTTTCAGTTATGACCTCTGTTGAAATAATCACGTGCATGGAATCATTCCGGATCTTTTTCAGAAGTACAATTTTGGAAACCAAACGCGTACGGTAAATGTGAAAATCCTAGTCTTTGAAAGGCACGAGCAGAAATTATCATCCCCTATTCTCAGCCACGGAGGGAGTGTTCTCTTCCCCACTTCTCCATCCCTTGTCCCTCTGTTCCCTTTGAATGGGCTTTCACACTTTCACGCTTTCGCTTGCGAGCAGGCATGTTTGTAGCAGAGGAGAGAACCATACCAGTCGTGTCCTAGCCATCGAGACGGAATGTGATCAAGGGCGCGGAACTCGAAGCATTCCGGATATTTTTTAATAATGTCCCTTGTCACATTTGATCTTCGAAGTGTATGTATTTTAAATTTAATTTTAAAAAGTTTGAAATTAAATTAAAAGGCGAACGTTGTGTAAAAAGCGAAATATCAAAAGTCTATCGACCTTTATTGTGTATTGGGAAAACAAAATCGACGTTGGCGGAGCATTCGCAAACTCTTTTTTTTAGTAGCAATCAAAAGTTAGCTTAGTAAAAATTATTATTGTTTTAAGTACAAGGAAATCCGTAATCATTGGTATGAAAACGGAATATCAATTAAGTTTAGAAAGGGGGAATCATTGATTTGAAAGTACTCAAAGTTGTATAGTTTCCTTCTCTTGTCGGGGGAGATTAAACAATTGGGCGAAGTTCAGCGACTAGCCGCAAGATTTTTTTGCAGGAATTTAATTAGAATGGCTAGCCTTCGTGAAATGTTGAAAAATTGGGTTGGGAATCGTTTGACTCAAGGAGAAACAAGGTACGTCTGAAGTGCGTTTACCAATTACATTGGGGATGCTGCCTGGAAAGATATTTCAGAAAGGTTGAAAAAGCCCTATTATCCGGGGAGGAAAGACCATGGCATTTTTCTAATATAGGAAAACATTCCTTCATAAATTGCGGGATAGAAGATTGGAATGCTCTACCCAGAAGTATCCTGGAGCCCTTCCCAGGTAATTTTGAGACGTTTATGATTAGGCCGAGATGAAATTGCTTTATTTTTTGTGAGAATGTATTGTACATGTCTCGTTATATGTTTTTTTATTTCCCATACCAGTAATATTTGTATTACTTCTTTTCTGTCACGTTATGTTACCACCAAACCAAATGGTCGACTTGTAATTATTACATTGATGATAAATGTTGATAAATCTAACTGTACGCTGGTAATGTGTGCTGCAACTTAGATCACTTTCTTCGAAACGAATTCCTTATTGTCTATGTTACGCGACCATTTCTACGAACGTGTACACATCACCCAAGTCGTAAATAATAGGGTAGATGTCTGTTCATCCATTAATTACGGTTCGTGGCTTTTGATCATTTTTGTCGCCTCCAAATTCCAAAAGTTTTCCAATATCTCCAGTCAGCAAAACGCTGCGCTAAGATGGCTATGTAAACTCCCCACTTGCACGTTCCCTTTTATCCACATGATATCCCGCAGCCCATCGCCATGGTGAATGGCAGGGGTTGATTCAATATCAGGCATGCAACAAGTGAAAATCCGTTTCATTTTTAAATCTGTATAAATTTAATGTTTTTGAACACCTTTATTCAGAGACCCTTGCCCCACGTTACGCTATCACGTAGACATGTCCTTTTACTAACGAGGTGCTCCATTTAATATGCGGAAAAATTTATCGTTCCCAGGCTCTTCTCATTTCTGGCCCTGTTGGAATTGATTGGTTAATGAAGCAGCGCTTTAATCGGATCGAGTTCACTGTGTTCGTGTTTTCAACTCTTTTTTTGTGTACGCGTCATTAAACACGATTAGGAAAGGGTTGTTTAATGCTTTTCTTGCCCTACAGGGTGAACCGAATATGTTAAAGCATTTGTTACGAAACATTTTCGCTTCCCACCTTTCCTGTGAAGTGAAGACTTTTAGGAGCTCATTGAGTATATTTCTCGTTAGGTAGTCTTTGTTTAGTCATGAAACTCGAATCAATTTCCAACGCTATTAAGTCTAAACCTCAAATATGAAGCCACAAACCATATTTCCTAATGAGTCCAGACTCGCCACTCAAAAATTAATTTGGTTTTTAGTGCTCAATTCGGCGAAAAGAGGCCTATTATGCATATTTAGAACCGCGTAGGTGTACTAGTTATCTTTTTTTTAGCAGAAACACCTGAAGGCCCCGAGGGAGATGGAGAATTATGGTGTAAATTGGATACGGGCTCAGATTTAATTGTATATACTAGCAACCAATTTTTCAGTGTTCGCCTTTTATGTGTTTTCCTATCCCCTTTCCTTATACCTATTTCTATGTTTGAATGAATATTTGTGCGCCGTATGGCGGGATTTTGTATTTTAATGTAAATATATTATTATTATTAGGTAATCTACCGTTTAAGGTAGGTTTTTTGGATGGACACAACTATCAAATAAACATTTTGTAACTCCCCACCTAGCAACCTAATCTATATCAGGTCCCTCTTCATCTCTGTGTACTTCTTTCCTCCCTTCATCCCGTCCAACATCCCTATCCTGTTCCTGCCCTTACCTCGCTTGCCCAACATTCTCCTCTCTATTACCCTCTTCAACATTCCACTACCGCTCAATACGCCTTTCATCCATTTTCCCTGCCTCCATAGGATTTCTCTCAACAAACCCCTGTCCTCACCCACCATCTCTAGTACTTCCTCATTTGTTTTCCTTTCGGTCCATTTCACCTTCTCCATTCTTCTCCACACCCACATTTCAAAAGCCTCCGATCTACGTCTATCCTCCTGCTTCAGTGACCACGTTTCCGTGCCGTACCTATGGCTACGCTATACTACGCTATACTACGCTACGCTATACTATACTACGTACCTATACGCTATAGCTACGCTCCATATCAGAGTTTTTACGAGTCTTGTCTTAACATCCCTACTCAACGTCCCCGTCATCGACTCCCTCCTCCTTGAGAAAGCCTCCTTGCCTAGCGCAATTCTTCTCCTTACGTCCCTACCACTTTGACCGTGTTGGTCCAGAACACTTCCGAGATATGTAAACTGCTCTACCTGCTCTATTTTTTCCCCGCCTATTTTAATATTTAGTTTAGCCTTTTTCTTTCTGGAAAATCGCATAACCTTTGTTTTATGAATATTGATTCTCATGCCATATTTATCGCACTGAACCTCCAATTCACTCAGCAATGCTTGCAACCCCTTGGCTGACTGAGCAACTAATGCTTGGTCATCAGCAAACCTAACCGATTTTACGAATTCCCCTCCGACTTTCATTCCTACCTCCAGTTCTTCCCATGCCTCTTTAATCATTTCCTCCACATATTCGTTGAACAGCACCGGTGACATTGGGCAACCCTGCCTTACCCCTCTTCCTAACACTGCCCATCATACTTCTTTTTCTGTTGAAAATCTCGTATTACGTGATTCACATGGAAGCCACTTCCCTCTCTCAGTGGCGTTTACCTGGCTTGGATACTTTTAAATATTATCCCAGTGCCCTCCGCCCTGCCTTCTAGCTCCTCTCTTTTGCAAGAGTTGGACTCGCTCTCTGGTTAGAATTTTTTAAAATGGTATACGAATACCATACTTCAAAGTTCAGAGTGAAACACATTCTTATATCATCAAGAAGTTGTGTGCGGAAAAAATAACGCTATCCTCTCCACATCGGCGAGGTTAAAAAGTCCACATTCTAAAAATTCATTGGATGTCCTCGTGCGCACAATCGAGTGATTGGAAGGTCGCGTTCCTCCCTAATTAGCCCATTCCACCACGTAACTTTATATTTCTTTTAAAGTTTTTATTTTAGTATTTTTTTACAGCTTATCCGACAGGCTTACTGCCAGACACGACTCCTTGCCTCCAGCGGGTTTACGCCATATTCATTCTTTTACGTTTTCTTCCTAGTTCGCGGTTCTTGCCTGCAATTTATCGAGAAAATTTAATATAATCCATATTTAATCACTCGTAAATATTGGTTTAAAATAATTAGTTGGTTTCAGAAGGGAAATTCAGTCACTTCGCGGATCTTATGTTCGCCTTTGGTTGGCGCCGGATGATCACCGGCAATGCGAAAGAAGGCAGTCGTACATTTATTGGTTTCGCTTTTAAATATGCGAAGTAAAGGACGGTAACCCGCATCGAAAATATATATTTATTATGTTTATCCGAAAACTGCTATTTTGGGCCTTTACATGGGAGTTTTAAGCTTTCAAATAACAGCAAAGGCAATTATCAACATCCAAGCCCAATGTGGAGAGAAATCCCCCACCTAGGTGGGTCTGGGTTGTCAGACGGAGACGGTACCCCGCCGCCACCGGAGTCGGCAAAATTTTAAGGGGTTGACTGGCAGTTGCATCAAGGACAGTCGCTCTTTTTTTTCAGATGACGAAATTCTGTTTAATTTTACAGGAGGCATTTAATTTCCTTTCAATCGCTAAACTTAAAACGATATCCCAACACTACAGCAGCTTACGATCACGTGTGTATTTGAAGTGTAAGTCCCCACGATCTCCACAGCTGACAAATTCAAGCTAAGTAGATGCTGGGGTCGGTGCGAAATGCAAATTAACCAAGCCCGGCGGTGCGGATGGGTGAACCGGAACAATTCTGCGTGCGTTTTCCTTTTCCTCTGTCGTATCATTAATTGTATGAGTTTTGGGCGCGTCGGCACTTTTACTTTTTGAAGATTGCATAATGAGCTTGACGACACAAAAAAATCCTTTTGATGTGAAATAGTTTTTTTTGGAGTGCTTGATGTAGATAGCTAAAAGAAATCTACTGCCTGGTTTGGCACTCGGAAAATTGGCGTTGGATCGTGCCAATTTCTTTGATTTTATTCTGCACAGATGCAAGAGGTGGAGGTTTTGTTTTGGTGAAGGAAGACTGTAATTGGTCAAGTCAAATATGATTTGCGGTCTGGTAATCTCCCTTATTTCTAACTTTTCAATGGTACCACACAGTGTACACTTTTCAAAATCTATTGAATATTCTAATAGTATAATGTTGTAATAATCTATTTGATATTTAAATCCATTTTGGTACATATGTGAATGCTGAAGCATTATTTCATTATCTATTAATAAAGACTTGAAATGGTTCAATTCATGCAATCAATGCAATTTCTATTATAGATGTATGCACTGGTATATTTAGCTATAAAGATGATCCGCAGATTAGGTGTGAAGATGATGTATTTGGTTTTCAACCTGGATTATTGAAGTTGATGTAATTTAAATTAAAAGCAGTGGCTATTCAAATTGCCCATCAAATAAAAAATAAATCTTTCATTGATCATTTTTTCTGTTGATGTGAATGCAATTACCTCCAAAAAAATAATGGGATGTTTGAGATTGCTGTATGTAGAAAGAAAATGTTTATTTTAAGTTTAAAATGAAAATTGGGTATGTTTTCGTCTGTGAAGGTTGACAGCTGTCATGCAAACGTCATCAACCACAAATTATATCTATTAAAATGCATAACGTTGCTTTCCATATTTATCCATTTTTTAATGTGAAATGATTACACAAAGTGACACCTGTTACAATTGATTTAATATCGTGTGTGTTTCGTAGAATCAACGTTCATTAATAATTTATGGAAAGGAAATACCCTTGCAAAGGACATAATAGAACCATATCATAATTTGCTATTATTCCATTTGTCAAGTAAGTAGGTATTGCTGCCATCTGTAAGCAGATAGAATTTAGTATTGAATGATACAGTTAAAATATTCGAGTGAATAACAATTTTAGGCAGCAAAGAATACTTCTTTTCTTCATTTTACCACTTGAACCTTTTTAGCTATGGTGTAACTGGCAGAGTGATCTGTAATAGTCCACTGGCATGTTAAAATTTTGGCAAACAAGTGCATTGGCTGTGAGAATAATAACATCACTTTGACCTTCTTCAATTTTGTCGAGGTTAAGCAGTAGCAATGCACTCTCTACCAGGGTTTACCCTCTACACCAAGATAGTTGTGCTAGTACTCATAATTTGTGCCAGTAGTCTAGTGTTTTAATAGGTTGATTGATGTATTAGTGTGGGTTAATATGAATTAGTTTATTCATGCATATTCCAGCTGGTTCAACAATTTTGGAATGATTATATTTTTCTTCCACAGTCACATGACAAGAGTGACTTCATGGATCCCTCCAGTAGAGAATTGGCCATGGAAGAGAAGAGGTGGCAGTGGGGGGAATTGCAAGGGCTCAGGGCGACAAGCCCCTCTGCCATTTGGTTGGGAAGAAGCCATTGACCACCAAGGAAAATCTTATTTTATCAAGTACGTCATTGAGTGTGTTGTTTTTCATTTTATCAATTTGTTTTCCACCGTTCCATTTTTGTGTCCAATGATTATCAATAACTTGTTGCCATCTAAATCCAGCTAGCTATCTTGGTATCCATCAATTAAGAAATATCATGGATGCTGTCACCATGTACTATGAATAAATTGCAACAATGCATTTACAAGTGTAGGAGCATGGACCTCGTGTGAAAAATCCTTCTCATAATCGTAACGATAGAATGGCAACTTAAATTGTGTCTTGGGAAAATGTTTAGAATTTGAGTGAGTCAAGCACAATTGCATGGGCAGTTTAAATCTGCCCAAGCAATTAAGTATTGATCATGACATCTGTATATGTTTGTCTTGAATCTAGTACAACTTCAATGAAAAAGATTCCTCCACATAAATGACAGTAGATGTTATACTAGCTCAATGAGAAGCCCTGATATGTTATGTTTATGTTGGTAAATGAATTGATATTGGCAGTAAAATGCATTCTTCTCTTTGACTTTTGATAATTGCAGCCATGTGAATAAAACAACAACATACGAGGATCCAAGACGCTTAAGAGGGAGGGTTAAGAGGACCAAAGCAGGTGAAGGTGAGGGGCAGGCAAGTATCTTGGGGGAGGGGAAAGGAGGAAGGTTGAGGGGAGGTGGGGGTGAGGGCGAGAAGGATGGCGGGGAGGAGGATGTGGAGGAGGTGCTGGAGGACGATGAAGATGATGAGGCAGCTCCCTCGCCAAGAGTGGTGACACTCACCAGGCACCCAGAGCTTGGATTCGGTTTTGTGGCTGGCAGTGAAAAACCGGTGATAGTGAGGTGAGAATAGATTGCTTTTATACCATTAATCTTTGGAATCTGGGAATAATTTGCTGAATTTTCTGGTGAAAATGTTTGCAAATTGGTGGTGTATATTTGTGAAGTTTGTTGATATAATGCTTATAAATAAAGATAAGTTTAGATATTTTGAATTAATTTGATGATTCAGGATCACCTTCCTGAAATCTAACACAAATTTGAAATAAAAACATTAAGTATTTGCACACGAAAAGTGAAGAATCAGGCGTGATATTGTGGAATCGAGACATAATGAAAACTTTGTTGCAATTTTCCACTGTTAAAACTTTATTGCCGACCATGGTTTCGATACACTGTATACACTGTATACACTGTATGTTTCGATACACTGATACAGTGTATCGAAACCATGGTCGGCAATAAAGTTTTAACAGTGGAAAATTGCAACAAAGTTTTCATTATTAAGTATTTGATTGATTTTAGTATAAAATTTAAAATGACTATTTTCGTGAACAATAGACCTCATCAAGTGATTCACTCTTCCCCCACCCTTCATTTTTATGGCTGTGTTTAGGTAATGAAATTTGTGAAATCTAAAAATTTTTATTTCATTCATTTTAAATTGAATAAATTCATAATATTAATACCATTCAATTGTTAATGTTAATGATTTTCTTTTCATCTTTAAGGTTTGTCACGGAAGGTGGACCTAGTGATGGGAAACTCCAGCCAGGGGACCAAATCCTCAGTATTGGGGGCCAGGAGGTGAGGGAGGCCCCAAGAGAGTACGTTATCCAGTTGGTCCGCTCCAGCCGACACACAGTAACCCTGTGTGTGTGTCAGCCCCCTCTTGACAATGTAAGGAACATTTAAACACTCAAAAATAACCAAGATATAAGATTAGCACAAGTTTTACTGCCTTCATCATGCTATTACAGAAACTAAATTTTAGTTTTTAGTTCAAGAATTCAAATTTAATAATAGTTTTGAATTCAAGAATTAATCTGCACCAATAAAGTCAATATATACATGCATGTTTGTAATCTCCTGTGTGTTTAATTTAACCAGTCTCAGATGTTAGGTACTTGGGTTGTGGGAGATGTATCCTTTATTCAATTTAACTTCCAATTTAATTCACTTGCCTGTTTTCATGTTATGACCTCTGTTGTAGATTTGCTTGATGCATCTTTAGTTTTCATTTAAAAATCTTGAGATCCTAATTACCAACTGAAATTGTTTCCATTCATTGTTTGTATAGCCAAATTTGATATTATTACAGTTCATAATTGACCTGTTCCTATTAGTGGAAACTATTTTCTTGTGCTAAGTATCAGTTTCAAGAAAGTGTTTGAAATATGTAGTCAGCAATCTTTTGATGTAATAAGTTTAGGTAACTGATTCTTTGTCCTGGTTTTTCAACATTTACCCGAGTCATTTTTAGTTGATTGATCTTTTTTAATTTTGGTCAGTCATTTTTCAATCTCATGCCATTACATGACAGTGCCATAAAATAAAAGTTTTTATGGAGGACATAATACGTATATGATCAAATATATGCTCGTAAATCAGTGATATAATGTTCAGCATTCAGATATTGTGAGGATTATGCATTTTAATGAGAAGTGCCATTTAGTTGTAGGTCCCTGTGGAACTTCAATTCAGTAATATGTTAACAATTTTATAATTTTTCAGTCCACAAGAAAATCTGCTTTACTTAGTGCAGCTAAGAAAGCACGACTTCGCTCACATCCCCCAAGAGTCAGGTTTGCAGAAGGTGTTGTGGTTAATGGAGCTCCTCTGTTTCCGGTACGTTTACACCTGAAAGATAGTCTGATGTAGATTTAGTGGATGTGTTTTTTGTTGTACATATTAATGAGTTTTAAATGTGATCCAAACCATTTGAGATAAAATGTTGGAAATATGCAAATTTTAATAATTTCCTGATGGCTTATGGGCAAAAAATGCTTGTGTGTGGCTTGAAGCTATAGGACATGAAATGCTTGCTCTTTTAATGAGATTTGCTTGTTGTCAATTGCAATTCACCCCACGTAATAAACTGTGGGAAATAAAGATAGCTGATCTGTGATCTTTTATGTAATTATATATTTTTATAATTTAAAGTTTTGTTATTTTTAATATGCTTAAATTTTTCCTTAAAAATAATTTTAAGTTAGTATCAACTTCTGCAGTAGTAATTTTACCATTACATTTTAGTGTTTTCATCATGAAAAAATTAAACTTTTTCACATATCAAATTAATGTGTCAAACAATAATGTAATGTAGCATTTTCTTACATGTTTTTATCCATTGTAGTTAATGTTAAATGCTCTAATTCATATAGTGTAAATTTTGATGAAGCCAAAGCTGCCTTAAAATAGTTTTATGAACAAATTTATTTCTCTGGCACATTGTAATGTCAACAGTTATGGTGTCCAGTGTAATGTTAAAGGGGCTGAGAAATTCTTAGCTATAATGGGCATTATGATATTTTGCATTGGTTTTCTTGGATCCATCAAATACCTGGTACTGTTAGGTGGTCTCCTAAATAATAATGATGATGATTTTAATAATAATGCTTTATTGTTGTCATTAATGTACATTGAATTGAAAATATTTATTCTTATTTGAAGCCATCAGCCTTCTCAATGGGAGATGCTAACATTTGGGGAGGTGGTCAGAGAGTTTCAGGGGTGCCACCCCCTCCAAACCAGGGACCTAGCACTGGACCAAGAAATGGTGCAAGAGAGGTCATGCCTCAATTGGCAGTCCCTTTCTTACCAAATGTGCTCAAAGTCTTTCTTGAAAATGGACAGACAAAGTCTTTCAAGTATGATGCCTGCACAAGGGTGGCAGATGTTGCAGCTTCGCTTGTTCAAAAACTTGGCCTTGTCCCGTAAGTACATTTTCACTCCATTGGCTGACGTACAGTGGGATCTTACATGTTAAATTAATATTTTATCTGGGAGAGGTTTATACTCAGATCCTGATTTGGGATGAGCAAATGATCATCTTTAAGAAAAAAATTTATTTTGCTCAAAGGAGACAAAGCTTTATATTCTTTTAAGCAGTGTTGTCAGCTGGTTGATCATTAATGAAACTAATGGACTTACTTGAGGTAACACTGTCACTTATGTTGGTTGGCTTGGTGCTCTTAGCGATTCTTATTTTTTTACAGTGGACCACCACCGACTGGGTCAGAACACATGTTTTCCCTTGTTGTGGAGCATGTTAAAGGATTAAGAAGAAATAAACTCACACTTCTACACCCAGAGGAATCAATTGCCAGGGTAACTTAATTTTTTAACTTAAGCAACATTTAGATATTTTACTTTTTATTTATTTAATGTGGTATGCTAATTTTAGATGAGTTTTTGAAAAAATCAAGGAATCGATTGGGTGCATCATTCTTCAGATTGATGTGAATAATTGCAATGAAAGTAATGATGTAAAGATAAAAATAGCACTTTATTTTTTTGTAGTAAATTTATTTTTCTACATTGGTGATTTTGCCTTTTTAATAAATAAATGTGATGATAAAAATATTTATTGGCCTTTTTGAATTTAACAAATTCTTACTTGTTACTGAATCCAATTATATTACAGATAGCTGCACGTCCTGGTTCGCACAATCTACGTTGCCTTTTCCGAGTTGCTTTTGTTCCACGAGATGCATCAGTACTTGCTCAAAGTGATCCTCTTGCATTTGATTACCTCTATATGCAGGTTTGTGCTTTATCATTTTCACTGAGGTGTTCTTCACCTGGTTATATTTGGTTTCATGAGAGTGTTATTGTGAAACCTGTCAAGGATGTAAATATCAGGATTGTAATGTTTAGTGAAACCATTGATGAGATGATGACAGATGATATGTTTAGAAAGATAGATGAGAGAAGAAAATGGAAGAATGTAAACACAGAGTTAGGTAAAAGGAAGTGCAAAGAGTTAAACAATAAATTGAAATGGGCAACAAATAAAGCAAAAGAAGCATGGTAGAAGATGCAGTGCGAGGATATGGAAAGTTTGTAGAGGAAGGGTGAAATTGGCGCACTATATTAGAAGATTAAAACACTAATGGGAATTAAGATGGGAACATCTGTGTTAACAGTTAGAGATAAGTCGGAAAAGATAATAGTTGAAATAGAAAAGATTCAAGAGAGATGGAAGGTATATATAGAAGAACTGTGTGGCAAAGAACTTAGACCAACAAGTTTAGATATAGAAAGGGAATATGACATAGATTAAGATAGCTTAGATCCAGGCATACTCGACAATGAGATAGAAAGAGCATTTAGGCAGTGTTAGGATGAGGTTTAAGGCAGGGTTGTCCATTATCACCGGTGCTTTTCAACATATATGTAGAGAAAATGATTAAAGAGGTATGGGAAGAACTGGAGGTAGGAATAAAAAACAGAGGGGTAATCATAAAATCAGGTTTGCTGATGACCAAGTTCTAGTAGATCTGTTAGCAAAGGGTTTGCAATCATTGCTAATTGAATTGGAGATTCAGTGCAATAGATATGGGATGAGAATCAATATAAATAAAGAAAAGTTTTATGATTTTCCAGGAAGAAAAAGTCTAAGCTTAATATTAAAATAGGAGGACAAAAACTAGAGCAGGTGGACAATTTATATATCCTGGAAGTGTTTTGGTCCAAAATGGTCAAAGTATTAGTGATGTGAGGAGAAGAATTGTGCCAGGTAAGGAGACTTTCTCAAGGAGGAGGGAGTTGATGACAAGGACATTGAATAACGATGTTAAGAAAAGGCTCTTTGAAATGCAGTGTAGTTAAGTATGGCGTGGAAACATCTTCACTGAAGCTGAATGATAGGAGTAGATTGGAGGATTTTGTTATGTGGGTGCGGAGAAGGATGGAGAAGGTGAAATTGACAAAAAGGAAAACAAATGAGGAAGTACTGGAGATGATGGGTGAGGAGAGGGGTTTGTTGAGAGAAATCATAAGGAGGGAGAGGGGAGAATGATAGGCAAATGAGGAAAGGGAAGGAACAGGATAGGGATGTTGGACGGAATAAAGGGAGGAAGGAAGTATACGGAGATGAAGAAGGACTTTTTGTAGAGTAGGATGTTGTATTACGTTCTGTTAGAAGATTATTATTTGTTAGTCGTGTCCATCAAAAACCTGCCTTAACCAGTAGATTACCTTAAAAAAATGCTTAGTCATCACTTTAATTTAAAGTAAATACTTCAGGAAAGCAGAAGGCAGAGACTGACAGAAACTTTCTTTTAAGTTCCTATTTTTTGTATGAAGAAGTTGCTTTTGAATCTCTAATAGAAGGAAAGAAAATTTCAAGTCAAAATATTACTAGCTAGTTTGGTTCAGGCTTGTAATTACTTAATTTTTAAACAACTCTTGCCACTTTGAAAAGCTCTCTTATTTGAATTTATGACTGTATGTATTTTGAACTTGATTGATGATTTTTTTCTGTTGAAATATATCCATAAAATGTCATCCATTCTTAAAGTTAGAGTTGATTGATGGTTTATTTAAGTTTGTAGGTAACTCTTCTAAAAACATGTCCTTTGTTACCCATTTCTGTATCTCAAATTAAATACAATTTATTTATATTGTGTGCTCCATCCTGATTTTGGTTGAATTAATCATGATCAGTGATGGGGTTAGGTTAGTGAGAAATAGGTCAACATTTTAGTGGAATAAATATTTTAGGCAATTAAGCATTTTTCTTGATTATGAATTTTTTAATGGTGTGTCTGATGCATCTGAATGCCTTCTCTGCAAAATACAATGCTTATTTTTCAAATTTTTATATTTTTAAAGAAAAGTGATCCAAGAGCAGTACTTACAATTCACCCACAAGATTTGTACTAATTCTACCTACAATATTTGTGTTTATTTTCATTTTTCTTAAAAAATATCCATATCCATTGTTTGACCCTGTCCTATATGGTAAATATGCATATCCTGGAATTATCAATCATGTAATTTCTTGTGCTATCACCTTTTGGTAGGTTTTACTTATGGGTGATTTAAATCTATTATTTCTTTGTTTATTTTTTCTTTCAGTGCTGTAATGATGTGGTCCAAGAGCGATTTGCTCCGGAATTGAAATATGAAGTAGCTCTTCGTCTTGCTGCTCTCCACATTCACCAACATGCTCTTTCCCATAATCTGTCCACTCCTAAGGTGTCTCTGAAAACAATCGAGTGAGTGTTTCTTTAAAACATTAAATATATGCCACCTTATAATGCACAGATAGTGGTAGTCTCTCTGAAAAGATTCATTTTGATAATTGCGAAATCTGATGATGTAAAACAGACTAATTCATAGTGTGCAACATTTAAAAGTCATTGTTTGCCATTTCAAAAGGCATAATCATTGGGAAAAATCTTTTTTAAAACCAAGTTTTTAGCATTAAATGATTCTAATTTATCCAATTATGCATTACATGATTCTCCTGAAATATCAGAGTCATTGCTGCATTGGTCATTATTTTATAAATTTGTGAAAACCCTGGTGCATTGGAGGTAAACATGCAGAGTATAATATGGAATAAAAGTTTGTCGATACATGTTCCATCAATATTTGTGTTTATTGAATGGAATGATGTAATTGCATGGAAATGTGTTACACTGTCAAAAATCCATTGAACACACGTAAAAAAAACTCTGTGGAATTGAAAATACAATGAAATATTTTCGAGAGATGCTTTCTTTTCCTGGGGATGAGATAAAATGAGGGGACACTTGCTTAGCTAAACTGAGAGAAAAATTGAAGCCGACCCAAGATATCTATCCAGGAGCTGCATTAAGTTTTAATGGCATATATGTATGATAGAGTATTTATTTATCCAATATTTTTGCTGGTAATTTTTTAATTAATTAAGTTATTTTCTGATTACTGTAATAATTTTACAGTGAACTTCCAAGTTTTATCAAAAAAAATATTACTGTTGTGAATCTGAAGAACTTCAAAACGCACATTATTATTGTTGATGTAAATATAAATCATTATTAACCAGCCATTTGAAGTGTGTCTAGTTGAATAAGATCAAATGATCTATGTTTTAGAGTGAATGGAAGCCTTGAATTTACATATCCCAAGTCTTCATAATCCTTGATTTAATATATATTTTATGGTGCAAATTGTCCTCTTCTTTGTAAATGTAGTTTTCAACATTTGAAATAGAATGTGGTTTTGCTAGAATTATATATCCACAAATGGATAAAGTTGTTTTGCTGTGTGTGAATCACATTTTTCTAATGAATTCTTTCTATTCCATTCAGGCGAGAGTTTGGCCTTGAACGATTTGTTCCAGTATCTTTGGTTGAAACAATGAAGCGCAAAGAGCTAAGGAAACTTATTGGCCACTTCCTTAAGGGAGGAGGTCAATCTGGGAATGGAGGAAGAGCCCCTCTCAGTCAAACTGTGACCACTCCGCTGCAAGCAAAGTTGCTCTATCTCTCAACTATTGCAGAATTACCATCATATGGTGCCAAATGTTTCCCAACAAACTTGCAGGTATGAACTTCATTCAGTATGGACTGGGTTATACAGTTGTGAGAAGAAGTTTTCCGTGCACATTAATGATGTGTATATTGCACATAAATGATGTGTATATTTTTCATCTCTTGAAGGATTCCAACATGGAAACTGTGGTGCTTGTGAGTCCAAAGTTTGGAATCAGCCAGATTGTTGGTGTCCGTAATAGTGTGGTAAGTTTTAAGCTGATTCTTTTGGTGTGTGATGAGTAAACCTCTTTTTGATTGTGTTTGCAATGAAGCTTTTTCAACTTGACAGTCATAGTCAATTAGGGTAACCTGAAAGTAATGCATCTAACTCTGTTGTATTGATGACTGATGTTTTTTCTTAATTCTCTCATACAGCCAGTTCCTTTGGCTCCGCTTGAGCAAATGGGTCATGTGACAGTATCCAGAGAAGATGAAATATCTCGTAGAGTGGCTATTACCTTACCGGGCTCAGCTGATCAAAAGGTAATTTAGTGGCTATATTGCAAAATAAGAACTGGTTAGGCTCATGGCGATGCCAATAAGAGATAGAAAGCTACATTTAACATAATTCTGAGGGCTGTCAGGTTAGTATGCATTTTGGATTTAATGAATAACATACATTTTCCTCAAAAAAAACATTTTATTAATTAACTAAAAACCTTAAAAACTACTTCTCTGCACATTTCCTTGCAAATTTATACATTCCTCATAACATGTGGTGAGGTTTTATATTCCAACTTCATGCTCCTATGCTGCCAATCCATTGAGAAAAGTAGTCATCCCCTTCTTTCAGTTCTTCATCATTTTTTAACCCACCATGCAAAAATTTTCCCATGCTTCAGTTTGTCTTTGATTTCATGGATAATTGTACATGAAACATTAGGGAACTGTTCAGTGATGTCATCAAGTGTACAAGCTATAATATGCCGATCGTTCTTTATGAGTTCATCAACTGTACCCAACAGATCGTTCTTAATGACAGATGGGCACCTCAAACTCATCATCATGGATGTTCTCCCTCCTCAAGTTTATCAAATCATGAAGATTGAAGTTTCAATGCCAGCACCTAATAGACGACTCATCAATAAATGAATCTCTTTTAATTGATGATGAATATCTCATGGTCACACATTTCTTGCATTAATAAATCTGTTCTCAGCTCTAAATCCCCAAGTTTATTGCTCAATTTCTGACATTCTGAGCATTTTACTTTTTAAATTTTAAAAACATGGATAAACACAGATTCAACAAAACTAATGAAATTCTTAAAAAACTTCACACACAGTGAGTAGACAAACGACTGAAGGCATTTGAGATTTAGGTGGGGCTACTTACACGGTAGGGTCAAATGGGTGCTACTTCCTGGATGAACCTCATATATTGTACATGAAATCGTCCAGCCTTATTGAATTCTATGTGGCTACTGTTCATTTCCAGGAGCTTGTGCTGAGCCTGGAAGAGAGAGATGCTGAGGAACTTGTACTAGTATTGCAGGGGTATTTCAAATCTCTGACTGGCCTGGAGTTGCCACTCTCTATAAACCTTCAACGTCTCTCAAGTAACGCGACAAACTCTACCAAAGAACGTGCCAATCAGGCATGGCTGAGGGAGGACTTGGGTGAGTTGCCAAATGCCTCTCAAACTAATGCTTAAGCTTCCACGACCTTCTCGAGACTTATTTGTGACTGATGATAAATGTGACATCTCACGATCCCCTGTGGCTATTGAATATGCTCATGAATCTCATATTCCTGATGCTATACGTGCACAATATGTGTGGGAATATATTTTACCAAATGTGTTATTCATGTGTGTATAGGTCTGCATCTGGACTTGGCCCCTCAAAATCATTTCTCTGGTGAGACCCTTGAAAAAGGATGTTAAATGCAAATGCCATTTACTGAAATCGATGCTGTAGTGTAGAATTTTCAAAATCTCTGCTTCCTGCTTTTATTTCATATTCCTCCTCTTTTTGATGATACATTTTTGAAATCTTGAATTCGCTTACTTTTTTCCATCTCTGTTGAGAAATTTTTTGAAAATTACTCTAGCGGTGCTTGATCATTAAATTTGCTTCCCAGTTCAGTGTACTATTGTCAAGGTTAGAGTGTTTTTTGATATTTCTATATTCTTGTGCTATGTACAACTTTTTTTAATCATTCCTTATATTATTGAATTTATATCTAATTTTGTGGTTGAAAATAAACCATTATATGCCATCTATGCATTTTCTAGCTCCACCATATCATACCCAGCATCATGTTCGACCATCTAGCTGGAGTTATGTCTCCGGTGCTGTGTCAACCACCCACATGGTTAACTTTGCTGCTTTGCCTCCATATCAACCTTTGGCTGGGCCTAATGCTTTAGATATTGGTCTTGTAAGTATTGAATGTGAGATGCATGCATTTTTCCCTAAGAGCAAATTTCAGTAATTTTTATGTTCCTCAAAGTCTATATTTGATTTAAAAAAATTATCTGACTTTCACAGGATTTTAAAGTAATTATTTATCAATCATTATTATGCAAAAGTAAGCAAAGCATAATTACTTATTTTGAATTGAACTTACGTAACCACTTGGATATCATTAGAGATACTTGCTTAATAATGTTGATAAATATGTAACCTGAATAAATGAAGCGTGTAGGCAGCAAGGTGTGCAAGGCTGCAGTGATCTACATTATTAGACAAGTTGTAAAAAATCATTAAAATTACCAGCATGTGTATGTTTCATAGTTATGCAAAACTAATTTGTTCATGCACAGTTGATTGATATAGCGAGAAAACTGGAGGAAAAGGCAGTACCACGTCAATTGATCAGATTAAAAGTAGGCATGTAGGCATACAGAAATTAATTAAAAAAAACACCCAGAAAAATTTTCCAAGGAAATTAAATAAATATATCAGGGAGATTCTTTCATTCCATTGTTATTCAACAGCAGGAGAGTACTTGAAAAGATATAAACTGGGTAAACATAGCATCAATATCAGATGCTATTTAGGTGATGCAGCCCTAATTGTTGAGGGTAAAAATGGTCTGCAATGATTTTTATTCCAGTTAAATAAAATGTGCAAAATCTTGAAATGCAAATCAGAAGTCAATGTTGAGACTATAGAACAAGTAATGACATTTAAATACTGGCCACAAAAGTGATAAGCATGCTGCTCTCAGAATGCTGAAACTGGAAATAATAGGACAAACCAATAGAGCTGGTATTTTAACCAGCTGACCTAATGTATAGTATATGGATCAACAAACATCTATGTCAGGATGCAAAAGGCTTCTTTTCACACATAAATAAGGTTTTAAGAAAAATCAGAAGAAATATACTGCAAAACAGCAAAAGAAATGATAATACATATAAGACAGGAATATAAAATTGAAGAAATTGGACAGTGGTTGTTACACTGAGGAAGAGATTGAAGTCTCATAGATCAAATAGACAATATGAAAAAAAAATATTTAGACTTATAGTGATAATGCACCAGGCAAGAGAAGGATATTAGGAAGGCTGTGGAAGAAATAGAGAGAGAGTACATGAATAGCGTGGCCAAATTCTATGAAATCTGTATAGATTTGATACTTAATTAGACTCATGTTTACTTTAAAATCAATCGAGTGAACTGTACGATTATGCATTAACCTTTTCCACTGCAACCTGTCTGGTGTAGATTGAATTTATTCTTGAATAAATGGCTGATTTTGCTCATACCCTAATCTCATTCTCTTTGTAATATGTTGCGTGATGTACCAATGTGATGGCAATGTAAAATTCTTTGTTTATGCCTCTCACCTCAATACATCTTCACTTTCAGCATGAATAAGATTTAAATTTGATGAGGTTACATTTCTGTTGACCAAATGTGTTTTGTCATACCATATGTTCTTCTGTTATTGAATCAGTATATTCAAAGTCAAATGTTTAACACTGATTGTTTTGCAATTTTTCAGGGTAAACCAAATGGTCACATTCCTGGGGGTGAAATATATTCCTCTGTCAATGGCACTGCATTACCCCTGTATCCTGATCCTTCAAAGTCAAATGGCTCTGCTATCAATCAGCACCTTGACAACAACATGAATAACATGTAAGTCTTCTTTAGATGGTAGTATGTAGACATTCTGTATTGTTTTTGCTTTATGTTCTGCTAAATAAAAGTAGTGGGCAAGTAGTGATGGAAATAGCTAAAAGTTGCAGAACATTTTGTAGCTACTATGCCAAATGTTAGTATGAAACAAACAATGTATACTATAGTTAGAATTCCTCCAAATAATGTAGTTGTATTGCATTAGTTGTAGCTAGTTAACATCCAACCCTGTTGATCCACCTAATGGAGAGAAATCACATAATAAAAACATCCATGTATCTCCTTCAGTATTCACATAAGTTCTGTATATCTGCCTGGAGTTTTAATACTGCATTTGCAAAATTATAGTACTTTCAAAGTGCAAATAAATTGAATGAACTCAGCCGTATACATTCTTGTCTTTCTTAAAAGGTCGGGCCATGAAAAGGAGAGAAATGGTAGTATTGACTCCAGAGAAGGAAGCCATCATAGGGATGCCAATCGCAATGTGTGTGATGGAGAGGCAAGAACCAGAAGAGCGGTTGAACTCTTAGAAAGGGACACTGCCTTGCTTGAAGCGAGGAATAAAGAGGTAAGGCCATTTGTTTCGTTTGCCCTATTTTTAAATTTTACGTATTGGAGTGAGGTAAATATTTTTGTATTGTCATAAGTTTCTACAGTGTTACATTAGAAATTCATTGGCTGACTTATTTTTCAGCCTGTTCATCATTCTCCCTCCCTCTCATTACTCATCAGATTTTCCCCAAAAAATCTTATTTCTCACCTTTTTGTTCTCAAATGGACAGATTTTGCTCATTTCTGTCATTATATTTATTTTACATGAGAGAGGTAAATCTTGATGGGATAGTGGGGCAATTCTCAGTGCAGTTTAACCTCTCCTGGCGAAACCATTCTTTTTGGGAGTATTTAATATTTTTCCTGATGTGCATGCCTTCAGACGTGAGAAAAACCTTTGAATTATCTTGTAAGAACTCTGTTTGATTATCAGAATGGGAAAAAATCACCATTTCCTGTCAGTGGCATTTTCTGCTAGATTAAAGAAATCAGTTGCTTTCTGTTCGTCTTCAGCTTAATTTTTTTAAATAAATGTATATCCTCCTGAAATATCATTCATCAAAGTGATCATGTATATTTCCTCATTTCATGACCTCAATTATATACTAAATTCACATGGATCAGAGTAAAATACTCCTATTACCTCACGTCCTTTGAGGTTTTTGTGCTCTTTGTCAAACACTTGTGGTCTTTGCAATCTTGTATATACTTACTCTTAAGCAACAGAATCACTGAAATGGTTCACGCAGCAAAATCATATTTTTCCTTCCTAAAATCTGTTGCCTCCAGCGTAACATTATGGAATTTGCATAACATATTGAAACGAAATGAAATTATTGACTTTGTAACCCCAGACACTTTAATGTGGAATTCCTAAGTCAATAATTTCATTTCAAATTGCCTTCCTAAATGTCCATTTCTCTGGTGCCATAACTGATCATATATATCTCAAATAAGTGCCTGATTTGATTCTAAATTTAAATGATACAAAACATTACATATTCTATTGGCAGTAGTGAGAACTTAATGTACTATTGTCGAGAAAATTATCAATAGCAAAAGGCTTTAAGACTTTTTTTACTCTTCCTGGGCATAGTGTTTAGCTGCTAACTGGTGAGCCCTGAGTTAATATCCCTCACTAAAATCCAATTGAGTTGATTTTCTGGACACCATAAGATGTTTCTTACATTACATCGCATATTTAGTTTAATAACCTGACCCCTATACCCCTTCGACCCCTTTCATTTTCTTCCTTCAGAAAAAGACTTTATGGCTATTTTCTTGAGTTTTTCACTTTTGAATTCCCTCATGACATCATATTTTTCTACTGGTGAATATACTCCATCATTTCATAAGAATTACATCATTTCATGTCCCACCTCTGATGCTGTTAAAATGAGTAATGGATAAAAGTACGTGACTTTATTCCCTCTTGTTTTTCGTTAAATATTGGTACATTAATTTATTTAAAATGTTTTAAGTTTTTCTTTCTCTTTCTCTATCAAAATGTACCATAACTTTTGCTGAATGCCATCATTTTAAATCTACAAAAACTCTTCCATTTGTGTTGTATTTATCATCCATTTGAAAAGTTATTACATTTTAAATTATTGATGTATAGTCTTCGAAAACGTTTACTTTTTCATGTTTGGCTTTTAATCTTTCCTTCAGTTTTGTAATTTTTATTTTTCATATTTCAGGTTATTAGGCGTGTTGCTGAAATGCAAGCCTTGGTTGAGAGTTCAGAGAGGTACTTATTGGCAGAGCAAGGAGAAGGTTGTTGCGATGGTGACTGTTGCATGGAGGCTCCATGCCAAGGCCCCTGCTGCATGCCGGCACCCCAGCCAGTTCCTCCGGTTCCTTGGGAGGAGGGTGAGAGTGACTCAGAGAGTTCCTTGGTGTCGTCCTCTTCAGAGAATGGGGGCCAGAATAACAAGCCAGGTTGGAACCATCATACATCAGAGATGGGCCAACTGAAGCACAGTGATTCTCTCCTGCTCCTTACCCAGGTTAGATTATAAGTTCATGCTTCAAGGTTGAATGCTCCCATAATGTTAATAACTGAATTGCCGCTTGGAATAATAACTTGTTGGTTTTGGACTCTACTGCTTATAATTCATTGTTCTTAGTGTGTATATGGTTAAATTAGTGATTTCTGTAGATATTTCCATCTTAACCTTGCACTAACATTTTATTCTACTAAATTGTTAACATCATATGCAAGCAAAAATTAGTGGAGGAAAAATATTTTATTAGCCATACTTGGAATTTCAAGCACAGTGAAACCTTGCTTAACGATCACTTTGCATGACGAGTAATTGCATAAAGAGCAAAAATATTGGTCCCGAAAGTATTTCACTTAACAAATGACTTTTTGCATATCGAGTGATGAGAAGAGGGGAATTCCCGGGTCCATTATGTGCCTGCTACTGCCATTTGTCTCTAGAGATCTTTCCATTAGCATCTTAGCATAACTTGTGATCACACATTTTTCCAATCTTATGTTCAAACATATTGCTAGTGATTTTTTGTTCAAAGTTTAATAGTATTGTTTACATTAACATATGTTTACATAAGTTTAATTAATTGAATACATGAGTCTGATGGCTCCCAAATAAGGAGTGTTCACATAGACATTGGTCACCTTCCAAAATTTCACATATTTAGCTTGAAAATGCAGATAATTTACTGTAAATTTGAATGTCAATGAATGAATTGCATGAATGGAAGTCATTTCTCTTTTATTGAGATGCATTATAACTCTTGTTGATACAGGGTCAGAAGCAAGTTAATACAGATGAGCTCAGTGAGGCTGTGAGGAGTATGGAGTTGACCAGTGGGGGAGGACACGGCAAGGATGGGAGCTCTCAGGAAGTAAACACAAATATGTATGGAACCTCAGAAAGTGATACAGATTCAATGAGCACACCTACAAACAGTCCATCGCGAAGACCTGGAAATGGTGAGATTTCATATTTGATACCTATGCTATTGGAAGTTGGTACTATGTTTTGGCACACAGAAGATATTCATATTTTCATTTTTATATTTTTTCTCAAGCAGGAGCTGTAAACAGTACAGGAATACCTCCAAACAGTGCTCACATAAAACAGAGTGACTCAAGTTTTGGACTTCATAGCCCAGACACTTTAATGCCACTTGGATCAAGACCAACAGATCATGAGTTGCAGGTAAATATATGGGTAAAGTTATTTTTATATATGATGGTAAAATTTGTGATATCTCTGACCACAGAATCAATTTTTGAAAATAATTATGCATGCAATTTTCACCTCAATGTTGTGTCAATTCAGACACAAAGCAGGTTTGTGTTCAGTAAGATCAACAGTGGCAAAACTATACTATACTATTTGAAACCAAAGAATTCTATTGTCAATATTGATTAAAGATTGTACAAATTTGTTGTTTTTATCACTGCTTTGATTGTAATTTGTTTTAATTACATTACAAATAGCAAAATATCCTATTCTTTCTCTGGTTAATAAAATTTTAAATTCAACAAATTATAATTAAAATTTTCTTTAAGGATAAACAAAAATGCATAGCATTATGTGGTTATGTTTCGTGTTAGCAGGTTTGAAGTGTTTTACCATCATTCAAACGACAAATGAGAATCAATGTACAGCATGCAATATTTTTGCAGGAACTATTGAAGAGACTTCAAGAGGATAAGTGTCTGCCTTATGATTTTGCTGAAGGGACTCTTTATTTGGATCCTGACATAATTGACTTAACAATGATTCCACCTCCCATTACTCCCGATGAGGTTTGTATACTGTTTAATGGGCATGATTCTGCTATCCTATCTCTGTTCATTCTTGATAATTATTATGTATTCCTGAAGAATATTTTTCAAGATATGAATGTGTTGCTATTTAAAATAATTCATGGCACAACATTGTTTTTGTCTGAAATTTTCTGTAACAATAAAAAAATAATGCATAGCTCATCCATAACATTTGTTTTTTAATTTCATTAATGCTTTTTGACAAATAGTGGTCAGTGGGAAGATGAGTGCAATCATGAGATGACTTATTCCAGTACTGCTTTTCGCTATGTTGTAATTTAATCACCAAAACACATCATGGATTCTCAGTGTAAACTCCTTAAGGAAAACAAATGTTGCGAATTTAGTATGAGTTACTGTGATACAGGGTCAGATACTTCAATTCAGTTTCTAATGATGAAAGTGTTTTTTAATGTTCTAGTTTTGAGGCTCACATCAGTCATTACTACTTTAAAAAAACAGGTCGTTTATGTGGTCATGAATGCAAAAATAATAACCTTCATTTGTTTCACAGGATGGATTTGGCATGGTTGAATATCGGAATGGCCCACAGCCTCCCAGCTCCCCACCCACCCCTTTTGCCGACCGCTCATCATTTGAAGGAGAAATTCTTAGGAGACAGTCCAATGGGATTTCTCCTGGATACTGGAATCATTGGCCAACTTCTAATGGAATCGGGCAATGGCCAGTCACAGACAATCAAGGTTGGTGCATGAAAGCTAACAGCCAACATGCATAGAGAAACATCTTTATATTGTAAACCCTTTTAGTTCAAATCATTGTTATATTGTAAAATTAGGACACATATATCCATATTTGTAGTGGTTAAATGACAGTGTGAGAGATATTTATAGCTGACATATTTATACAAGCATCATTAGAGATGTTCCAGCATCATTCAGAGATGAAATGATCTCCTAGAAGTTCTAATATAATGCTAAGCCTTATGATGTGTGAAAATCATGCATCAGGGTAATAAGATGGGCCAGTATCTTTTCCTGTGCCATCTATGGTTTCCCAGGAACATCTGGTACCTGAAAAATGACACAGCTTGGGTGAAACTGATGGTGCCCAGATGCATCATGTGGAATCAAACCCGAGTCCTCAGAACAGCTGCCCAGAGCTCTATCCACTGAACTACTACATCCTCTATTATGGAATAGACAATTAATATTTAAACATTTAAATTATTATTTACTATACATATTAATTATTATACCTATGGTAACATGTCCCAATCTACTTACTACTTACTAGTACTTGTTACTCTCTAGTAATTTTATGGATTCCATTTATTTTAATGTTTTTTCATAAATGAAATAATGTAATGGTTTTTGCTGCTATTTTTCTGAAAAAATCGAGAGAATTTATTTTTTTAAACAGCAAAATAGTTTTATTCACTACGAAACTACCATTATTGAGTCTCTTCTAAGGTTTATATCCATATCTATCCCCACATAGTGTTGCTCAAGGTTTCCAGTAACCTAGAAAATGGAAAACCCAGAAAATTCAGGGATTTTTTCAGACTGAATAAAAGAAAAAATTTAAAGAATTTTAGTTGGAAACCCTGAAAAATTATATGCAAAATGTGTTTAGGCTTTTTAAAATGTTTGACGAAAAGAGACGCTGCTTTGAAAGTAAGAGAACTACAAACCAATAAGAGTGAACTTCTCAAATGCACAGAAAGAGGTAGCTCATGTTGGTGGTGAGACATAGTGTTGAGAGAGTTTAACATCTATCTATTGTGTTAATTACACCATATCAGTCATGTATTCACTTCACCGTGCTTTGATCCCCAGTTCTCATTGAGAATTAGTCTTTGCCTACCCAGTTTTTTTACATTTTAGTTTGTTTTCATTTTCTTTAATTTTGTGGCCATGAAAGAACACTTTTATGAAGGGTATTTTCATTTTTTTACTCTTACGTAATGCTCCCTGTATTTAAGATTGTTTTCCTTTTCGAAGAACACAGAAATTTAGACATTTTAACTTCCTCACTCTATTCTCCATTACAATCCACTTATGAAAGTTGCATTTTCTTTGAATATTTCACTCCAAAGTCAAGTGCATTTGTGAAAGAAATTACCCTGGAGAAATGTAGGAATTGATATGGAAAATCTGGGAAAAATAAAACTCAGAGATTTGATGTCTGCCTGTTACATGATTGTCTTAATTTTCCTTCAGATGTCTATGGCAATGGGATAAGCGACATTCCCTGGATGGTGAACGGCACCGGTTTGGAGGAGTATGAAGCCATGGAGGATGATAAAGGAGAGGAGGACTTGGAATGGTTCATAGCGAGATCCACAATGCCTCCTCCCCCAGGCTCGGGAGACACAAATGGTCTAGGGTGTGGAGGTGGAGGTGCAGTAGAAGAGCTCACCCCCGAGGAGATTCTCTCGTACATCATCCCCCCACCCCCACCATCGCCACCTGCCTCTTCCCTCGCATCGCCATCCTCCACTCCAACTTCGTCCCTCTCCTCACCATCATTCTCCAATGGTGGGGGAGGAATAAGACGAGACGTGAGTACTTAATGTTCATTCCTATTTTAAAGCATGGACAATTTAGATCAATGTTCAACCGTCATGCATAGGTATTGATTTTCATTCAGAGTATGTCATACACTGATGAAAATTGATCGTTTATTAAGACTGTCTGAAGTAAAGAGAGGTAATATATGTTTGCTGCATTTGTGTAACCCTTAATCAGCAATTATTTAAAACCCAAACTCGATCCCCACAAGAAGTGAAGATCAGCAACATGATGGGCAATGTGGTAATTTTTAAAAGGTCTTCTGGGAACCAAAACTTTAATTCTATCAAATTTACATAATTTTAAACGAAAAGTTTATATGGATACAAAAAATGTCAGGTGGAAGCACTCAGGTCTTGTGTAAAATGACTTTTTATATAGTAGCTGGGGGTATAAAATTCTTTTCTTACTCTTATCCTCAAAATTCTACTTATAATAATCAATGATAACAAATCGCTGATGAAGAAACCTATTAAAATTGAGGTTAAGAAAGGGTTTATGAATTGAGGCCTAAGTGCATGCTTTAACCATCACATATGTTTGCCCGAAGTAACATATGGTGTCTGTGTACCCTTTTCCTTAATGGATTAATCTAACACTGGAATGAATTTATAATGGCTTTTAGGGCTAATCACGCATGAAAGTTTCTGCTACTTATTGTTAAAAATGTATTTTTAGCTGTGGTTCTAAAAATAGGAAATTGTCAGTAATATGAGAGATTTTGTGAGGGATTCATTGTATGATGGGGGACTACTGTTTTGTTTCATAAATTAAGGAAAGCATTTAAAACTTAAAATGTTTAATGTATTGCAAGACTCAGTGCCAAGCACAGCGCCAAGACTATAAATATATGCCTTTTTTCATATGACATTACTTTCCTACCATCTACCATCAAGTTACTTATATATCTTCGAATTGGCTACCTGAGAATAGAGGTACTGCCAAAGTATAAAATAATAAAATAGGTATCTTACATTAAAAATGGTGGTCAGAGAAAAAAACTGAGAAAAACTTTGTTATCAGAAGATGAAGCAAAACTCTCCGAGTGTGACCTGCAAATTAACCTGAAAACTGAATAGAAATTTTGGGATATGACTGAAAAAATGCAATCAAACATGGTCTATTGACCAAAAGTTGTGATTGTATTAAAGACTTTTTGTTAATGTTCTTTGAACAATTTTAAGAGATAAGTAAAGAGGGTAAACCTTACAAATAAAAGCATATTTTCCTTTCAATTGCTTTGATGTTCTGTATCTTAACGCCCCTTCCTCTTAACCTTGAGATTGCTTGGGGATATCATTTACCAGTAGATGTAATTGTTAGAAATGAACTGTGAAGTTATTTTGTGTGTAATCCTGACTGTTTCCTCACATCCGCCTTAAGAGTGAGGGGCCATCCCATTGCGACTCTCGGCTGTGTCACGCTGGAGGCAAGAGGAGCATGGAAGGAGAGGGGGTGAGGAAGGAGGAGAGGGTGGACAGGGAGGGAGTGGGGGGAGAGGGGAAGGAGATGACGCTGCGGGCTGAAGAGGAAGACGGAGAGGATGAGGAAGAGGAGCAGGACGGAGGGACAGAGGAGGAGGAGGCGGCAGAGGGAACGAGCTTATACTGTTGCGGCAAGGGCAGTCGCAGAAGGAAGAAACGCCAGCAGACAAGTGACACTCCATCGTCTCCCCTTTTTAGTCGATCTTCCTCTGGCTCTCGGGAAGATAAGGTGAACATTATTTTTTGATTGAGGGTTGGAATGGAGCAGAAAATACCTTACTCAGTGAAAATACAAGCACACAATTTCACGCACACACGCTGTTCCCCTAGCTCCTTCATTGCAGCCGTTGAGCGCGGCAACGAACAGGTTAAGACGCGTACCGCTGCTGCATAACGACTTGATGTAATCAAACACAACACCTCTCATTTTAGTTGTCAGATGTGTCGCTAAATGGGGCACTACGTTTCATTTCGATCCATTGTATGGTTTGCGCAGAATAAAATCAGTCCAGTCTTATTTTGATCACACCTTGTGTGTCCTCATGACAGAGCTATTGTGCATTAATTTTAGGTAGGTTATTTTGGTAATTTTGGGCAATTCCTGAACATAAAGTTCTGTCTTTTATTGATTACAGACAAGACTTAGAATTGACACCCTATTAGGGATGGGCCATAGCATTGATTTTGAAAACACTTGAAAGAGTTGATAGCCAAAGAGATTTGATATTCTGCAGGCCCATGAGGGAGTTCATTGGAATTACAGGGTTGCCTGATTTCAATAGGGAAGACTCATATCCTTTCCACGCTTGGAAATGTGTCTTTAGCCATTATAAGAGAAAAATTAATACTGACCAACAGTTAGGGAGGGAAAAAAAATTGGTCAATAAGAACAAATTGGATTCAAGCCTACATAATAAACTGGAATGTAAGAATTAGATTTCACTGAAGAAGCCAACTGAAATGATGGCAGACTTTGGTCTTCAATAAATAGCATGCATGGGTGAAGACTCAAAGGAAAACTCTTCAGGAAAACTATTCCATGAAAGCATGTACAGAATCTCATGTTCCTTCTTGTTATGGTTTTTCCAACCATGCAATTTTTTCTTCTATTTTCTCATCTTTATTGAATTTTTTTCCTCAAATTTTAAATGCCACAAAGTATGAGAGATGATATTTTCCTCTACTAAAATACAGAATACACATGTGGTAGCTTTTTCTAATCTTCATTCTGTTGATATTTAATAAGCCTCCTTAATATATTTTATTTTTATATTTACCTGATAAAATTGTGTGTTCACTTGTGCTATATCAGAACATATTTTCCCATGCAGTAATAAGAAATTAATAATATTTAGATATTTTCAGATTTTCCTGGATTCTGTCTAAACTTGATAGTAGCAGCAAATTAGCATGAAATTCACCATGGGAACCATTTATTAAATCCATTTAGTGGAGCACAATACCCCTTCCTCTGAATATTTTATTAATTTGTATATGCATTAAAGAATAAGCCATTTTTTTAAATATCCTCAGAGTGATATTAACCTAGCTACTTTAAGAGAAAAATGTAGGTGGCAACTTGATTAGTCATTTGTTTATTTTTATTTTAGTGACTGATGAGTTTTAGGCCACATTTCATAACCAAAGTAAACTTATTGAAGTTTATTTTCTTTTGAAGACGGCAACTTTTTATCTTTTCATTTGATGTATAAATAAGCTTTTGATGAGTGACACTGAATTGACTTTTCCAACTTCGTAATCATATTGATGGTGGGATTAAACCAATAATATTTCTTAAATATGCTCATTCAAGAAGTTATTTATTGTACTTAGGCTTAGAATTTTGGAAGAACCACAAAGGGATATATAGTGAGAAATGTTTGAAAAATGAGAGATAGAGAGAGAAATTTGAGAATGTGTGGGTTTTCAAATATAATGTATTTAGTTGTGGTACTTGTATTGTTTTTATATGTGATACTATTTGAGAGTTAAGCGATGGTTTTAATTTGTTGTCATTGCCAGGATCGATCTTCAAAACCTCAGCCATCAAAGAAAGATGATCCTCAAAATGTCTCCTCTCCTAAGAAACCTGTCCCGTCACCCAGACAGTCCCCTTATGTTCCCGAGAGTTCATCTAGTGGCAACAAAGAAAAAACTGTCAGTGCTGGTGATGTTCCTGCTGGTGATGACTTGGCTAAAGGTATCAGCAGTGGTGGGCACTTAAAAACTCAGGATAAAACAGCTGAAGCCACTTGTGATATGAACACTGGTTCATCTGGATTGAATGCTCAGTCTTATGTGGAACAAAGTGGCAATGAGAATGGCCACCTGCCCGAAGTGACCGCGTCTCCCAAAAAACCACCCCTCACTCCAAACACTTCACCCCTTCTTTCCAAAGTATTAACCCCAGGCAGCCTCAGGAAGGTGGACTGCTCAGGTTCTCCCACTGCTTCACCCTTTCAGAACGAGTCTACTCCCAGTGAGCCAAAGCAGAAGCTCCCGACCAATTCCTCCCAGCTTGTCCAGAAGATAGTGTCCAAAATCGAGGCATCCCTGGAGAATGAGGAATCCAGTTCCCCTCACTCTCCCAGCAAAGCCCCAATCATTTGTTCGGATGAGATGAGTGACTTGAGGCAGGTGGCATTGAACAGGCACAAACTCCAAGCCACCACCACTTTGAGACAGCTCCAGACAGAGGAGCATGAGGTGGATCAGTCCCTCCTCAAGCCCCTGACCAAGAGAGGTGGTCCTGACAGCGGCATCCCCGATGGTGAGGTGCTCTCTGGAGCGTGGACGGAGCTCTGTGGATTACTAGTCAGATTGGAAGCTTGCTCCCCGGGAGCCGTCAGAGGAGGGCCTCACTCGGCCGAATTCGATGCGGTTGATGCTGGTGGTGGGTTGGGGCGAATGGCACTGGAAGCTCGTCGCCTCGTGACCGAGTCCAAGATGCTGATCCGTGCTGCCACGTTTGCCATTGGGGGAGGGCAAGCTCATTCGCCACTGGGGAAGCACCCATGGCCTGGCGTGGCTTCTCCCATTTCATCGCCAACGAGCTTGCATGCCCCCCCGATTGTTGCATTGCAGCAGCATGCAGACTCAGTGGAGTTGCACTCTTCTCTCGACTTACACCTCAACCAATGCTTGCTCCTTCTCAATCGCCTCACCCAGCTGTGCGAGGCATCCTCATCGGGTCCCGGGTGGCAAGTGGCTCGCAAGATTGCGGATGTGACTGTTGCATTTGGCGAGGCGGTGCGAGTGGTGGCTGGTTGGGTTGGAGGATCCAGTGAAACTGGCGACACTGTGGCGATTGAATGTGCGGCAGAGGGTTTGGCTGGAGCCCTAGCTTCATTACTTCGAAGCCTAAGAGTTGTCCCCCGATAAATGTGGACAAGATGTCACACCTGGAAATGTACTTATCATACCTAAACTGTGCCTGGTTGTTGCATTAGTCTGGAATGTCACCATCAAACAATACAATGTGGTATAAGTAATAGGCCAATTACTATATTTTTCATTCAATTAATTGAAATTTAATGGAATGACAGTCCCCTATTTGTAGTGACTGATAAAACTTAGGATAATTTTATTTAAAATGTCGTAAGAAGATTTTTTTAAAATCAGTATTGATAAATGACATCTTTTAATGTATTGAAAGCATATCTGTCCTTCGTCTGGGATTGGTTATATGTGACAAGGCTACACTAATAAGATAAATTATGCATTTACAGTGGATAGTCATAAGCAAGTAAACAATGACCAGCTCTCTATATTATAATATTATGACAGAGAATAAGGTCCATGCTCAATTATCATAATGTGATTTCTGATAAATATATTGCTGACAATACTCGAGCACTGTCAATATTTTCTATGCATAGAAAATTTTGTGGGGGATATTCTTGGAGTTCTTAAAATGCAGACCAGTATGCTCACTGTCAAATTACCTGTGAAAAAGTAAGACAATTGCATAAGAAAGACAAATCAAGTGTTTTATGAATAGAGCATATATCAACTATTTTCCAATAACAGTATACGTTTAGAAAAAATTGATGCCTGAGGAAGACCATTTTCTTTCTCTATATCTTCAACCTTTTTTTATTTCTCTGATATACCAAGAATGTAGAATACATATTGCATGGAACATATCTTGAATGGATGTGAATGACTCATGCTTGGTTTGATGCATTTTATTTCACCATGAAATCAAACGTATAACATCAGCATTATGTCTAATTGAATCATGTCGGTTGTCATTCTGACTACAGTATACATTGATACAGAAAAGATGATGTCAGCAATCTTAAAATCTAAAGAGTTATGCTCCCATGTTAGCATGAAAGAGACCACTCTGTGATTGGCATAATATTTCACACTGTAAGGGAACTGAAAAACTTTGTCAGGGTGAATCATAAGGATTGCAGGTATTATAATAAATTCATGTGTTACTTTGGATCCACCCTGATATTGAAAGGGCTACCAGCAGTAATAAAATGTACATATACATAGACTAGCACTATGTGATTTTTTGTGCACGATGGTATAGATTAATTTATTTCATTTGCATAGGTAGTCATTGTGATTAGCTGTATTATTTTCATGTCACCATTAAAGAAAGTGTAATACACATGTCAGGACTCCAGAGTTCTAGGTGGGCTTAACTATACCCAATTATAATGATAGGATATACATAGCCAGACTATAGTTACTTTAGCAATTTGTTTTAATATTTCATATGAACTGTGGCTATCATCTGGCACAAACTCAGTGTTTCATTTACAGAGTTTTATTAGTATTTTTGCTCAAGTTTTATCCCTTGTACATTATTTTTCATTTTCATTATGTAAATTTAATCTCATTATTTTTAATCTTTACTTAACTGCGAAGGTAATATTCATGTTTTAATTTTTTTATTGTAAATTTTGTTGTTAACATCACAGTTTTTAGGTCTATGTTTTCCCTTGTACAGATGTTTTCACCCAGAAGATTTAGGTAAGATAATTAGAATATGTGTGCCAAATATGTCTTTGTTAGAAAAGTTGTTTAAATTTTATATTGCCCAATCTTTAGATTCTATTTACAAAACTAACCAGTAATTGGTTTGTGAGATCTTGTCATTTAGAAAACAATAATTACTAATGAAATGATGTGTAATTATGAATGGTGCTAAGTGTTTTGTTGGAGACTGATGCCATGAAACCTGTTGCTTATTATTTCATTGATAACAATTATGGAAGTGCATTTATGGACTGCTTGTAACACATCTTCTGTGAGTGGTTCATTTATTCCCACTAGTGATAATGTTTGCTATATTTTGTGTCAATGCATTCAAAGAATATGTAAACAGGCATTTATGTACATATCATAACTTGATGATTAACATATCCATGCCCCTTACTGTTACCACTAGACAAGAGCCAATCTTGATATTATTTAATACTTCCATTGTTTTCCTTTAAATTTGAAATACATATTCATTTAAATAAATAGCATTCTTGTTCTAAATGACGACTCCTCCTAGTCTTATGATTAATCCTAATCTACCTTTCCTCATATCCAGGCACATATATTTATATGATTCTTGATTAGAGAGTCATTAGAAACAAGCAATAAAGCCAAATTGAATGGCTTTCTCAGTTATATGTCACCCAAATGACAACTTTCTTCAAATCTTATGTCACCCTCTTCAGAAAGTAGTAGCATTATATTTGCTTTATTTAACTGTTAATGAACATGCCTGAGCAAATTCTGGGCAAATCAACATAGAGGTTGGTGGTAGCATTAGACATAGATGAGTGTATTTTATACTTAATCAATGGAAATGATTTCCTTACTCAGGGCTTTTCTTTAATTGGTGTTTTAAGTATTTAGCAGCAATATTTTATTGACTCTTATTTCTTTATCATACCTCACTCTATCTGAATTTGTATGAAAATTATTACTTAGTTTTTTCATCTGTATATTTATCAGTGGTATAGCCAGGGTGATAAGGTTAGGTACATATCAAACTGTTGCAATTCATGACATGTAAATCCTGCTGTTCAGACTAGCATAGCTGTTCCCTGTTAAAAATTCCGTAATGAGAACAAAGTGTAATTTGTTGAAATTATTTTTTTAAGAGTGGCTCCATAGAATTCCACCTTTCAAAGAGGGAACCATTATTTAAATAAATAATCAGTAACATTGAAAACTTCAGCCCACATGCTTTTCAGAATGAAAATAATAAATGAAATACAGTGAGATTATAAATAATATATTAAAAATAAAAATCCTGTAAAATCAGTGAAATTTGACATAAAAAAATTCTTTTTCATCTCTCACTGAGGTTAACATTCTTTTCAATTTTTTTCCTAAATGGCTTTAAGATATGTCTATGGTTTGTACGTACAAACAATGTGGAGTCCATTATTTATTAGACTAAATTAAATATTTCTAAAAGGTCAATTTTGTCCATAGCTATACTATATTATATCAAATCGTAAAAGATATTGGTAAGAATATTTTTTTCTAGTCAATATATGAAATGTATGCAATGCCCATAGTTTTAGGCATTAATTTGGCATGACAGTTTAATAGAAAGTTAGTGTCACATAAAATCCTCTTTGTGTATACACATTTGGAGATTTATAGGATGCACATGGGAGGACTGAATAAAGTGCCATGTACATCAGAGAGGAGGAGGTCAGATGGTAAGTAAGATAATGGCAAGGTGAGTGGTAGGGGCTGATGACCATGGAAGGGAAGATGGGAGAGGTCAGGGGAGTGTACAACGGGAAACTAAGAGCAATTCCCATTTTTCTGCATTTCCCAGGAAATACAGTTATCCCACCTCACCCTCAATGATAAGGATGTTAAAGTATCTTTTCTGTAGGTCCCAGTGCTCATGGCAATTACTAGAAATCAGAAGGCTGATTCAATTACTAAGGAGGTCCTGAATGCCACTGACCTGGAATCTTCAGTGGTACCCACTGTGAATTTGAAAGTGGCATTTAAAGCCAGCTAGTTTCTCTAAAAGAATCCATCCCTGTTAATATTCATACCAATGTAAAATGTATTGAATATTTACAAAAAAATCATTGAATGGCCAACATAATACTTGGGGAAGAAAAGATGAATTATTCCTCAATGGCTATGTTGGTCAAAAAGATTATAACACGATGCTCAAATGCTTAAGAGGCTTCTCAATGAAAGATATATTTTTTACCAGGAAATAATGGATAATAGAGTGGTCCAGTAAAATACCTCCAACTTATCAACAAATTTATTAAAATGAATCTACCTTCAATTTATACCGTTAATCAATTTTCACAGAAACTAAATATTCATCTTAAGATACCGCCTATAATATTGTGCACTTTTCCAGTGGATCTCAACAACTCCCACGACTGTTCCAACGCTTTTTTGATAACTACATTTATGCATTCCAGTAAATATATATATTAAACTGCTACTTTGGCACGCGAAACTCTATTTTGAAGCCTACCTTTGCGTACTATATTGCACAACCCATAATATACTTCGATTTATATAACCCGCCAGCGGCAAACGCTTAGTCACTCCTGTATTTCATTCTGCATTATTCATTACAAAAAATATGAACCCCATAAAAATTGGTTCAACGATAAAATCACATGCATTTTCGGACAATATATCACAACTATACATATTCATGCAGTACAAAATAATTAGATGTCTCCTCCTTGCACACCTTTCCCACCCACGTTCAAAGAACCTAACAGAAGAGAGCCAAAGAGCGTCTTTCCCACAACCAGGGAGCCGAGTGCCCATAAATAGCAACTTTGATATCATTTTTTGAATGCCACGCCGCTACCTTTCCAGCAACAGTCTTTTGTTGATTGGTGTGAGTCCTCCGTTGCAACTGGTAGAAATATTTCTTTTAAAAGTAAGTTTAGTTGTGTATATGGCATTAGTGTAACAAAAATAAAGAAACATTTTTAATAAATAGATATTTTTTTCGTGAAATACTGTGGAATTATGAAAAGTATATAATTCTTTGCTATTAGTCTGAAACTACCGAAATTACTTTCTTTCACCAAAGCACATGGTATTATCGTACATTAATTCGTGCTGTGTTATGTAAACCTACAGTGTTTAATGACGCCGTAAAATTTGGCGGTGTAGCTCTAATGTACGCCATATAATGGTATGGATTTTTGTTCTGTTATAACTGGTAACTGCTGTGATTTTCAGTTCCAAAATGGCAGGAGTAGATGCAGCTATGGTGCAAGAGGCAATACAAGGGCAATTAATTAAGGTGGTTGAACAATGTGTGGATGCCGAACTCGAGCATCTAGAGACATTGGAAAAAATGGATTCGGACGATTTAGAGAGATTGCGAGAAAAACGACTCGCAGACATGAAACGTCATTCGAAGCAATTACTGGAGTGGAAGGCATTGGTAAAGTATTTATTTAACCTTCTGTAAAGTGATTTCCTGATTGATATCATCTGCCCTTTCCAAAGTATGAATTGTTTATTGATGACACTTGCCGAAGTCAATAATTTATGTTTGTTTAGGGTCATGGAGAGTATAGTGAACTTACCGAAGAAAAAGAGTTCTTCGAAGCTGGGAAAGTCTCAAAGGGTATTGTTTGTCACTTCTATAAAGATGGTAGCCCACGCTGTAAAATTGTTGACCATCACATGCGAAGACTGGCGCCCAGGCATCCGGAGGCCCGTTTTTGCAAGTTAAATGTTGAAAGAGCGCCGTTTTTGACTGGTAAGTGCTAATTTATGCAACTTTTGGCAAATGATTTAGAAGTACTGAGATTTCAAAAATATTTTGTACTTTCAAGTAATTGTGCTACTTTACAACCAGTCGAGTCATACTGTAATGCCACTTGCATTTGGAGTAAAATTTCTTGCGATTTGTATCATTGATGAAGGCCATAGCAAGTTGGTTCAGTATGCTCGTAAATATGCATCAACACATACAGTATGTAAGGCTATATTAAGAGAGTATTGGGAATGGAGTAACGCTATTTTCTATGCATTTTGTCAGTTCTTGATGAAGTCTTTGAATACTCCAGCCAAATAGTTCTTTCAAAGTAGATCTGTAAACTTCCTTATGAGCAAATCCAAGGAAACGGCACGAAAGGAAACGAAAAAATTACCACACTTAAAAGATGCAAATTAATTCAAGGGGCAAATGATAGTTGAATGGGTTTAAAAACAGCTATGGTTCTTAAAAACTACTTTCTAGAAAAGATATGACAATATCTTAATCAAGATGATGTTGAGTGCCTGACCACAATAACTCTTCCAGCTGATTCATGCATAACACTTACCTCCCATCTTAAATGCGTTTAAGTTACTACAGGAAGAGTTTTATTAATGTGGCATGGAGAAACTTAGTGAAAACAGTTTGACTGACAAGGGGGCTGTGCACAAAAACAAGTGATATGACTCCAAAGGGTATCATTAAGTTGGAAAAGCTGGAATAATCTAAGAAAGAAGTCTTTGCATTAATTTGTTAGCTTGAAATAAAGCTGGAATGACAGGTTCACAGATTTTTTAAAAGTTTTTTATGTTGCACATTTTAGCGTTTTAAAGCAATATCTTTTAGCAAAGTTTAGGTGAACTTTTATTCACCATAAATCTAGACTTTTAAAGTCTTTTGTCGGTTGATTTGAATGCCATCGAATGAGTTCTGTGTTGCCATGCACAACAAGTCATACTACTTTATTTAAAAATAAGGATTCAAAGTTGACAGTGGTATTTTTATTTTTCATCCTTGATGGTATATAAAAATACTAAATGGACAAGTAGCTCTGATAGCATATTACAGGTGTGCACTTCTTTAGTTTACTCTCTTGACAGTTCACCCATTTGGGAAGATTATTTCATGGCTTGCATGTGCAAACTCAAACATAACACTGTGGAAGAAAACTAAACTTTTTCGTGTTGTTTGAAAACGCTTGGAGCCAGGAGCCAAACTGAAAAACTTTGAACTGTAATTTCTCCAGAAAGGTCATTAGGGAAATAAAAGATGTGAATCATAAGTAGGTACTTACCAAATTCTCATTGTTCAGCATTACATGAGCCAAGTGATTACATGATTTTTCAAAATAAAGCAGACAACAAGACGTAATGGATTACATTTTCTGTTTGCATTTGAAGTTAAAGCATGTTCCTCTGTGAATTATTTCCTTTAAGTTGATGAAGTTATTCAGATCCACAATATCCCCAGCAAGCCAGAAAGTAATGAAAAGTGGAGAAGTACATCTACATAATACGCTGCAAGCCGCCGCAAGGGCGTGTGGCAGGGGATGTTCGGTCACCGCCCATAAAAGGGGAAGAAAACCGCATTCAAAACCAACTCATACGTGCAAACCCATACCCACAGTGGTGCATACATTCATGCAAAAATCTTATCATTTTACATGCATGGAAATGCATATCTACCTCCTTTCATTCTGCACGCATGCAATCACATATACCACCATCCAACAAACAACTGCACCTTAGGATGCACCAAGAAATTTATCCAGCATCGTGCAAGCTGGAATTGGACAAGGAGGAAGGCAAAATTCCACCACCTCAAGAACATGCAATATAAAACGCTCTCCTCCCCAAGGACACAGGTAGGGAATCTGACCTGATGCTACAGGCCCCCACAGAAAGGGACGAGGGAGGGATGGGGAAATTAAAAAAAAAACCTAAGGTGTAATACAGGACAATGAGACTAACAATAACTACAATGAAAAGGAAGATTTTTCACGTTGAACAGTTCACTATTAAAAAGTTTATTTAATGAAGTAGACTTTTAATCCATCTTAGCATCCATGTTCAATTTAATTTGATGAAGACTGCAACAAAGAATTTTTGTGCTACTGTATCAATGGGAGACATTCATGTCTGTAAGTCATGGTTTTGAAAGATCATTGTTTTACTGGAATCAAAAATTGTTGAAAACTGTAGAACAGCAGGGTCATTTTTGTATTTTTATTATGGTTAACTCGTTTGAAATTACATGTTGGTTATATATATGTATATATATATATATATATATATATAAATAACTGGTGGTAACTTTTTTATTACAGAACGTCTTCGTATCCGTGTCATTCCCACTATTGCCCTCGTGGCCGGGAGCAAGACTAAGGACTACATTGTTGGATTCACTGACCTAGGGAATCGTGATGATTTCACCACCGGTGTTCTTGAATGGAGAATTGCTCAGTCGGGAGCCATTAAATATTCAGGTGATCTTTCACATCCCCCTGATCCTGACGATGAAGGTGATTGGGAAGAGGTTGGTTCTACGAAGAAAGCCACACCAGCAGAAAAATACCGTTCTATTAGAAGTGGATTTGATGATGGTGAGGATGATGGCTTGAGTGACTAGCTGCATTTGTGTGTGGCAAAATAATCAAATCAAACCAATGTCATTATGACATTTTTTCAAAGGTACTGAAGGAAAATTGACCAGTTAAGATTTGGACAATGAAGGGTATATCCAGAAGATACTTAAAAAATATTGTGGTTATTCTGGAAATTCTTTGTCTATAAGACATTCCTTTGTTTGCTATCTTGTTTACACTTTTTGCCTATATTTAATATTTTTGGTCATTTATTTTGGAACACTAAATGTATTTTAGAAGTTGATATAACACTATTTATTATACACAAAAATTTTGTTATGCTTTTTTATATAATTACTGACACCAAATAAACAATATTTTTAATTACATACCATAGATTAGGATTTATTCACTTCGGGTCTGGCCATAGAACACCTTTTTTGTCTCGCATTGTCATACTTGGTTACAAAATTCCTGTGCAGTTTTCAATTAGTTTCTGTCACCATACAATAGTGCAACAAGCTAAATAAATTAGTGAAAATACTGGTTTTCCGTATTGATTTCATGAGGTAATGGTGACTTCAGTTAAAGACCACCTTTGTTTCCTGTCTTTCCCTCTCCCGTGGCATCTTTCTTTACTCCTCTCCACCCCTCTTTGGGTTCACACCCTATAACTCCTTGATGAAAACATAATTTTTCCCCATTTTTTGGAGTAATTGTCTTTCTGTTAATTTGGCACTCAGTATTATCGTTATATGTTTTGTGCGAATTAAGTAAAATTCCTGTCGGAAACTGCGGCAATTAAATTTGTGGAGTTATTTAATGTTTTGAAAATTTTACTTGAGAAAAAATAGTTCTATATACCTGGACCATGCAGATTTAACTTTTGGTTGGCCAGGAAGTTTTGTGAAACACGAGGCAGCATTCGAATTAAGGGGTGCATTTCATTTTTCCCTTCTCAAATTCCATTTGCATGTTGAATAATTGCCAGAAATTTTATTTGCACGTTGAATTATTGCCAGACCTTTGTGTATTGCCAAAATTGTGATTTCGAAGAAAATTTTATGTGGTACATTGAATTGCACCAACGCTTTGCTGAAGGATTTGTAAAGGATATGTTAAGTGCTAAAGGGTACTCTTGATGAAAATACCTAATATACCTTTACGTGGTTGTTAATAACAATTGTAATAATTTATTTTTAAGAAAGTTACGATTAATAAATATTAATGAATTGCTACAATTGCTGAGCAAATGTTAATTTTGTGTGCATGTAATTTCACACCATCATGTTGATAGACTGGTGGGCTATTGCCTCATTCATTTTCTGATGTCTTTCTTGTCTCATTTGTTTTCGGACATCTATTAAGACAGATCTCAATAAAAGAGCTGAATTGGAGCAAGTTTTGACTCTGGTATAATCGGAGATTTGGACTTCAAAGAGTCTTCGTTTTTGTTGAGCACATTGTCTGATCAAACAACTTCTTAATCACTGAAACAGAATAAACTGTATTTTGATTTTCCCTGATTTTGTTTGCTTTTCATCCAATCCTGGTTTTCTTCTTCAATCAATTCTTATATGAATAATAGTAGGCCATACCCTCATTTACTTTTCAAATTTGCATTTTTCCCTGAATACTTATGAAAATATTTTTAATGTTGTTTTAATAGTTCTGAATCCCTGATATATTCATATTTAGTTTTACATTTACAGCTTAATATTTTAAAAATTGAGTTTTTGCTTGTGCTCTTCAAAAAAATGACTGCAAATTTTCCTTTTTGTAGAGGTGGAAAATCAGTGTTAAAGTAATCCATCACTATGTTAAGATGGTTATCCTGCTGTACCTTAAATTTAAAATCCTTGGGCCCTGTCAAGATAATCAAAGACAAAGGTTATTTTTGCAACAAATCACTAAACACTCTAGGATAGCATTATTGAAATATTTTTTCCAATAGCATTACATCTGGGCTTTATGAAATCAGTATACTAAACACATGGAAGAGAAGGTCGTTGCAATAGCAGATAATGCTAATAAGGATAATTTACTCCAATCAAGTTCTATTGTAATTTTGCTATCCTCTGAATATATCTTTATGGTATTAGTTATTGCATAAAATAGAAATTAATGCATAAAACTGTTTATGTCAGATTTCAAGAAACTGCACGAGATGCTGCAACAGTAACTTTTAACTATTTATCCTGTTGCATAATATTCTCAATTTTTCCATGCAAAATGATGCATGCATTTTCATGCTGTTTCTTATTAAAGACAATTTTCAGTACTCTTTGGAATTAGGTAAAAACTAAAAAAGTTAGATTAAAAAAAAATTTGTGGAAAAACCAACTTATGAAAAGCAGCATTTATAAAATTTTTAATATCATTCAAAAAGTAACACCTACAAAAATACTGGTATTTTATTGCATTGAAAATTTTATCTTTAGATAGGGATTTCAGGTGTTGAGTAGTGCACGTAATTACATTCTACTATTACTGTGATAAGAGGTACTTCCTTTTGTATCAGGTGGAATGGTCAATTATAGGGAATTGTAATGCACATGTAATTCATTGAATGTAAAGGCACATGTAATTCATCACTTAGAAAAGTGATGAATTACATGTGCCACTGGTTGACATTAGGGCTTGCCGAGCTGTTTGCATGGAGCTAAGTATCTTTTTAACAAGTAGGTGGTAGCATTGTCTGTCGCCTTAGGATTGTAAACTATAAGTAAAATACAATATTTACATTCTGACCTCTTCAAATGCATTTATCGATGAAGGATTAGGCAATAATAGTATTTCTTTATGCCCTACCAGGCCTGCCATACACAAAAATGGTAACCTCTGTAAAATGATTTCTTTGGACAGTGAAATCACTGTGATTAAGAAATTATCATTCTGCGATTAGGTTCTATTGATTTTTCTTGGATGATACAGAGGAGTTGGACCTATATCTGGGGATATTTGTGGATATCCATAGCCAAAGACTGTGGCTTACTGGATCATTAGAGCAAGATTGATATCCCAGCTGGTAGGGGAATGTAGAATACTCCTGCAGTATCCCTGCTTGTCGTAAGAGGCGACTAATAGGGTGGGGAGACAACCCTGATATCAAACATGGGAATAAGGCTGTAGAGCAATTTAGATATGGTTGATCTCTGCATCAACTGGGTTTGTGCTTGCCTAAATATTAAGAGTCAGTGTTATGGTCTAATCAACGTCTGTGCTTTCATCTTTATTACTTGTGGGCCTGCATATTTTATCTTAAAACTTGTAATGCAGATGCATTTAGCCAATCAACAACCGAGGCAGGTCTACGCCATCGCTACTCAGCCTAAACTTTCTTCTGAGCTGTACCCTGAGGTGTAGGGGAAGCACTGACCACCTTCTACCACTCCCAGCTGTCATCAGTGTGGTCCCTCAGGTCATATTGCCCACTTTTGCCATTCCACTAAGTGTGATTGTTTCCACTTCAGTGGAACAACTCATATTTCAAAAGACTCCCCACTTCTTATTTGTGGGTTGTCTGGAACCTGGTCACCATCCATTAGATTACCCAAGCATAACATTGTTGAATCCAGGAAACCTGCCTACCCCGATCGCAACTTCAGGAATTAGTTAATTCTTGCTGTATTACCTAAACCTTGACAATTGAGGAAATGATGCTTAGCTGGACTCTTTAAACTTCTTGTAGATTGTTGTCTTGTAGTTACTGTCTCTATCCTTCATCAAAAGAAATTTTCATTCTTAGAGTTGAATTTATTGTTCGTATTGCATTGCTATTAACATGGCCTCCAGTTATGCTCCTCCGGTATAGGGTCATCATTTCATCCCCTTAGTAATAGATGGGAAAGCTTATTCTCATGACGTCTTGGTCATAGATTTAGGAGGAACCAATTACAGCAATTATCGACCAGACTTTATGGTCAAGGATGGATATTCCATTAACTTTGACATAATTGATCATACTAGATGACATAATAGATCCTTGCATTGCAGCAATAGTTTACCGCCCATTATTGATTTAATCACATTTAATGTTGCCAACCTGGATGAACTACTGTGAAATGTTCAAAAAGCATGGCACAATCTAAAGCAGAGCATGCGATTGGAAGCCATAGATAGGTATGCTTAATCAGAGTGCAGTCGAACTGTAAGGGTTTGAGACAGCGAAAGGAAAACTGGTACATTAAGGAGCAAGCTGTGCCCCAACTGAAAAAGTTAAGGAAAATGAAATTATAGAGATAGACGTTGCTAACATAAGGCCGCCAGAAACTTGTGATTCCGTGAATCTATGCTATTTTATTTAAGGGTTTTTCTGACGTTACCTCTGGACGAACCATAGTCTCATTATCAAGGGAAGAGATTTCCATGAAAGAAAATGGCTCCGAATTATTGTGTATCGAAGAAACTATGAAAGTAATCCCTTTGCAGATTTTGTGTTGGGCCCAGAATGATAAATTAGCGCAAAAGGAACTCGTCGCAGGGCGTTCTACGTCCCTCCCCATATTAGTGAAAGTATCTGAAGGAGTAGCTTCTGTTTTACTTTTTAATGGTGAGCTTAGTGAAAAAAATCCTCAAGAAAAGTTTTAGCGTAGAGGTTGAAAAGATTCACGAGGAAACAACTAATCTATGCTTAAATACAATCCACTCTGAGGAGTGAGAGCTTTGGCCTGAACAACCACCGACGGGAAGTTTTCCCTCCATTTTAATTTTGATGACGTAGCTATGGAGGCCTTAGAATCGCTGAAAATGCTTCTTCCCGAATTTGTCGGTATATTTGTGAGCCCAACTACTCTCGGCTTTTCTAATATAGAAAATATTTCATTGACGTAGGGGATGCAAAACCGATAAAAAAGGCACCTTATTGCGTACCTCATTCGCAATGCATCGCGTTAGATAAGGCCATCGAAGAAATACTGCAACACGGCGTACGTAATATCTCCTTTAACCAGTCCTTGGTTGACCCCAATAATCTTGGTGAAGAAAAAAGCTGCGGGCAATGATTCTGTCCAATACCATGCATAGACTGCCGCACCCTGGATAGTGTCACAAAAAAGGTGTTTCCGCGGCCTAACATGGGTGAAATTTTTTACCATTTACGCGATTCACATTATTTTTCCACCATGGATTTACGTAGTGGCTATTGGCAAGTGGATAGAAATGGTATGGAGTACACAGAGTTTAGTTACGCCGCACGGTCATTACGAGTGTAATGGGATGAGTTTTGGTCTAGCAAATGCACCTTCCAAATTCCTGCATCTCATGAATAGTGTGCTCTTAATGCAAGAATATGATTTCTATTTGGATTATATCCTAAGATATGGTCATGCATGGGAAGCCCATATTTCTGGCGAAAGGAAAACTTTTGCCAGGTTAAGAAAGGCGAAGCTGAAACTTGAACTCCAGAAATGCATCTTCCGAAAAAGGGTCAACTTTTTAGGACATCTCAGCAAGTCGTCTACAGCCCGATGACGAGAAAATCAAACTCATTCGGGAATTCCCGGAACCAACATGTGCGAGCCCTTTCTCGGTCACGCGGTGTATTACAGATAATTAATTTAAAATTGCCAACATTTCTAAACCGCTCACGAAGCTACTAAAAAAGGCATCACCATTTAATGGGGGCATTGAACGAAGTCAAGCCTTCAAAAAATCACGATGTTATCTCTGTACGCAACCTCATTTAAAATTTCCAGATTTTCCCGGGCAATTTATTTTGACAACTGATGCATCAAACTTTGCACCCAGTGGAATTTTGTCACACGAATTCGAGGGCGGGGTACGCTGTCGCATGCGCAAGTAATCTACATCACATTACCCCGCCAGGACGTGTGGCGGGGGGTGTTACGTCACCACCCGTAAAAGGGAACAAAACCACATGCATATCTCTACCCAGAGTGGCGTATGCATACATTCATGCAAAAATCTATTCATTTTACACGCATGTAAATACATACACCATTATCTAACAAACAATTGCAGCTTAGGATGCAGTAAAATATTTATCCAATAACGTGCAGGCTAGAATTTGATAAGAAGGCGAAAATCCACTAACGCTTGGACATGCAATGTTCTCCTCACCAAGGACACGGGTAGAGGTTGTGAACCAATGCTTCAGGTAGCAGGAGGGTTCCCCCATAGAGAGAGAGAGACGCTGGATTGAGGGGGGAACTTAAAAAAGACAGGGCAGCAAGAAATACACTAAAGAGCACTACAATATTTAATGTTTTTTGTCTTCTGGGTGGCCTCCCCTCGGAAGGACCTCATTTTGTCCACCCATTTCTTGGTCAAGTGGTAGGGTATTGGGAAGTATGACTGCAATTCTGGGCTGTTGAAGACGTACATTGCGTAGTATTCATTAATGACGTAATACCACTCACCGCACGCGGCCATGAAGCAGGCCAAGAGATAGATTATGGAATTATATATATGTATAAATTATTATCTTCCTGGATAGATTGTGTTTCTACCATTAACGACAGAACCCCACTTGCTCAGGCATGGGACAAAGTGAAGAAAATCTTCGGATCCAAGGGTTCCTTCGTCATCTTGCCAAAGAAGCAGGGTGGTGGCTTCACCCCCTGAAATAAGCGACACATACGCCAAGCAATGATGAGGGCTATGACGCAAACTTCGTAAACATAAAGAGGCGATGTGAGAGAGTCCCTCGTAATTTCGGCGAAGCTAGAACACCTGCAGAATACAATGTGCCCTTCTCACCCTGGGAACTTAAATCCGCCATCACAGACTCCCGTAACACCTCGCAAGGAATGAATCGAATACACAACGCTTTTCTCCGGAATCGGCGTTGGGGGAGTTGCTCAGTACCCTTAACCAATTGTGGATTGAGGGTAGTTTTCCTAATTCCTGGCAGGAGTTGGTAGTGATACCCTTCCGAAACAGGACAAGAACAAAAACGACCCGAACAGCTATCGTCCCATATCTCTCACCAGTTGCCTGTGCAAAGTGATGGGAAAAATGGTTAACCGACGTCTCGTTTGGTGCTTGGAGCGACGACACCTTTTCTCTGACTCTCAGTGCGGCCTTCGGCGTCCACGACAGACCTGGCGCGCGCTGACAATTTCATCCAGGAAGCCTTTCTGTTACGCCAACACGTCGTAGCTGTCTTCTTCGACCTTGAGGAGACCTACGATAGTGTGTGGCGACGAAAATTTTTAAACACGTTGCACAAGTGGGGATTTAGAGGGAATATTTATTTTAGGGCCACATTTATTTTTAAAAATTTAACAAATTGCAATTTTCGAGTAAGGACGGGCAAGTATTTATCCCGATACTTAATACAGGAGAACGAAGTACCTCAGGGATCATTGTGATGCTGAGCGTGACGTTATTTGCCTACGCAATCAACGACGTGATGTAATGCATCAATGCTCCGGTGATGGCATCGCTCTTTGTGGACGACCTAGCCATTTTTTTGCCGGTCGAGTCGACCGGCAAACGTATCCAGGCAAGCCGAGGTGACTAAATAAACTGGGAGACGGGTCGCAAAGGAACGGATTTCGTTTCTCCACGGAGAAAACTAAATGCGTTTGTTCCCACCATCTTCGCGGACACCACAAACCACCGACTGCTAAGCATGCTTGGCAGGAATCTCCCATTTTTTGAGTCCGTCTGCTTTCTCGGCATAATCCTTGTTCAAAAACTAAACTGGCGGGAGCATATCCGCGTATTACGCGAGAGGTGTCGTCAAACCCTCGTGTTTCAAGGTTTTTTAACTCACTCCACATGGAGAGCAGATGGGACTACCACGCTTTGATTGTGTCGAGGCTTGGTCCGTCCTACATGCTGACGCAGGGGAACCTTCGTTGGCAACCCTCAGGACCGTTTTGATGGACAATAATGCCTGTAAAGTATTATCTGTGAGGAATTACCTTTGTTTTAATTTCCTTTTTAACCCACGGTTTTTAGAATAATAAGGGGGGGAACAAACTCCAAACGGCCGTAAACAACAGTCGCAACTCTCGTCAGACTAATTGCTGTGTTGGTTCCCGCGAAAAACCAACACAGCAATTAGTCTGACGAGAGTTGCGACTGTTGTTTACGGCCGTTTGGAGTTTCCCCCCCCCCCTTATTATTTTAACCTGAGGCCGTAGAGCTCACGATTTTTAGATTTATTTAGCAAACGGAGAAGGGTCCTCGCCATTCGTTTTAATGATCTGATCCATGAATTCAATTTTAACGTTCCCGAAGTATGCTCGGTCTTTTACGCTATATACCCGCCTTGGTTAACACCAAAGTCGGATATTAAGTACTTGTCACACGCGCAGCCTTTAGCGTTCACGACTGAGTCGGAATACCAGCGACTCTTTAGTACCTTCCTCGAATCGCACTCCGACTTATTGCTATGTACTGATGGGTCGAAGTCGGAATCCGCCTGTGCGGTGGTCACCCGCTACCATGGAGTGATGAGGGAAAAACTGAGCACGTTTTGTAGTATATTCACCGCCGAACTGTCAGCTATCAGGACGAACCTAAAAGAAAACAACGGCTCCTTCCTCATCTGTTCAGACTCATTGAGCGCCTTAAAATCATATCGGTCTTCTCACCAATGCACCCGATAGTTCAGGAGATCCATTATACCCTCTTATCCCTTCAGAGAAAATAGAGCAGGGTATCCTTTATATGGACTCCTGGTCATGTGGGAATACCTGGCAATGAAAAAGCAGACAAACCAGCGAAGGAAGCCCTGGGCAAACTCGGGACCGATTCCACGTTGGTACCTGTGGAGGATCTAAAGGGAGCCTTGCGGAATTTGGATTTAAACTAGCGGAAACAAGCTTGGCGGTCCTTGCATAACAACAAACTTAGGGCCATAAAATCGGTCGTTCAATTGATCACGCGCGATAGGGTATTCTGCCCTCTTCACGGGGGAAATAGGGCAACATCGCTGCAATGTTTGTAACCAGCCCCTGTCGGTCTCTTCGTTCAACCGTCGTCCGAGAAAGTTGTCTTTTGCCCTGCTCGCCGACCTGCCCCTTCGGTTTTACAGGGCCCCAGAGCCGTCTTTGTGCTCTTCTCTGTGCCGCCGGCCGGGTCCCTTACCTCGGTGGTCGCCGCCCGACGCGATGGACCGCCCAACTGGGCCGTTCCCGTGAAACCCCTCTCCCTTCCCTGGTTCGGCCAGCGCGTCGCCTTGCCGGCTGTGCTTCCAGGCCGCCCGGCCGGGCGCCTTATTCTTCCCCCTTTCGTCTTTCCCCGTTTCGTCCAAGCCGTGTTTACTCTATTTATGCAGTACCAGTAGGCGATGCGCTATAGACTGCCCATTCGTGGGCATCCTGTCGCCGGTCCTTACCTGCATACCCGGAGCTCGCGCGACTCTGTATTGGACCATGGCGCTACTAAATTACGTCGCAGGACTATACGCCGTTCCTGTTCTCGACTCCCGACATCTCCCCAGCATCCTCATGTGAATCCACAGTGCAGCGCTTCTGAACCTGCAGTCGTGAAATGTGTGATTTATTCCCGTTCTCCACTCACTGAATCTCCCCAACCACCGCCTATGCTTCCTCGGTGCGAACCTTCTGTCCCTACCATGGTAAACTGCGTGGATCATTCGCTTGCCGCGCTCCTGGTGAGTGAACGCGATGCCCTTCTCGCGGATCCGCTGCCACTACGTCTGTGACAGCTACGCCTTCCACTCGTGCCCCGACGTCTGGTGCCCTTGCCTCCCATCGCAACTCTTCTGCTCCTACTACGATGCCTCAGCCGGACACAGCCGCTGCCTCCTCAGGATCCGGCCCGGCCTGCTTTCCTCTTCCCCACCCGGAGCCGATGGACATTGGCAGCCGGCCGCTGATGCAGCAGTTACGATTGGCTCCGCGGGTCTCGATTCCGGTGATTTCCAGTTGGTGACAAAAGAAACGTCTCCATCACATGGCTTCCGGCGCCCTCTCGGCGATTCCTTCCCCCCTCCAGTGAACATTCACAACCGGCACACGCTGCTGTCCGATGCGGCTGCGCAGCCTCCCTTTGTAGCAAGTGCACAGCTTCCGTCTGTGTATCCCCCGTGTCCGTCTTCTTTGGTCCCGGTTTCATCTCCGGTTGCCGGAAAATGCCGGATACCACCTTTCCTCTTGGCAGACACGTCCAGGTGGTCGGATGACACGGGCCTGTAACACTCCTCCGATTACCGGCGCCCATACCGCCGTAATTCGGTGCAGTAATCTGGAGAATTACTGGGCCGTCTCCTCTGTTTTACGCGACTTAAAGGTGCCGTTCGTTATCGACCAACTCCAAGAAAATCGGTGACGCGAATTCGCCCTCCGAGGCATCCTTCCATCCATTACTGAATTGGAGATCTTGTCAAACCTGCAGTCTCTTGTTTTTCCTGTGATATCGTTTCGCCGCATCACCTCCACGCGTCCCTCCAACATTGAGCTGCCGTTGGCACTCGCGAAATTCCCCGCTATCCGTTCCGCACGTGCCACATCGTTGCGGACAACACTATTGACTGCGAGACTTTCCTCGCGATCTCTTCTCTCACGGGCCTCCTTGTCTCCTCGACTATTTTTAGGAAACTCAATGAACCTGTGCAATGCCACCGACACTGGGTCACACCGACAGGATGCGTCTTTACAGGCCGATCATTCGCCCGCAGTTTCTATACGCTTGCTCCGTGTTTGCCAAACGGAAAACGCTCTGGCGTCACCTTGAGACCATCCAAAACAAGGCTGTTCGGTCGTTACTCCAAGTGAGTTGATTCACTAGAATGGCCGATGTGGGAGCGGCGCATTAACTCCCGTCTGTCGCGGAGTTTATTCGCTCGCAAGTCGCGTCTTCCAAATCTCTCACCGTCTGGAATTCCGATGCTAAAAACCATCTGGGACTATGATCTCGGGGAGAAACACACGTATACCCTGCCTAAAGATATTACTTGCCTATGAGACTTATCTGTCTGTTAATTTTAAATTTTCTTCATAGCAATAAGCAGCTTCACGTCCCAACGGATCTCTTCCTCCGTCCGTTCTTATGTTTTTTTTGGTATCATTTTATCCGCATCACAGTACTGCTACCACCCTCTTCCGTTCCGTTCCCTATCGGCTTTTCTTTTTTTGTAGGTTAAGATTTCATATTTCAAGATTTCATATTATTTCATAAAAACTCACTTGAACAGCTTCAATGGGGAATTCTCAGCTATAGATCTTTCTAGATGTAAACAAAAAATTCCGGGACCGTAAACTTGAATGGCACTAAATAGTAATAATAATAATAAATATGAAATAAATAAAAAATAATATGAAATAATAATAACAAATTTAAATAAATAAAAAAATAATATTAAATAATAATAACAAATTTAAATAAATAAATAATAATAATAACATTAAAAAACACCACACAAACACACAAATTCGAAACAAATAATTAAAGTAATAAAATAATAATAATAAAAAATAATAAAACAAACTTACAATCACTCGATCACTAGGGTGAGTCACGAAATAACTTTCACTCTCGCGAATCACATTTACACACACACTCAGGGTTTGCAAGGATCCCTCCTATGTCAGTGACCCGTCAATCACACAAATAAATGAAACTAATAAAGGATGTAAATAAACAAAACAACTTACGTGAATACACAGTCACTCAGGTATGCTCGAAAACATTGGCCTTTGTGATTCACATACTCACACGTTCAGGGTTTACCAGGATTCCTCCCAGTCCAGGGACCCGCGAATCACACGAAAATAACTAAACGGAAAATAAGGGACTTCGGTATAAACGCAGCCACTCAAATCACTCAGGTGTATCGGACCTTTGTGAAACGCAAGCACTCACTCATTCAGGGTTTACAAGGATTCCTCCTATGGCAGGGACCCGTCAGTCACACAAACAAAATTAAAGAACTAAAATTGTGGGTAGGTAAGTGTCTAAGAAAACCTGACACCAGGTGTTTCGCCTGCAAAGCAGGCCTCTTCAGAGAGGAATGAGAATTCCGTTGGGGAATTTTGAAAGAATGGCTAATTGGGAGGGAGAGGGCCAATTGGGAAAGTAAGGGGTGATGCAAGACATATTTTAAGGGATGACCCCAACTCTCTGAATAAGAATTTTAAATTTTTTTAGGGAATCTGACTGAATGGGAGAACTTCAATTGCGGTATCTTTATTTTTTTAAATGCTTTTGTTTTAAAATATTTGTTAAAATTTTATTGAGGTTTTAAACGTTTTTACTGTGGTACAAAAGGATTACAGCTGTCGATGCACCCTAAAAACTTTAACTACTATTATCAAGTATAGTTTCTTTTCCTTTCGTCTCTTCCCCTTATATAGATAGATAGCGCCAACGAATTCATTGTCTGCCCAAATACGTCGGTTGCGTCTTTTTAGACGAATTCATTGACGTTTGAGAAATTCTGTTTTGCCGGATGTAGGAAAACTAATTAATTCTCTTCAATATGTTTGCAAAATAGGTATTACCATATTGATTGATTTTTCAATAATATACCTTATTACATTTATGTTCAGGGTAAAATGACCTAATTATTTTGACGATGTTTCTCGTCAAAAATATGAATCCGTATAGAAAAACTTAACACTTACTTCTGCTGCTTTAATGCTTTCAATAACATTATTTGCGTTCACGAACTCCTAAAACCGGAAGTCTACACGAGAAGTAATATTTCCATCATCATGAAAGTAATGGAATATTTTTGGAAGATACTAAATAGAAAAGAAAGAATGCGGTTCAGGAAATGTCGGTGAGTGTTACCATAAGGACGTGAATTCAACGTTGAACGAAATCCGCAGTAAAAAGAGCACACCTACTTTTTCTCTTTTCTTCCCCATATGGTAAAGACATCGATGACAACTTTGCCGGCCTTATAAACTGTACTGCCGCCCTGGCGGTAACATACTTAACTTTTCCTTTCCAAATACTCCGAAGTTACATCATTCAACTGTTTTCTTTTCTCCTTCTATAGAGACTCGAGTTCTGTCTACCAGGTGGCAGAGTGTAATATCGACTGCCGTTTGATGGATCATTGTGTACGGTCGACCTACATTATGTGTTTGTAGTGGTCGTGTCAGTATCTGTCAGTAGCTGACGCTTATGATAGGTCTTCATTTCACATGTGTGTGTGGAGCGAGTGCCCTGGCCACAGGCTCAAGTTTCCTTAGCTTGAAAATTAAACGCGCCCTTTAGGTAGAATAGGCGCCATGTTTGGGGACGTCGGTTCATCATCGGTGGGCGGAGTTGCGTCGTAAACAGTAAAGCGGGAGGCAGTGGCGTTGTCTGGTAATGCAGGAGACGACGAGATGAACTCATCGCCGTCGGCAGGCCATTCCCTGGCCATTCGCCACGAAATACAACGCTTTGAAAGCGTGCATCCATCAATTTACGCAATATACGACCTCATAGACCTGGTGCCGGATCCCATGGTGGCCCAGCAAGTTCGCGATCACGTCGTCTGCATTGAAGGTGAGATAAGCACTCCACGTGGTTGTCTTCTGCTTCGTATCTGCCAGATCTATTGGTGAAGCCGTGATTTCTCTAACATAAAGGGATTGGTTGAAGTGCATCGTTAGTGTAACCTCCAACTGTCAACTGCGTGACCTAGCAGTTGGTCATGTGTAATTGATCAGATCGATTGACAGCTTTTCTATTCGATTATGCATTTAGGGATAAACAATCATGATATTAGATTAGTTGTGTTGCCATTATTATAATGAGGGCAGTTGTACTCCAGAATGATCGCTATTTAATGTTATTCGTCGAGTATATATGAATGTGGCAATATTCAGCTGTTTATGATTTGATTTTTCCTGGAGAAGTACATTTTAATGCATTACTGCTGTTGTCATTCCATATATTCCACACTTTGTGCATTGTCATTCTTTAATCCTTCGTCTGCTAGCTTTGGTAATTCCGTTGTCTACAATATCTGCAACCCAGGTAATTCAGTTATCAGCGAACATTGGCTTCTGTTTTAACGAATGGTGGGGATCTAAGGTGGTCTTACATTAACGATGTGACTATTATGTATGCTGCGTACCCTCAGCGGAAGTCAGGCGTAGGTGGTAATGCCTTGTCCTTTTATGGGATATGACTGGCCGTATGAATCGTGCCAAGCAGGTGGATGTCTCTTCGTTCTAGTAGTAGCTACGGACTTGGCTCGAGTCAGTTTAAACCTTTGCTGTTGCAAATTCAGGTAAAATTCTCTTTTTTCTAGGTAGATAAGCAATGAGACAGTTTTTTTTGTGTTTGTAGTCGGGTGGTTTATGCATGTTAGTACGACGGCATTTCTATTTCTGCGAACCTTAATTATTTGTTTTTACCCTATTTTATATTTCGCACGAATACCTCGGTGGTATAGTGTGCCTATTATTTCATTCACTAATGATCATTTATCAGTTGTCGAAGTATCGGAAGATGAACACTCGTATGGTTTAGCAGTCACATTTTGTTCTATAAATACCGTGGCGCGGTTAGCCGTTTTCCTATGGCTTCTGTACTTTGGGTCCCTTTTCACGTAACCTATTTAAAAGGATGTAAGAGTATTCAGTTTATTTAAATTTCCAATCATTCTTAAGGCTACAAGTAAGTCTTTTATTCACTCCTTGTTTTGTACCATCGCGGCCTTTTTCCCTTAAATGTTGTAAATTCTCAAGTGAAGAAAAATTCATTATAAACCCTTATTTATAGTATTATGGCTGTTTTAAGATGTGTCGACAGTGCATGAAGCACGTTTAATTTATTAGTGTTTGATAGTGTTGAACTATTGTAGTATTTTATTCTGTTTCACTACCAAGAGAAGTTATGGGATATGACTTATGTACCTGTAGGCTCATTGAAGTTTAGTGTATTTTCAAGCTATATCCAATGGCTTTCCTTCAAGGGCACCTTGACCCTTAACCTTTTAATGTACTTACTCAAGGAGTTCTAATTGCTGCTTCCAGATTCCCTCAGTGTTGACTGCTTGAGTTTTTGGCCATAGCTCAAGTAATTTCACAGGCATAAGGATTTGTTGCCAAGAGTGCTCTTACTGGGACATAGTGCATATATGGATCATGCATCTGACTTGCCCCTCTCCTTTTTTCATTCCAGTAGTTTGTGCCTAGATTCCCACCTAAGGCTTGATTGGAGGCCTTCAAGAATATTTTTTATTACTGCAAATGTGACACTTTTTAGATGTGCAAAGTTTAATCGAGTGACTCCCAAAATCCTGAAGAGAATCCTTGCTAAGTTCTGAAGTCATGAGTGAAGTGTTGGGACTATATAGGGACCAGGGCCAGAAATGGTTCTTATTGGGAATATGTCAAATGATCCGGAGAAATGGGTACCTAGTCAGCAATAGGTATTCAATATGTCAATTGAATTATGTAGAGAATGTTTGCAACAAAAAGAATTCAATAATGGGAAAACTACTGAAACTTTAAGTTGACTTTCCACATTCACGCTTACGAGAAGATTGCCTTAATGTGGTGATTATTTATCTTTATGCCTTGACATGGCATCACATGCTGAAAAGAAAATTATGAGGATTGTGTACAATGTAGCAAGAAGGAAATTATATTAGCCGATGAGGTTGATCCATTTGCCATGCTATAATAAGATGAAAGGTGCATATTTTAGGTCATGTAAACAGTTGTAGTACATCTAGCGTTATTCACTCCTGGGCATTTAAGAAAGTTTGAAGTTTTTCTTGTTCTTCATGTTGTCCCTACTGTTTGTAGATGGAATTGGGTGTAGAGAATCTCTGTCGTTAGGAGCCCTTGTCACAAACCTTCAGTTCCATTTTGCTGCCTTCTATAATTCCAACATCAGTTGAGATTGTGGCTTAACTGAAAGCTGAAGCATTTCTCATGGAATTGTTTTTGGCTTCTTGAGGTTGTATAGAAGGTGATCTAAGGAAATTATCGTAAATACTTACCGTGGTGGGAAAATCTTGTTCCTTACATATTGCAATCAACAATACAAGGGACCCACATTTTTTTAAAAAGGAAAAGGTAAATACTAAGGCAATTCTCCCTCTTTGCACTGACTACATTAGTGTACCAACCACTTACTGTCCTAATTATTCATGTCCAGGAAAAGTTTTTGGTAATTATGTAAAAGTTCAAATTATAATTTTTTTTCAAGGAATTAATAGAGCTGTAGTCTTGTGGGTCATGCAGTATCTTTTACATGTTATAAAAATGAGTTTGAGGGAATGTGATTCAAATCAGGAGTGTCTGTATGTAACCAAGCCTTTGCAAGAAGAATGGTGGTATGTCAGGAACATGAGATTGAGGTTTAAGATTGGTTATAGTGCTATAAGTTAGTGGAATTATTGGATAAAACTGGAAGAACATTTGGCATCCAACAAAAATATTAATCCAGCAAGACATGAATGTAACTCATTGAATAGGGATGAGTGTCATAGAGTGCAAGAACCATCATAGGATAGCTGGAAATTTGTTACTTAATAATTGTAAGGACAAGGATTAAAACAAAAAAGATATTAAATGATTATAATTGACAAAATGTAAAAATGCATCATTGACTGTTCTAATTACCTTATGCTTTTACTAAGTGTTTATCTACAAATCATTTATTTAATGAACTAATCAGTGTATGTGACTAAATCTCATGCATACACTGCAAGTTAGTGACCTAGCAGGAGCGCAAGCACCTCTAAAATTAATTTGTGGAATTTGTTGTGAGGGAGTTACAAATTGACTATGTTAGCAATCTTGGAAAATATTTTTGCATGTCTTTCAATTCCTTTCTACCCTTGCTTATCACAATCCAATACTTAAAATTGGAGAAAAGTAATTTATTATTAGTTCTGAATGATTCCCTGCAATATTTTCGTTATTTATAGACAGGATTGGGTTGACAAAATATAGTGGCAGCATTAATTTTTCTAATAAAATTTGTTATTGAACATTAGTGTTAACAAGTATAGATTTCGATTACCTACACAGAATTCACAATCATGAATTGTCCTATGCCTTCACCTCACAATCATTATAAAAGTCATATGCCTTGGAAAAGTTAGACCTTTGTTGATAAGGCCAGCCCATAGCACCAAGTTTTTAGGTTTGTCTATTGATGAGTTAAACTAGGGAATCCATATCAATGAACTCTGTTCCACTTTGGCAAAAAGTGGATTTATTCTATGAAATCTTATGAAGATTTTAGATATAAACATACCAAAAACGTACTTTACCCTTTCAGGATTCACTTCGTGGAATTGTTTGATGTCCATATTAAATAAGTTTGTAATTTTCCATGAAAAGTATAAACTTATTTTTTTAATTAGGTAATTTACCAGTTAAGGTAGGTTTTTGGATGGACACAGCTATCAAATAAACATTTTGTAACTCCAAACAAAACCCAACCCAGCAACCTAATCTACATCAAACTTTTATATATATATATACATAAATAAATTACAAACATATATTTTCTATATATATAACCGTATGCATAGTAATCAACCCAAAGGTCGGTTTGGTAGGTGATGGTAGAATTCACCCAACGCTAAGCCCAATAGCATGTGAAATTCAGACATTAGGGTATGGGGGCCAGTTCCTTTTCATGTGCTGGTTATGGTTTCCCAGGAAGATCTGGTCCCCGAAAAATCACACAGCTTGGGTGGAGCTGCAGGTGCCCAGAGAGGCTTGCCCGGGAATCAAACAATCAATAGGCCAGCACTCTCTACTACTGGGACCCACACACACACATATTATGATAATTAGTCTTCATATTTCATGCATCATTTCCTTTTTGAAGAACTCTCAAGGCCAGTTAGACCCTTTCCACATTTCCCTCCGGGGCACTTTGAAGGAATTCCAGCCATACTTTAAACTGTATGCAATCCCCAAGGGGGGAATGTAAAGTCCAGTATGATACACAGGATTAGCATAAAAATACACTTGCCTACCCATTCCAGCACAGTGAAAGATGTCACAACACCCACTGAATGTAGATATTTCTTCAACAAAGCAGAAAATTTGTGTGCAATAATCATTTGTTTTACTTTTTTCTTTTGTTTTCCTACATTTTATCATCTCACTTCATTCACTTCAGATTCATTCGTAAACAGTCAAGAGTGGACACTGAGCCGCAATGTGCCAGACCTCCGCCTTGGGATTCTCGGCTCTCTCTCCTCGGGCAAATCAGCACTTGTTCATCGCTACCTCACGGGCTCCTACATGCAGGAGGAGTCGCCTGAAGGTGGACGATTCAAGAAGGAGGTTGTGGTGGATGGGCAATCCCACCTGTTGCTCATTCGGGACGAAGGTGGTCCCCCAGAAGCGCAGGTGAGAGGAGAAACCGTTGGCAAATGCAATGAACTTGGCGGTAGAAAACAAGTTGATGCTCACCTCAAGCGGGATATGAACCAGTGTACATACCTCGATTTATGACCAAGTAGTTGAGCCAGTTTAGCCAAATACTGAGTTTGTATATTCTTGACACTGCGAATCAGGAAGTGATTTAGGGGAACAAGATATTCTGAAGAATTAACCGTTCATGCATGCATCTTCAAGAAGTGATAAACTTTCAGTCAGGCAAATGCCGTACCACAGTTCATGTGGTTAAAGTCAGTTATTAAATCTGTGTAATGATAAACACTTAGCTATTCCACGTATAAAGTTTTATTAAAGACCTAGGTTTCGTTACAGTGCACCATCTTCAGGTATTACATAATGATGAAACCTAGTGTAAATATAATGTTTTATACGGACTTTTAATAATGAAACCACTTTACTTTTCCACATAAACTTATGTGGAAAAGTAAAGTGGTTTGATTATTAAAAGTCAGTATGAAGATTTTCCACCAAGTTACGCCGGAAACTTTTTTTTTATATAACGTTTTATGTCAAAAAGCAAAGCGTCTTCTTTTATCTTGAGGGATTTCCACTATGTAACACCAGAAACTGTTATTAAACCTACAGGTACATTTGACTAAGATGCTTTCAAAGAAACAGTGGTATTGCCTTAGCGATAACTTCACCAGGATCATCCACTAATCTACAGATCTGAGGAATTTTCTCTGTTGCAAAACTCAATGGCATTAGAGTTGCTATTATGCATTCCTGTTCTTTGTTCAAAGAAGCTGTTGGGTCGATTTTTTTTTCATTCCTTAAATTGAAAATTCAGATGCCGTGTTTTATATGAGGGGCCTCCATTACGATGTTTGGTTTAAGCACAAGCCATCTCCTCCACAACTTCCCAAGTCATGCATGGAACCCTGGTGCATGTTCCCTGTTTTTTCAGTAAGCCTTAATTATTAATTGCAGCATAAACTAGTCTACCAAAGTCAAAGCAAATGCACTACCGTATTTTATTCAGTGATCCGTTTGTGTAGGGAGAAAGCAGTTTATTCTATTTAGATGTAATTCCTGAACTATAAATTATTAAATAAATCCTGACATAATGAGTGTTCAAATAAGCTTAAAGATCACTTACTGAGTGCTCATTATTACAATGCTTCTTGTATTTACATCACAGCCCGTTAGCAAATTCCCTTGTGTTTCAGGATAGCATAACCATGACATTGGTAATTTTGTGAGTGATCTGTGGATGTTCATTCAAAATACTTGAATTGACTTGAATAATTTTTGTAGCATGTATATTTTTCTCTCTGAAAACAATTTTTAAATTGCTTGTAGCACAATGGTTTTTTTCTTTTTAGAAATATATGTATATATTTATTAGGTAGCTATGATTTTTTTCCACTGAATTTTTTAAAATTTTATAGTAGAAAGTTAGATTTAAAAGTCATATTTTATTGTGAAAAAGAAGTTCAGAGTTTTCCATTGGATTACATTATACATTACATTTTTGCTTGGTTTGAGTGGGAAATACTGGTAATAAGTTCTTCGTAAGCATATGAAGTAATTATTTGAAAATTGCTAATAACATTCCATATTCTAATCACTCAAACCTATTAGTCTGAAGATGCATTCAGCTGTTCTATTATAATTAATATTTAAATGTTCTGTCCAATACACAATGAAACTCTTCAGCTAGTCTACAATACTGCTGTTATTAATGAGGTTCATTCTTTTTCTGGAGAAGTCCATTAGGAGGTCAAGGGGCATAGCAGAAGGTCTGTGGTATCCCATTGCTACCTTGATTATTCTTGCCCTTTATTCAGATTTTGAAAGAAATTCTGAAGAAATTCTTGATCAACTTAAGTAAAGAGATGTCATAGTTTCTTTTCATATCAGTGTAATTATATTTCTAAATGATATTGTATACTAGGGACGTGGGCCAAGAATGTCTTCAGCACTCTACACTTTCAAAAACTGTTTTCAATCCTCCATCATGTACCGGCTAACCATAAACATTCATGTTGTGTTTCTCTTTTTATAATCAAATTTACAGACATAGCTCAGATCTTTAGGAAAGCTGTCTCCCTATTTGTGTTATTGATGCTTTGGGTGAGAATTTGAACAGTTGGTCATCAAAAACTGTCAGATTAAATCTTTGAAAATCTTTGTTTACCTATACAGACAACTTAAATGCTTACTGTGAAGTGGTAGGTTCATTTAAAGTATTAGTATCCAATAAAATTTATGGTGACTCTATTTAATTATAATGGAAGATAATATTTAATTATAATGGAAGATAATATTTAATTATAATGGAAGATAATATAAACAGCAGTTCTTCATGTTACAATGCAAAACCCTTAAAGTAACTGAAGGATGTTTCCTGAGGCTTGAAGTTTAGTCTGGGATTGATTTTTTTCTTTATAAATGACCACCAAATACAGCATCTTATACTTGTAATTGGGTTGATATGGTAGGAGAACAAATATGATCAGCAACATTTAATATAAGTGTGTGGTTGCAATGCATGTACCTCTACATCTCTGCTGCATAATACTGTGCACCCTCCACATACTGCAAATCATCATGTTCTTTGAGTGAAAGTAATAACCACAGTGCTGTAGCAAGAATTCAAGAGCTCTACGGCCTCTAGGTTAAATAATAATAAGGGGGGAAAAACTCCACTGGCCGTAAAAAAAAGTTTTTTACGGCCAGTGGAGTTTTTCCCCCTTATTATCACAGTGCTGTAATTTAAAAGTGCAAGGTTCATAAAATATTTCTGTTAATTTTCTCTCTATGCTATCCCTTGTTTAATAGGAATGCCAGATGTATTGGCACAATCAGCTTTTCAGAGAGAATAAATAGTACAATAATATAAAAAGTATACTTTTTTAGATTTTGAGCACCTCGAAATTAGAATCTGTCTGGAATCTCATGCTTGTAAGAATCCTAATTACTTCACTTTGAAATATCTCTCTGTAGAAAAGTCTCTCTACAGGGACTTTTTTGTAGAAAGAAGTGTAGTTCTTCATGCCTACATTCATTTGTTTCCTTTGAAACAGGATAAATTGTCATTGGAGAATTTAGGTGCAAGTAACAGTTTCTGGCTTGGCATTATGTAGCATGTTGTTGAGGACAGATTAATTATCAAATCTTTCACTGAATTTGGATTAGCTGAATTGAATTTAGCCTTCCCCTCATAAAGCTGCAAGCCCTTCTGCGCATGTAAACAAATTGTGGAACTAACAGATCCACAAAATCACATGTAAATAATGTGAATTATGTTGATGAACTTTTCAAAAGTATCCTCTTACAATCTTAGATTAGTCTTTCACAGATTTTCCATCTATACCATTCCTCACTTCGATCCTGAGTTAATTGATTGCCACCAGTGAAGTTAAAATTACAGTTTGTCAATTCCCTTCTCCACTTTGCTTTAGACTAAATCATATAATCCATTTTAATGCTGATAAAAAAAGTCAGATAGTACAAATTCTGTTAGTATTTAGTATTCTAAAAGTGCTTTATGTTGATTGAACACCTTTCCTGAAGGGATAACTACAGAAGAAAGTTCTTTGGTGTTTTTAAAATAATGAAAAAAGCTGGAATGGTTACTTGGAATTGCATTCAGACATTCATTCAGGATCACTTGCCAACTTCAGACTAATTATTTCTAATTTGGTAAGAAGAAGAAGTTTACAAGGTATTGTTATGACTACAGTCTTACTTAACAAAAAATTTTGCAAATTCATAGTCCATTATTCATATGACTTGGTTACCATGTGTTTGCATAAAATATGGATGCAACTTTATATTTAACAATTTAATGTGGATATTGCACAAAAATTTTAATGTAAGCAAGTGTGGGTGAAAAATGTAGGTCCTTTATCTAAATTGGTAATCTACTTTCCTTATTGAGAAATAATAATAAGTGCGTTGACTATTGTCATTGTACCAGGTTTCTCATAACATGCTGTACTCATTTTGTTAGGATTTCACTAGGAATGACTACAGTTTTCCTTTGTTTTTCCAAAAATTAAGTTACTTATCTAATATTATGTTTCCCAGTTATCAATTCCCTCCTTGTGAAAGCTTCTTTACCAAATACACATCTTTCTCTTTTGTCCCAACTATTATAATCATTTCAGTCCAAAACACTTCCGAGGTAGGAAGCTTTCCACCCAATCTAGTTTATGAACTCCTATTTTAATGTTCTACTTAGCCTCCCTCTTCCTCAATAAAAGCATATCCTTCGTTTTGTTTACATTGATTTTCATCCCATACCTGTCATGCTGATATTAACATGTGCTCGGCAATGCTTGCAACCCCTTGGCTGACTGACAAACTCAAGCTTGATCATCTGAAAACCTAAGTGATTTTATGAATTCCCCACTGATTTTCATTCCTATTTCCAGTTCTTCCCAAGAATTTTTTTTAACCGTTTCCTTCTTATATATGTAGAAGAGAAAAGGTGGTAATGGGGGATTGGGATGGTGCAGTGGCTAACGTATAGGCTTCCCACTGGGCTCAGGTTCAAATCCTGGTTACAACAAATATATCTATCGCCTAAGACCTGTTCAGCCATCTAAGATCTGTTCAGGCTGCAGATAAGTCACCTATCCCACCTATCTATTCCTTATTCTTTATTTCTTTCTTATACATTATTTCTTTATTGTATGGTTCCTCTTTTTATTCCTTCCATCTGTTCTCAATCTTTTCTGGTTCAATTTATAAGAATTTCTTGACTTACATTTGATTGGTGCATGGATTTTCCCTTCTGCTTAAAACTGCCATTTTTAAAAAATGGAATACAGATGTGAACATTATATTTGGTTTAATGTTGTTACTTACTGATGGTATGCAATTAGAAATATTTTATGTACTTTATGCCATTTTTCTTTGGAGATATTTTTGTGTAATGTACTGGGGCTTTTCTTGAATTACTTTCACTTACAGTGAAATAGTGTCGAAGGAAATCCGCTCAAAGCAGTTTTGGAAATTGAAACAATTGAAAACTGACTGATAATTAGATTTTTCTTTAGCATTTTCTAAATATCATACTGTTGTTTGATTGTCAGATGGTAACTTCCTTCTATGAATAAAGATGAAATGGAATTAAAAATGTATTTCACATCATCGACATTATTTGCAATCCGTGTGAATCACTCCCCACATAAATTTATCCATGTAACTTTCTTTATCAGTTGTATTGATTTTACAATTGTTTTGGTTTTTTTTCAAGTTTGCTGCCTGGGTGGATGCCATTGTGTTTGTCTTCAGCTTGGAGAATGAAGCAAGCTTCCATGCTGTGTATAGCTATTACACACAAATGGCACATTTTCGGAATTCTGCTGAAGTGCCTCTCATCCTTGTTGGCACGCAGGGTGTGTATTTTAAGACTGCTTAAGTGATAAATTTTGGTTGCAGAATTGTCAAGAGTACCTTTAGAGTTTATTAAATTTTCTAGTGTTTGGTTCATCCAATCTTTGTATGAAAATGTAAATTGTAATGTAGTTTATTCATAGTTTAAATTGCTCACTGGGATTCTTCATGCATGATTGAAATATTATAATTAGTTTCAACCACATTCATAGGAAGGAGACTTATTTCTTTACATTCAGCTAGTTTGCCCCTTTTGACACCTTAATAAGTTACCTGTTACCATAAAAGTGGTCAGGCTTAGTCCAGATGAAAGCTCTGGACATAGGTTATTCTGTGAGTCCAGATTGGCAAGCTTGTAAAGTATCACGAAATTTTCTTGTCTTCTTTGTAATCTCAACTTTTTCAATAATTGGTAAATTTTATGAATGATTCATCATGCCGTTACTTGTACTTGTCAGATTGTGTTTATACTTATATGAAAATACCTTTTTGGTGATCAAAATCAAGTCTTGATGAAGGATCTGATGTTATCCCGGCATATATGTTCATGGTGGATTCTTCTTGGGATTCCCACCAGGTTAAGCATTGCTGCTCATGTTTTAGTGGAATGTTTGTTGAATTGTCTACAGCAATGCGGCACTAAGGCCATAGAAATCCTATGAAGAATTCACTGTGAACATATGCCAGGAAAACAGAAACCCATTAAAATATCTACAGCCATGCCGAACTTAATCTAGGAGAAATCCAAATTAGGTTTCGGCAAAAATAGGTCTTGCTTGAATGGACAAATTGAGTAACTTCAGGCATAATGTGGTGGATGTTGAACATAATGAATAGCTGATCGTAGCACTTTTCCACTTGATAGAATTTATTTTATCAAGTGGAAAAGTGCTACAATCAGTTATTCATGGCTTGAATGAGTATGGGATCAGGGTAATGTGGTGGCTGATATATTGGCATCCCATCATGACAACCAGGGTTCAAATCCTTGGGGTGGCAAGTTTTTCCCAGTGATCTGCCAATCCCCACTTGGGGTGCCATGTGAGAGCACTTGTGAGTACACTGTCCGTTGGACAGTATTTCAAACTCTAGACCCCTTTGTGCCTTAGTAGCATTAAGAGTAGGATAATGCTAATACTGGGTTTTTCTCCACCCTTCCTCCAGTCCCATAATATCGTACCCCTACCAAATTACATACCTATCCATGATGGCAAAAATGATCTTATCTTTTGGTTGTTCTTGTTAATAACTAGTACTACTTGAATGAATAATTTTTTTAGTATTTTGCAATTGTTGAGCTATTTTTCATGGTGTGTCAGCAGGTTTAAGTAAAGATTCACTTTTTTCAGATTATTCAGGCGATAATAACATTACTGATTCAGTGGATTTACTTTTCAGATGCAATCAGTGAGAACAACCCTCGTGTAATTGATGATGCTAGAGCTCGCAAACTAGCAGCAGATCTGAAACGTTGTTCATACTATGAAACGTGTGCTACTTATGGCCTTAATGTAGAAAGAGTTTTTCAAGATGGTGAGTAAAAGTTCAGCAATTATGTTAGTTATTGGGATAATTATAAAACACTTAGTAATTGTGTTTAAAATTATTTGTTAGAAACTTTGTTTCCTAGAATTTAATTCATTGCACATGTTTTTCTTGAGTATACTCTTTTGCTGTTGCCTACTGCCTACAGTCAGCCTAAATTATCTTTTCACTTGGAAATTATAAGAAACTATGTCTGGAATAAAATGTAAGAAATAGCTTGATGTAATCTAAAACTTCATTTTTGTATTAGTTTTGAGTTATTGGATGTAATTTTTAAATCCTCAATGCTTGTATTTTGTGGGAAAAAATCATTACCATAGCTTAGAAGATTGGCTTATTTCAAGTTAAATTGGGGTTTATGTGTGGTCATACTTTTTTTCAAATTCTAGTATTTAATGTATATATGGCACATTACATTTTATATTTAAGAAAGTACCTTTTCAAAAGTACATTTCGTGCCTAAATGTCATATTACTCTTATTTTCTTTGTTAATTTGGACATTGTCACAGACTTGACTTCAACAGTTAAGAAATTTTTAATAAAAAAAATGTTTCCCTCCTCTAGAAGTTCGTAAGAAATGTCAGCATTTTAATGAACTTGCAGGTTTTAACAACCAATAACAAGTATGAAACATTTTCATGAATTTGAAGATTTTTTTAAGGAATGTGTAAAATGAGAAAGGTCAAATAATGTTTACACAGCAGAATCATATGGAGTGACCATGCTGTTGGACCAAAATCAATACCTGAAATGTCTACCTAGCTTAGTGTTTTGGTGAGACTCCAGGTACATATATATCTTATTAGTAATGGGATTATATTTTATCTCTTTTTGTAAATACTGACAGGGTTTTGGCAGTGTTTATATAGATGATCAGTTTATGTTATCAAACACAGCTATCATATGGTACCAATTTTTTTCTGTGGTAGTGCCAGTTCTAATTTTTTGCCAGTTTTTAATTCTCATTAGAAAACTTCCTTTTTCATTTTTAATTATTGTCTTATATTGTACAATCGAACATATTCATATTCCAGCATGCCAGAAGATAGTCCAGCAGAGGCTAAATCCTTTGGCACCCTTGGGGTCGGCTGTTGCTGCTGCCGTGGCAGCCCCTCCCCCAACTCCCACCCCAACCAGCTCACGACCCTCGACCCCCTCCCACCACCCGCACCACCACTCGTTCCCCATCCTCCCACCTCCCCCCACCTCCTCATCATCCCTCCAGCCCCTCCTCCCACCTCCTGCTGCCTCCTCCACCAACACTGGTTCCTCGTCCACCTCATCCAATGCCTCTGCCTTCATGCCATCATCCCTTGCTTCCTCTGCGTCGAACAATTCAGCAAGGACGCCCAGCTTCCCTCTCCCTGGGATGGTCAACCCCTCAAGTCTGATTGGATCTGCGTTTGGATCCTCGCCTGCTCACCATCGCCACCACACAATGCTCAGCCAACCACATCGCCCAACACCTTCTGTAACCTCGGAGGTATAAATAAGTCTTGGGTGATTTTAATATTCAGTCGATGATGTTCAATCGAGTGTGCTGGGCATATTATGGTCATAATTTTAATTGCATGCAAACTTGATCATCTAATATAAAATGTGGATTTAACACACTTTGTCCATTCCATCTGCTCAGAATTGTCGTGGGAACCTTTATTCTGTAATTCATGTAAATAATGAACTGATGATTCCTTTCCATCTTTAATTTTAAAAAATCTGTAAGAATGGGGTTGATCACCGGATACATTACTATTTACTGGATGCTCCAGTGCTGATCACAGCTCTTGCTTTTTAACTCAGGTTGGTTCTCAGGAAGCAGTTGGAAGTGGCTTGGGAAGCAGCCCTCCTGCAAGGCCATCAGTACGTGCTGCAGATGATGGTGCCCTCTCCTTTGCTCGACCGGCTCTGACTACCTCATCTCATAGCGAGTCCCTCTTGCGCCCTCCAGCGAGCAAGGAGGCCACCAAAGATCTGCCGACCCCCAGCTCAACGCCAACCACTTCCAGGTTGGTAGAGTTTACTCCAAAAATCTTTAGCATGCAGCTCTCTTTAATTTTAACTCATTCCACCATATGAGAATTCTTATACAGGTAGATCTCTTTGGGGTAACATTAGTGATAATGCTGTGTAAGATGAAACCCTAATAGAGAAGTTATTGATATACCTAATGGGTAATACTGGTTGCAGTCTCAACAGGGTATGACTATGAATGGTTATAATATTTTTCTTCTAGGATGGTCACTTCAAAATTAAGATACGATATAATGAATGTTCACAGGAGAGAGGTAATTAAATGATGGGAAAAACTTTGCAAAAAGGAAGTTTATTTTAAAGTTTTGTACTAAAAGCAATAAGTAGATGTGATAGTTGCACAACTCTTGGGGGAAACTTTTGAATGTGTGACAGATAATAATTTTTTATCTATGAAGTTCTTCGAGCTCACCATGAATGAAAAGATTACATTAATGTGGATAATTGTTATAAGGGTGTTTGATCATTAAATAGGCCCACTGTTAAGTAAGGCTTGTTCTCTTTTTGTGGTGAATGATAAATTTGTCTAGTCCAAATATTTGTGGATGTATAATTTCTAAGTCCTAAGTCAACGTTAAAATTCACTCTGCCTAAGACATAACCTAAATCCTAAAAGGAGAATTTAGTTTTAAGTGAGGCATTGTTAAAGGGTGAAGCATATGAAGGGGGAACCTGGGAAAGATTTGGTTAACTTAAATCAATATTTGATGATTCTCTTGATTGATAGTGTTCAATGTGTGACAACAAATGTCAAATGGCTTAAAAGAAATATTTAAAATGTATATATATTTTTTCAGGAAAAGTCGTAGACGCTCCAATCTCTTCACGCCTTCGAAGAAGGGTGATTTTCGCAATGGCAGTGTTGGCACTGGAGGGGGTGGTGGTGGAGGAAGTGGGTCTGCGACGCAGGGTGGTGAGGTTGGAAGTGGAAGGGCAATACCACTTAAACAGGGGCATTTGTACAAGCGAAGTAGCAAAGCACTCAACAAGGACTGGAAAAAGAAGTACGTCACACTGTGTGATGATGCAAGACTCACCTATCACCCAAGCCTCCATGTAAGTACCCATCTGATATTAAAGTAGCCTTTGAGGAGGGCAGAGTATTGTTTACGATGAACTCTACTGTTTATAATGAAGTATAACCTAATGTTGTAATATAGTTGTTGTTAGCTGTCTTGACTTTCACATGCCATGCCTACTAGCCTGTTTTCATTGCATTTAATGTTGGCTGTATAAAAACTTATGAAATGTTGTTTTCATTATGATGGAGTTCAATTATTATTATAGAGCTGAAGTCATTACTTGTTTTCATATTTTATGAGTGCGGTGCTAAATATTTAATGTACAGTGAGTTGGGTGTTTGGCTGTTGACCAGTGGGGTTCTGGATGTCCTTTGCTGAATTCTGGCTCTATGGCTTTTGGAACAGAGTAAATCCTCATTTGTATTAATCTCCAATTAATCACTAGCTCTTTTGTAATGAAATCTGGTCAATCTAATTAAAAAACCACAAGAAATGCTTTAGCAATTAATTTTGGAAGTTATCCAATAAAGTGCAGCAAAAATGTAAGAATTTCAACATGTAAAAATCATTTGCCTGGACTGGAATTTGCCTGAATCTGGGTCCCCAGTTGAGCTCCTGAAGCATCCCCATACTAGTATCTTGGCTCTTGTTCAAATCCTGATCTAGGAGGATGTTTACTGTGAAATTCTTGTATTTTGGTGAACATTGGTTGATTTTCCTGTTAAAGTAACTGTCATGGTATCTCTTGCGGTTCTTTGAATTTCTGAAAGATAAACTCCTCTATGTATACAAATATTGACATAAACCTCATGGACTGTGGTGCAATTCACATGATTAGAACTACATTGGGTATTGGGATGGTGCGGTTATTTTCTGGAGGTATCACGATCCCTACTCCAGGTGCTATGTGGAGAGCACTTCGATTGAGTATGCGCCATCGGATGGGATGTTTTAACTGCGGACCCCTTGGTGCCTTTCATTAAGAGTAGGCTAATGCCAATGCTGGGTTTCTATCTACCCTTCCTCCTTTCCCATCCATCCCTAATGGCGCCTATGACCTTAGCTGTCGTTAGCCTCACTTAAAACTACTACTACAAATATTTTGTGACATGGTGTAAACATATTTTGTCATGTTTTGTTCCTTTGGAGCACTTCGAAGTTCCCATTGTAAAAGGGTGCCTTATTAGCTATGTTTAAAGCACTCAACCAGATAGAGAGGGATCTGGGTTCAAATCCCAGCCAAGGCAAATGGTTTTTACATTGGGAAACTTGCATTTTGGTCTGTTTTAACCCAATTTAATACAAAACCTTCCTTTCCTGAATGCCTTAACCATGAAACCCATGGCATTCAAAGTCCAAGTTGAATCCCAATCTAGATTGCATCTATTTGCAGCAGAAATAAAATGAAAGCCATGGCTAATAGAGTGCATGACATGGAACTTTTTCAGCTGGAAAAGTAATGCTTGTATGGAAGAAGGTTTTAGCATTTTTGAAACAAGAAGAATTAAAGATTACTCAAAGGTTTTGTAATGGCATAACCTGGTAGCTTTTCAGCTGTTAGTAGTTGAATACTGATTGAGCAATTACAGTAATACTTGATTTCAACTTCTGACACAATTTAAAGCTTTTTCTGACACATTCTTCTGTCCTCTGAGTTTGAAAAATAAACTAGCATTTTATTGTTGGCGGTGTCTACAAGAAGAGTCAGTTGCAGTAAAGAAAAGAGCCTAGTCTCACTTTTATCATTTTAGATAAGATTTGCTCATGATTTCTCCATTATTAAAGATTATTTCCTCTTTTCCCCCTCAACTGTCATTTGGTCTCATTTTATACTGGACTTACATTTTTTATGGTTATTCTATTTTTTTGTATTTTTTTGAAGATTTCCCTATTTTTTGAGGAAAACTGGAAAGCAGTGAAATAATTAAGATGTCAATCTCCCTTTTCAGGACTACATGGATGATGTTCATGGGAAGGAGATCTCTCTGCAGTATGTTACAGTGAAAGTCCCTGGTCAGAAACCCAGGGGATCTAAGTCAGTTTTAAGCTCAACCACAGCAATTGGTTCCAGTGGAGGTGGAATTGGTGAAGGCTTGGCTTCACTCTCACTTGTTGGTATGTATCCATCCCATTTTGGACACTGCTATGTTCACTTCTATTTTTTCATTTTAATATGATATTGTTCAACTTCCCCGAGTCTCTGTTATCTGTGGAATTTCATTGTAATAATCTGTAACCACAAATAAAACAGTTTCTGGCGTAACTTGGTGGAAAATCTTCATACTGACTTTTAATAATCAAACCACTTTACTTTTCCACATGGAATATTACATGGAGTATTTAATATTAGTGTTACATGAAGCAGAGCATTTTAGTTTTCAGTTTATTCAGAAAATTGCCATCCAAACTTGCTAAATAATACATATTCAAGAAAAATGATAATTCTAGAATGTATAAATGTATTAAATTCCGTTTTAAAAAAATGCTCATTCGGCTTTTAATGTAAATGTTTATACGTTGGGGATATAATTTTACGTCGAATTGCAACTGATCTTTCCCTTAACAAGTACAATTTTATGGGAATGACAAGCTGAAGGTTTGTATGTAGCATCCAGTTGTTGCAGGTATTAAATTACAAAAATGGGTCAGCTTTTTTTGTGGTTTTGTTTTATTTGCAATCACTCCATCTTTATAAATTTTAAATATTTTGACTTTTTGGACAAAATTGAGTTATGATGTATTTAATGTCGATGAAACAAGATGTTATGTGCATAGCAATTTTGTACTTGGTAAGAATCATTTTTATTAAAAACAAACGACTTGCAGTCTCTTGAAGTGCAGCAATAAATGTGATTTTTGAAATAGTCTAATGCCTTTTCAATGTCTCGTTGCGTGTCAGTGAGTTTTCTGGTTAATGCTGATTATATTTTCCAGGCAAAGATAAGAAGTTAACTGATAAAGTTTTGCTCACTGCTTTTGAGATTTTGAAAGAACCTGGAGCAAGGATTCATCAGACGTGCAGGTGAGCATGAAATGAACCTAGTTTTCACTCATATCGTATGAATAGTAGCTGCATTCTCTTGTTTGGAAGCTTTGTTTTAGAAGAATGATGCATAGAGAATGATTTTTCATTGATGCATATCAATATGCGATTCATTTTCTATGCTCATTTTCCGTGTTCTATTTTCTATGCTTAAATATTTGAAAATGTTGTTAAACATCATGGATTGAAGACTGAATATCTTGGTTGCATCTCCTTATTGGGAAATTATTTAAAGTGCAGTTGTGTGTCTGCCACATAATTGAGCATGTAGTTTCTTCAATATGTTAAGTTGACAGCCCTAAATAATTGCATTGGGAACTAATCCAATCCATTGAAAACTTTTTAGTGCACAAATTTTATTTAATGTGATTTCAACTGTTCCTTACAGTAATGAGGATGCGATGCTTCTTGGCAACAGCTCACAATCATTCCTCAATGGCGGTGATAATAAGATGGAGACGCCGAATGTTAAAAAGCGCCATAGAAGAATGAAAAGCAGTGGAATGAGGAACACAGAGTGTGATGGTAAAATAGCTGGTCTTTTTACATTAGAGGTGTATCGTGAAGTAGGTCAAGTTCTTATGCATTTTGTCTCATTATCATTTCAGTAAAAGGTCATTATTTTACAAATAAAGGGATGCTGGATTATGATTTGATAGTATTAGGAATTTTAATTAATGATCTTTAGGCAAAATTAGTTCGTAAAAATCCCATATTTATTTATTATTTCATATCATTTTTTTCAATCCATTAAGTTCTAAAGCCTGTTGAGTTGCCAAGTTATTTACACTATCTTTCAGTAGATACATGGAATACTATTGATAGAATATGCATGGAATGGTGGGTATTCATATTGATCACTGTACTGGATGGAAGACTGTGTGGAATGCTCTTGAAAGCTACGTAGGGGACACAAGATTTATTATAAACTGGAGTTTCTTCAATTAATTGATTTAAATTAGTTAATGAAATCTTTTATGATACATTCCACAACTGTGCACTGCATATCCATGCGTAATATATATAGGATTAATTGCTCTTTTCCTTGAAATGCCCTCATCAATCCTTGTTGAAGTGGAGAACCAAAGTACAATACTGTTGTTGTATGGTTATGCAAATATTCCAAAATCTTTTCTGTGCAGCACTGTTGTTTGATTTCAAAGTAAAATGAATGTGTTTGAGGATTACAGGATTTAATGATGATTCAAATTTTGAATTTTGATTTGTTTGCTTTAATTTACTGAAGGCATCAAAACATATGTCATTTCAAAGTGATTGGGATTAAAATAATGATGATATGGTCAGAAATTAGTTCGCAACCAATGCATGAATTTCAATAAGTTCAAATGTTAAGAATACTTGTTATAAAAAAACATTTCTCTTAAATGTCATAATCCATCCCCTTCTCAATTAAAATTGGCAATGATATTCCACCATATCACGCCTGAAACGTCTCTTTTCACTCATAATCCATGTCCTTAAAAGTAAACTAGGGTTTTACATTTATCTAGGGTCTGTTTCTCAAAGCTACAAAGCAAAGTAAAAAACAGCTGTCAACATAAAGTATATGTTTTTTTAGTAATTTAAAAAAAATAAATGTCCTTTATAAGTTTTTATAGTACTATTGTGGTTAGGTCTGCTCATATATGAGCAGTCTACAAGGGTTTGTAAATTGGGTTGTAACCTTGAGAAATGTACCCCTGACATTGATGACGCAATGACAAATTAAAATGTGAATTGTTTAGATGACACCACCATGATTTAACATTCAGCCATATTTTAAAGACAAGTCAATCAGTGCTGTGGATAGTTATCAGGATAATGAAAATTAAGTTGACAGCTTTCATAAGTTTCTTATCTGGGCTAGCTGCTAACGACCTTTTATGTGCATAAAATTACCATTCAAAAATCAGGAAACTTAAAACTTTCTTAAAAAGATTTCTTGGAGTTTCAGCAAATGAAATAACATTTGAGGTAAGCATTTAAAATGTTGAAAGTGAAAAACTTACTGCACATCTTAAAATAGATTTTATAAGATACTTACTTAATTTACTTAATACTCTCTCCTGACTGAATATCAATTATTTTCCCTGAGTTACGGAATAGAAACTGTGAGTTTCTATTCCGTAATATTTTGCTAAATGTAGTATGTTTTGAACCACACTCTGCCATCAATAACTAACTGATTTTTCATTGGAGTTAGACTTTTGATGACTTTTCTCATTTTCTCTTTTAAATTTCTGTTTTTATTTTAATAAAACAGTTTTTGTTTACTGATGCAGAAATTATCTCAGAGTTCACTGAACTTTATCATAATCATTTTTATTGGTTAACTCATTACTCCAATGTTATTGTGAAGGAGTATGCAATTTTCCATTTTTACTTGCAGATTCTGATGGGTATGAATTCTTCATTGTGTCCCTTGACAACAAGCAGTGGCACTTCGAGGCAAGCAACTCTGAAGAGCGTGATGAATGGGTCGATGCCATTCAGCAACAAATACTCAAGTCACTCCAGGTGGGGTATGAGATTATGCTACAGTATTCATTTTCATTGTGGCAACCTGCTTTAGCTGCTTTTTGTCAGCAGTGCAAAAACACCAGTGTGCAAGTTTTCAAGTGTGAAATTTTTTTGTCTTTTATTAGTCTTTATTTTTTTGCAGCAGTTATAATATTTTTAAAAAATGTTTGAATAATTTTGCTTGGCATTTTGTTTGAATCAATTTAGATCAGTCCTTTCAGAATTTGTAAAATTAGCAATCCTATTCATTGGATTAAATGCCCCAGTTTAGGGTACTGTGGTGTGTTGGAATGATGAATTTCTCATAACTAGAAAAAATTGAATTTTGCTAGGCCATATTGTAACAAATTTCAGGTTACAAAAGATTATGTAAATTTTTATGTTAATTTCTTTCCAGGTGTTGAATATAAATTATATTATAAAATAATGCAAGTTTCAAATATCCGGTGTAATAAAGGGAGGGAGGCTCTGTAGTTTCCACTCCAATATAGTGTTACTTTATTTCAGTAACATTGTGTATGTGTGCTCTTCTAACATAATTCTCTTGTCAATTGTTTTTCAGGGTAATGAAAGTACTAAGTCGAAGGTGCAGCAAAATAACCTTGTCGATGCAGCATCTGTTCAGTCAATTAGGCTACAGCTGTTGGGGAACACCCACTGTGTGGATTGTGATGCTCCTAGTAAGTATCATTTGCCAATGTGAATTGTGAAAAGCCTTCAGTGCGGCCACTTAGTCGGGAAAATTGGAATATCATGAGAGAGTCTGGAATCACTCTCCCGCTAAAAAAATTCTGGAGAAACTGGGAAGAAGGGGTGATTTTTTTTATTTTAAAGGAAAAGGAAGGTGATGTGCAAATCAGATGTACGTGGGTAGGCTGAAAACCAATGCGCACATTCTTGTAGACCACAAACAAAATGATCTTCAGAAGCACTCGTTGTGGCATGTGGAAGTAACATTCCCTCTCAATGCACATGCACAGGTTTGAGGTCGTTTCATTCATCCAGTGTATTTTGAGAAGCAGAAGTATGGAGACGTGTTCTAATGCTATGGCAACGCAAGTTAAACAGCATGCTGTTGTCGAATTACTTAAAAAGTGACTCAAATTGAGATAAATTGTTTTTTAAAGGCTGTTTATGGTGATAATGCTGTCGATAGGTCTACTGTAAATTGATGGGTAGTAAAATTTCTTGGCTGCGAGCCTGGAAAAGCCATAATTGTTGATGAAACATGCAGCTGACATTCGATCACTGCCACAGATGATAAACATCGCAAACTCATCGAAGATTTGATTCAAAATGACTGGCGAATTATCAAAAGGTATCGCAAACCATATTGGATTATCCAAGGAACATGTTGGCTTCATTATTAAACAATTGGGATACCGTAAAATCTGTGAACAATGGGTACCAAGCCATTTCACAGATGAGAACAAACAGCATGGATTGGAATGCTGCAGGCAACCCTTCTTACTTCCTGATCTTGCACCTTGCAATTTTTATTTTTTTCCTCAATTCAAGAGACACCGCAAGGGTTATCATTACACCTCAGATGATGAGGTGAAGGCAGCTGTCGGAAACAGCATGCTGTTTAATTAATGGTGACATAGCACTAGAACACGTCTCCATTCTCTTCAGCGACTCAAAATACTCTGGATGATTGTAACGACCTCAAACCTGTGCATTTGCATGGAGGGGTAATGTTACTTCCACATGCCACAAGGAGTGCTTCTGAAGGTCTTCTTGTTTGTGATCTACAAGCATGTGTGCATTAGTTTTCAGCCTACCGTCGTACAATGTTGGAAATGAGGAATTCACGAGGAGGACAATTTTCTTTTTGGTTGCATGATTAGTTTTTGTTTGTAGTAGATAATTAAATTTTCAGATCCTTGAAAAAACTGTTAATATAAGGCTGTAAACCAAATATTTAGCTACATACAAAAAACATATATGCCAGGAAATATTAATACATTGGATACCCACTTTATGGAAAGTTAATTATGCAATACATTTGTTTTTCAATGTCCTCTATTATGCTTATTGAACACTTTACAATGGGATACTCAAATGATTGAATCGTTCTTGGAAATTTTGTAGATCTGAGAGTATTAGAGTGATCTCATTACAGTTTTTCATGAAATTCATGCCATGTTTTATATTGTGCAACTAAAATTGAAAAAATAAACAATTTAATTGTTATTCTTGCTATTGCATGCTACCAGTCACTAATGGTTATCAAATGCGTTAAGTGAAAACTTGAATTTACAGATACTGAATTCTTATAATCCTTGAATTTTGGTATTGTTTACTGTCTGAACAGCTCTCCGATTGAATCAAATCAACCAAGACCTCAAATTTACATTTCTGACTTGGAATTAACCTAAAATTTTACTGCTAAATTATGGGGATAATGAACTAATTTCATCTTATTTTTTCCCCAGTATCACCCATAACTGCATATTTTTATGTTTATACTATGTCTTTTGTTTCATTAACATTAATTTTTCTTAATCAATTGGTTATCAAGTTGTAGGCTAATAAAATTTTTAAATTATCACCTGAAAATTTTACTGCCATCATGACAATTTGAACCTGTTCAAACACTATGCTTTTGTTTTTATTGTTTGAATTTTCTTTGAATCACTTTTAAAAAATAACGCCAGACTGTTGGCTGGCCTTAGTTGCATGTTATTCATTTTGATATTGATTGTGATACTGCATTAAAAAGTTTGACTGAAAAATGAACACTTTGAAAATCAAACAGAAGGTGGAATTTCTGCCAGAGGCATGCATGGATATGGGAAACCTTATAATATGTAGGAATCCTTCCATGTAGGGGAAGTCCTACACTAAATTTTTCAGCCATAGCTGTTTCCACTACATTTGATTGAAAAAACATTTTTTTCGTGCATGTTTTTCACTGTAATCCTGCAAGGTATTTCATTTATGAAAATTAAATTCAAAATATTTTTTGCTAGGTCCTTCAATTTTTTTTAAATTGAGGTTACAGAATGATTAAGAAGTGTCTTTATGGAATAAATGTGTGATTTGATTTATTGATATTTTATTTCCGTCTCCTTTAATATTTTTGATCCATATTTCAATTGCTTAGAAAAAATCCTGATTTGACCATTTGTCAATCTTTTTAATGCAAATTGACATCAAGTGCATTAAAAGTAAACATGTAGTATGCATTTCCCATGTGCAGTCTTTGAAATGCTCATCTTAGATAGGTCAAATTGAGCTTGAAGCAAATATTGTATGTAATTTCTTGCATGCCAACTGTTGCATTATATTGGAAATTAATTTTCCATTCCAGATCCAGACTGGGCCAGCCTGAATCTTGGTGTGCTGATGTGCATAGAGTGCTCGGGCATTCACAGGAATCTTGGATCTCACATATCGAGAGTGAGGTCATTGGGTTTGGATGAGTGGCCGTAAGTATCCTTAATCCGTAAGTCAGCAACCGTCATTGATGTTAACTTTTAAAATGAAGGACTATTATTCAGCTGTTACCCCATGTATATTTCCTTCTTATCCCTCAATGGATTGATATTTTTGATTGTTGATTGAATTTCACGTTATGAATGCTTGTCTGTTTGCTTTAAGTTTGATCTTTGTTGTTTCTGTGCATCTGCCAGGCCTGGGCACATGAGTGTGATGTTGGCCATTGGGAATTATGCAGCCAATGAAATATGGGAGGCAAACACAAATGGGCGAGCTAAACCTACACCAAATTCAAGTCGTGAAGAAAAGGAACGTTGGATAAGGAGCAAATACGAGCAGAAAGAATTTTTAGCGGCCATTTCATCTGATCCCCCATTTGGAGAACAGCTGGTTGATGCTGTGTGTCGGTAAGAATATATTTATAGCTTGTTTAATAGTATTAAAAGAAATATTAAGCTAACCAGGTTCACACTTATTTTTTTACACTATGAAATATCCAAGTTTGTGTGCCCATGTATGGGTGACTTTGCCAAAGTTACTGTTGTCACATTTCCTGTCTTTTATTTTCATTTATTTATTGTAAGTGGGTCACTAATGGTGTGAGGTATAGTACTCGGACATATGAGATATACATATTGTTGGCCAGCTCATGACTTATATATGATACATATATTATATGTATCAAGTTGCTTCTCCCACCTAACTCTTCGTAAACAATGTAATTAACTGTGCCAATATTTTTTCTGTGAAGGTGCATCATTGGATAGAATGCTCGTTGGCTTTCGGCTACATGCTCCTGTGTATAAGGAAAAATAAATCAATTACCAGTTAGAATATTAACCCTAACTGTGCATTATTACTCAGTGTATAGGTGATCGAGTAGGACAAGTGTTGGAAATTGGCTCTGGCTCTGGAAATCTGTAGGGTGCTAGTTCATGGCTCTTTTGCTTCATTTTTTACTCCCTTTACTCTTTCTTTAAGTTACTGTGCTATTAGTGATGTTGTAATTTTGTAGTAAATTTATTTTTAATAAAAAATGTTATTGGAAATTGAATATATTTTGCTTAAAAAAATGAATTGAATGTAACTTTTAGGAGCAAATTTTTAAATATGCTGCATTTTCTGCATTTTTGTTTTTGGAATAAGTGATGCCTGTAGCACTTGCACAGCACCGATTTTTTTTTTAAAGAATAGTCCCATTCCTTTGGAAAGTAAATAAATTTATTGCAAAATTAAATCTGAGAAAGATTGGTTGCTGAAAAATCTTTATCAGTAACACACGAATAATTTTCATGAATGAAAGTTTAAAAAAGTAACCGGTAAACATTCAGAGGAATAAAGAATAGTAAACAGCACACTAATTTAAAAAAAAAAAGATTATCAGCTAGAAAAGAAATAGAAATGATGACTGTGAACTTGCAAACTACAGAACTGCTTTCCATTGATTGAACTGCTTGAACCATTCACATAAAGAAATACTTAGTAGGTTTAAGTTAACACACTAGCCAAGATTCTGTTCTTTTTTCTATTGAACTCTGGTGCATGGAGCCGAAATGCATCATCATATGTATTTTGAACAGACTAGTTTCACTGAGGTTCCTGGTACTGTTTATTCGAAGTCTCTTTGTCATTTGGATACATATAAAGGGACATATGATCCCAGTTGTGGTGATTGATGTTTACCATGTGAAGGACTTGCCTTTGTAGTATATTTATAGCATATTCAAAGTACTGTAGGGATTCTGGTTTGATCAAGTTTTGCTTTTGGTTCTTCCCAAATTTTGATGTTTTATAATATTTGTTTCCCATGCAGTTCAAGTAAAATAGAAAGAGGCACCCTTCAATTGGCTAACCAATAACTAATATACGAGGGTCATCCGGAAAGTAGTACCCGTTCGTGCCGCATGAAGTGCTGACGACGCGAGTAGCCGCTGGACGAGGTCAGATAGCTTCAGTGGCTTGTCTGCCTTCTCTGAGCCAAGTTGCGTGACGCTAGCATTGCCTGTGTTGTTTCTGTGATTGTTTACAATGTTTAAAAAAATTGAGAACGCCGCCAGTTGTGAAGTGAGGGCAGTGATTAAATTCCTCAATGCAAGAAACGTTCGCCCATGTGATATTCATCGCCAATTAAAGGAGGTGTATGGAGACAATGTAATGGACGAGTCGTCTGTTCGGCGGTGGTGTCGCAACTTCAACATGGGGAGGGGGAACACACACGACGATGAGCGTTCGGGGAGACCGTCTGTCATTACAGACCAACTGGTGAGCTCAGTTGACGAATTCGTGAGGAACGATCGGCGCGTCACAATTGATGACATCTGTGAGCATTTTCCCAATGTTTCTCGAACAATTGTTCATGAAATTGTTAAACACCATCTGCATTATGCAAAAATTTGTGCAAGATGGGTCCCTCGCATGCTTACAGATGAGCACAAAACCAAGCGTATGGCTGCAGAACTGACGTTTTTGGGATGTTATTCTGATGAAGGAGACTCTTTCTTGACTCGCATAATTACTGGTGACAAAACATGGGTTTGTTATGCATCACCTGAGAGTAAACGACAGTCAATGGAGTGGCATCATGCTCATTCACCAAACAAACCAAAAAAATTCAAGACAGTTCTGTCCACCAGGAAACTCATGGCAACCATTTTCTGGGATCGACGAGGTGTATTGCTTATTGATTTTATGGCCCGTGGAGACACTATTAATGCCAATGCGTATTGTGAAACATTAAAGAAATTACGGCGGGCAATACAAAATCGGCGGCGAGGTCTATTGTCTACTGGTGTTATTCTCGTTCATGACAATGCCAGGCCTCATGCAGCTGGGATAACACAAAAACTTTTGCAGCAATTCAAATGGGAAACTTTCGACCATCCACCGTATAGCCCGGACTTGGCCCCTTCAGATTTTCATCTCTTTACAAAGCTTAAAGACTTTTTGGCAGGAAAAAGATTTGACAGCGATGAAGAACTTAAAGAAGGAGTGACCCTGTATCTCAATGAGCTGGCGGCGAAGGACTATGCAGCAGGAATACAGAAACTTGTCACACGTTATGACAAATGCCTTAATTTGCTTGGAGATTATGTTGAGAAGTAGTTTAAAGTATCCTCTTTCAAATAAAATTTTTTATGTTTGTTAATATTTACTTTTGTGTCTTTATTTCACGAACGGGTACTACTTTCCGGATGACCCTCGTAAATTGGTGTAATTGTAATGAAATTTGAAGCCACCACCAAATCTCAATCGCTTCTGATCTTCCTCTCTGAGAGTATACTCCTGGGCACCTAAGTATATTTACTTCAGGAAAAACCTTTAATTTCTGCCAATTTTCACAAATATTCGTGGGAGTTTTCCTTAGTTTCATTGCTCAAAAATTGAGTGTGTGCATGGTAGATGAGTTCATGTGATAACATTCATGAGTATTAAGAGGCCTTCATATTCCTTTAAATACTTAAAAATTTTGCTGCCATAGGTGATTTTTGCCTATGATTTCAAGTAGCTGGCATAATTCAATTCAGGCCGATTCAATTATGCTGCCTATGATTTCAAAGAGCTGACATGTCTCCAACTCTTCCATACATTCCTGTTTGGTTTGGGGCATCTCTTGCTCCTTGTCTGACATGAATCTGGTTGGAGTCCTTATTCGCTGCACCATTTTGAATGTTGAGATTTTTTTTACGAATATCTCAGAGATTTTGCAGATCTAAAAAAATAATTAAGTTTTGAAGATGTTAGCCAAAATTCATACATGGAGAGTGACCTGGCATCATTAAAGAAGAGAAAAGAATTAATGTTGTTGTTTTGAATATCATATTTTTAGAAATCATGTCAGTTAGTGCATTAATTAATTCTTTTGTTTCAATTCTAAATTGCAGGTCAGACATGAAAGCAGTGGCATTGCTACTGGCACATTCCAACTCCCCAGAGCAAGTGAATACAACAGTGAGTTCGGTGGATCTGAGAACCCCCCTGCACCTGGCCTGTGCCATGGGTAACTTGGCAATGGCACAACTTTTAATATGGGTAATTTTTACACTAACACTATTATTTATAATTTTTTTGTCTATTATTAAGAGTTTTTAATCTCTTAATATAAGCCTAAATAGCCTGCAGTGGTACTTTGTTTTTTGTTCTTCAGGCACATTATCATTCAATTCCATTATTGTAATAGTTACTTCATCTTCGTGAGTTAATCACATCTTGAGTATTGTTCCTCTATTTTATAAGTTCAACATATTCAAGTGAGATGTAGTGGAAGTTTGTCATTTTGAGAAAAACAACATTTGCACTTTTCCACAGATTTGTTTGTAACTTACAACATGTTTCAGTTCATTACAAATAAATCTGTGGAAAAGGGAAAATTTTGTTTTTCTCATAATTTTGTAAGTTATTAAGAAGTTCATACATCGCAGTATCTGTTACATATACCATAATTTTCTGTTTATAATATACACCCATGTTTCAATGAGTGAAATACAAAGATTTCCTATCACCATGTATAATTAAGCCTTGTATTATATGAATGGATTCATATCAGTAATCCAAGAGCCGAATTTTCCATCTTTGATCCCTAAAATTTCACTGTATGTAATTAATTTTTACAAGCGTCCATAGCTCTAGTGAAAACCAATTGCTACGCATGAGACCACTTGAAATCAAGTTAATTAAAAAATATTAAGTTTACCTGATAAATAATTTGGTCTAAAACATCTTCTGACAGAATAATGCGGACATAAAAGCAGCAGATCACGAGGGCCGTACCTGTCTCAGCCATGCACGCATGGCTTCCATCTCTTCTCCGAATCTTCCAATGCCAATGTTGGCATCGACCGGCAGCCTGGTGGAGCTCCTCATGATGAACGGATGCCCTGAGGCAGCGGCATCTTCTAGGGAGGGTGGCCTTGGAAGGCGGGGCCCTCCCCCTCCAGAAGCTTTCGACAGACTTCCATCGAGTGTGATCTAGCACAGACTCCAGGTGGAAGTGGCCGGGACATTGGCCAACACTTGCTCACCTTCCAAGACATTGCATTGATTTGCACCAATAGTTGTACTTTTGCACCAAAGACAAGAGTATGGGCGTGGGTTTAGTGGGTAGAACTCTGTTAAGGCTGTCTACCCCCTATTACGACTTGTATTACCTTCATAGTAGTAATGAAAAAAACCTGTCTTATAATAATACTAATAGTAATAATATATATATACACACACATATATATATTTTAAAGTACTGCTCTTAACCAGCTGTTGCAGTTTCCTGGTATTGTGCTGCGTAAATACTGTGGTGAATTGGGAAGAGGTTGGTTGCTATATAAAAAAGTTGGAAGTGCGGCTTCTTATAAGGTTGGAAATTAACTCCTTCTCATTGCGGTGCAATGCTATGATGGAGTGCTTCTTTCAATGCAGTTCTTTTGCATTCCTGATGTTCAGAAGAGATGATTTCTGAACATAACAAAAGTGGTGTAAAATGTTTGGACTAAGCCTGGACCTTCCACGCCGTTTTCATATTTCCTTTGGCAAATGAATGAAAACTTTGGATACCCATTGGTAAAAAGTAGGGTGTGCCTTAAAACCCTGCGTTAAAAGTTCCACATCTTTCTTCAGGTTATGTGGTTGATGAGAGGAGTTGGCGTCTTTTGCTAAGTGGAATGACCATAAATCTCGAAAGACATCCCTCTTTGGGGGGGAATCAATTATGCGTCAGATGAGATACATTACTCTGTGATTCCATGCCTTACATATATGGCTGTATGGAAAAATAGGCTAAAAAAATGAACATGTGTAAGTGTCGTTTTCATGTGCAATCATGAAATGAGTGCATGGGTTTAATTATATATGCCGATGGACCAAGTTTTAATTAAGGTGTGCACGTAATTCACCTTACCCATTTCTGTACATCTCTCTAGGATTGGACATTCCTTGCATTGCCCAAGTCTGTTTTCTGGCTGAATGTTATTAATTTTTTGTTGCCCTTCTGAGGGAGACATCTGTGGAATATCTCTTTCTTGCTCACTAGCTAATGACCTCTTCTTGATCATGTTCAAATGCTGTCGGAGTGACGCTGATGGCTCACCTTATGCTTGCATTGTGGTATGAAAACATGTTGACCATAAGTAATCTTTGAGTATGTTAAGCACATTTTCTAGTCATACAAATTGAACGTTGTCCTTCATTTTGTAAATTATTTATTTTAGCCACGTATTTAACTTATTCTTTCACTTCCAATGTGTTGCCTTGGATTCTATCAAGGTTTTTAAGCTCAAAAGACCATGTGTTACATTCGAATTCGAGGTGAAATCATTCATTGTACAATTTAATATCAATTAAATTGTCATCGTCGTAACAAAGCCCTAATTTTTTCTCTCAGGAAATGACATCCCTGGACTAAATATATATATATGTATGGGTTGAATGGTTCAATTAAATTTTTTCATTTAATTTGTGTCACCATAGGCAGATTTCCTAATGTGAAAATCTTCCAGAAGATGGCTAGTGGCATGTTGTACATTTAAATATTCGATCAGTATTTTATTTAAATGAGGCTATTTGATGCAGACTGGTATTTACATATTATTTATCCGTTAGTAATTTGTATCTTATATTGAGTACAAAATTTTTTTTAGCGAGTTGACTGCCCCTGAAAAAGTTTATTGTTACTCAGGGTGTTGTCGAGTGTCTAACTTGGCAAAATTTAATTTTATGTATGTGTGTATGTATGGTTATCGGGTATTTTTACGGAAATAATATTTCATTCAACTGTGTAGAATGGCTAATTTCTTAGGAAGTGCTAATATTAAGGCAATTGCAGCCCCACTTGTAAATTTAATATATTTTTGTTGCATGAGTAATATTTAAATGCCAGTCTGGGTGAAAAATTATTTGGGTTTAATGTGTTGCAGGTAAAACTACTCCTATTGGAAGTTGCATTTTGTGTGCATGTGTACGTGTGTATGTTAAATGGAAAAATGTCCATTCGGAGCAAAAATTTGGTAAAAGATTAAAGGGAAAAAAAAGGAGAAATGTATGCTAACCAAAGATATCACATGAAAATGGCAGTGATCGTGGTTGTAATATAAGAGAAGAAACTGTTTTTAGCAGTAGAAGAAACCTGGTTGTAATTGGACAAGGTACCTTGTAAAAATTAATGGAACTTTACAGAATGGAAGTATTAATTTATTTATTTCTTATCGCCATAAATTATTTGCAAAATTAAAATGAAAACTTTTCATCAAAAATTTCATGTATTATGAATTTTTTTTTCTGTCTTTTGTGTCAGCTGTATTTATTCACCTAATTCACTGAATGTTCATACTCATTCCATTTCCCAGTTTTGATTTCTAATTATATGAAAACTCATATTAAAGTGGCATGCAGTGAATTTCTAAATCCAATATTGTATAGGCAGTTCAATCATAATAATAATATTTATTCATCTGGTGTCAGCATAGATGAAATGACCTTATCTTGTTAGACCGTATTTTGAAAGGTGTTAAAATTCCAAGTTTCGGAAATTTCATTTAATTCTTTTAAAAAAATTGCTGTGGGAAGTCCTGGAGCCCATTCTTGGTATTATTGAAAATAAAGTTAAAATAGTTGTTGAAATAATATTTTAAAGTAAGATGTTTTTGGCATAAAATTTTGAGATTCATTTTTGCTGAATGAGTTTAAATATATATCCAAAAATAGATATGGATTCCAACCTTTAAAATAATTGTTTGCAAAAACCTGTCATATCATTTGAACAAGATAACCACATTTCATCAAATTCAGTTAAGATTGGATTAACAAAAGGACAGACTCTTAGACTTCATGACATAAGCTTTATTGAAAATTTCCTGGACAATACAGATTATTTGGCACCCTAGAGAGGTATTAGGTACACCAGAGGAAGCTATTCCCTTCTGATCTAATGAATCTGTAGATGAAGTGATTCTGCCCTGTTTTTGGCTAAACAAGTATTACCCTTGCTTTCCTCATATGTTAGGGTTGTTTTGTGATGGCTAGTAAAAAAGAGAAATGTGTGCGCATTAAGTTTTGGATGAAGCTTGAGGATATCCATATTTTTTTCGGTAGCCTTTGTATTTTAAGGACAGTCAAATGCCAAGTGAAGATGAATGGTCACTGTGACCCTGAAAATATTGAAAAACTACAATTCTTTTTTAGGAAAATAGCCTGACCATCTCAAGGTTGCAAACTACATGCTTTAAAAAGTTCGGGAGTTTTATTTGGTTGTGGAATGGTGGGAAAAACGGGGTGCTTGGGAAACATCCCTGGGAGAAGTTCTTCCATACTCTTAGACTTTAATATTGTGCAAAATATCTGATTTTTTTTCTAAAGAAAGGCCATGTCAGTAACTTTTCATCATTAAAAAAAATATTTTCTCTAAATTTTAGCAAAATTAATTACAAATTTTGATGATTTTTCCCTGTTTTCCCATTATTTATTTGAGATGGTCAGGGTGAAAAATGAAGGTGCTTCATAGTGGCATCATATTATGAAGTTTGAATGAAGCACTTTTTGCAGTGTATATTTTGGAATAATTATTTGACTGATTTTGGATTAATCATTTCTTACCTTTTCTTTGCATTGTTGAAAAGCATTGCTGCGATACAATTGTGTGAGGTATTCTTTTGTATTTGGACTGGTAACCTCATAGCTTATATGTTGAATACAAACTTCTGTACAAGGTCAGTTTTTATGTGCTAAATATTCTGCTTGCTAAAAGTTGAGGCTTCTTTCTATTTTGGGGCTTATGATATGATATCTAAGGAATTATGTGAATATATTTATTACCCATGTAATTATCTTATTTACTGGGACACTTATTCTTGAGGGTTTTCTACCTGTTAAAGGTAGGTTTCATATAGTCTTAAACATACATTATCTTCGACAAAATGAAAAATGTTTATTTCCCCTACATTATTTCCTCATCTAATCCTTTCTAACTTCTACCAGCCTTTGTGCCATCTTAAGACCTGTTCTTTTCCTATCTATACCTCATTTATCTAGCATTGTCCCTTCTGATATGGCCTTTACATCCCATTATCTGTCAGTATTTTCTTCACCCACTTTCTCATTCTTCGTTGAATTTTACCCAGTAACTTCTTCTCTTTGCTCAATATTTAAATCTTGGTTGCTTGTCTTCCTCTGTCTGACTAATCTTCCCCATTATCCATTCCCTAATTAGTTTTTGATACTCTAAACACAATATTTAATAGTAGAAATCATATTTCATCCAAAAGAAGGAAGAAAATCTAGTGTGTTCTGTGCTATTATGTATACATTATCAAAATTATTTTGATAAAGTTGGTCAATTCAATAATTAATATAAGCAAAGCATAGTTATAAAGTCTGTAGTAATAATTTTCATATTATTCAAGGTGAAAATACTTAACCATAGTGCAGTCATGGTGCTTCAAAGTTTGAAGAAAGATAGAGGGAAAAGAACATAATCTTTCTTAGGGGAAATTCTGGGATGTTGGAATCTGATATTAGTGGTGACCCAGCATGAAACATGTGTTGAGACTCTACCAAGTTCATCCCAAGGCTCCCTGTGCCATAACAGAAGCAATAGTACCTGAAATGTTTGCCAAGAACTTTAAGATATCACAATTGGTGGCCCTTCTATTAACTCCAGGATCTTCACAGACAATGAAAGTTGGATTTATGCCTATTTTTCCCAGTGATTGTTGAGATGGAAGAACCAATACTTGCCAAGAGTGAAGAAGGGTAGGTCAAGAGTGTGATAAAGAACCTAATTGTTTTCACATTACTGTGCACCAGCCCTATCAATACTGATAGTCAAGTTCTCTTGCAATGTTTTAGGTATTTGAGAAAGGAAGGTGACCCAGATTGACTTCAATGAAATGGCAGGGTATTCTACCAGTGGAAGAAGCACTGAGATCATTGCTCACGTGAGTCATTTTGGAGGTCATATGAAGATTGAACATTTTTTGCGCCATCTGGGACTTCTCACTATCACCTCATAATGATTTACATCCACTCATGTATTTTTTAAATTGTGCTTTTTTCTTCCCAAATTTCTGTCCATATTTCCCATTCTGTCCATGTCCATTTTTTTTCTGTCCATGAGTGATCTTTGGATGACTTCTTAGTATTATTTGGAAACCTAAATCCCTTGGGAATAAGATAGTAGCTGAAGGGTACTTGCCCAGTAAACGTGTATATCTTTTCCTCTTTCCAATGCAGCCTTAACCCACCATGACTTTGACAAAGGAAAGGACTAAAATGATGGAAATTCCATTTGATTAAGTCAAATTTGGCTTCATTAGTATGCTGCGTAACTTTAGAATATTTCTCAATTTGTGCAGACTGAATGTAGTTGAATCATTCTTTCAGCTATTGTAGTCGAGAAGCAGGGCTGAATGAAACAATTTCAGGGTTTATTTCAAGGAACTTCTCCTCATGAAAGAATAATAAGAAGATTAATTTTTAATTCCATTAGGAAATTTTATTCCACATCGGCAACCTGGGTTCTGACAAATTTTCGCCTGATGAATAGTCCATCATTATTTTCTTAGGAAAAATAATTGAGGTGGTTTCCCGTTGCCTTCCTCAATAGTGTTTGAATAGTGTGGAATGAAATTTCTTGGTGGAGATGGTTTTATTATTATTTGGTAGGTAAGACTAAAATACAAATAGAAGAGAAAATTTTTCATTTTATGGAACACTGTGCTGCTTCTAATAATATTCATGATTGGTAATGTTGCTTTATCTATCATCAGGTTCCTAGATTTAATTGCCAATATTACTGTCAACAGAGATGTCTACCAACTGCCTATGGAGGTACTACCCAAAAAAATGTTGTATTTTTGTATGTTCCTTGTGAAACTTAGTTGAAATGAAGAGGATACTTTTCCTCAATGAGATTTGACTCGAGTCTCACTCATAAGTTCCTCAGTAATTGTGACCATTGTGGGTGTTTACTCAGAGAAATCAAGGGCATCATGAGTTTTGAGTATTTAAAAAACTTTTATTTAAAAATATACATAAAATATTTCACTGGTCTCTTTCAGACCATATAAAAATTATTTCAATCTGCATTCCACTTGCAAACAGGATTGGTAAGTTTTTTGTCGCAAGCATTAAACTTCCGCTAAAAATCATGGAATATTTTACAAGCCTGGAACAGGGAAGCTTTGCTCACTTTTGAATTTTCAATTCGAGTAAAATCACTCTGTTTTGATTTTTATTTGTAGAATCTTCAGCGTTTGGAGGGCCCAAAATGTACCCGATAGAACAAATAGCACTTGTAGCGAGGCCATCAAACTTCCAACAATTGGTGATCCATAGTGTTGCACATAAGACACAAACAATAGACACCGCAAAAACTCAAAAGCACAAGCATTTGGACGGTTGTCAAAGAGCATTCCGATGGATGTGAGCGAGATAAGTATGTAGGCACTGAACCAGAGGACTGCCAATGGACTCATGGTCTGCGTGAAAGAGAGAACATTCATCATTAAACATCAGTGGATCATTGTAGGATTATGAATTATTTTAAAGAAAGAGATTTCTGAAATCATGAATGTGGTCATGAAAACTGGATCAATTACCTTGGAAATGACCTTGTCAAAATATGTAACCAGAGAGATCCCTAATTTGTTGTTTTTTCTGTATTACAGTACCAGTCTTTGACCATACTCTATGCATTCCAGATAAATCAAGCTTTGCAATTCAATCCAATATGGTGAACAGCTAATAAAGCATTCAAGCAAATTTGAAAGTCAACAAAATATGTTTAGCAAGTTTGTAGCACTTGCTTAATTATGAAATTTTAAGCCATAGATGAAATATTGGGGAAATTTGGGTGCTGCAGCAAATGGTCGTCTTTGCAAAGATTAAAATTGTCAATGGGAGAATTATGGTATGAGAATTCATCTCTTTTTTTTTGTGTGGCTAGTTAATGCAGTGCCTGGATGAATATTGGCATGATTTCAAAATACCTCATTTTTTTTATTTGGCTATACTGTCCAAGAATTATTAAGTTACTGATACATGCAGACTAAGTGATTTAAACTACTACAAAATTATGAATTTTTATCTTCCTTCCCTCAATTACTCACTGTTAGAGCATAGGAACACATGTGAAATTCAATTAAACAGCTCAGCTCTAATGCATACACCATTTCTTGATGGAAGTTTTCAATTCACTCAAAAATTAGTATTTACTTGTTACTTTTTGTCATCATTGCTATAAATCTTTAGATTAGTTTGGCCCTTTTCCTTTTCGGAGTTCCAGTCTTCCAAAGTGATCTAACATCCTAGGTTTCAATTCCTTCTTTCTTGTATTCGATTGTTTCTGGCTCAACTTTGTGGAAGTTCATGTTCATTAAATGAAGAACACATTGTATTTTTCCACTGATGAGGTGATATTCCTCAGGATTATGTGGTGCAACCCATTTAATGCTAAAGTGTGATTACATAAAGCAACTTCAATCACTGTCATGGTCATTTTCACTTTCTCTCTTATTAGTAGCATAGGAAATCTCTAACATAGCATCCAAACTTTTGTCATGAAGGAGGCCCTTACTCCTGATGTGTATGAACCACAAGATGAGATGAAATCCATAGAAGGTTCTCCTTTCTGAACTCCTGTGGATGTACATCAAGAGTCCATTCCTCTGCGCTCAGGAGACATTTTTCATCGGCACAAAACACATTAATTTTCCTCATCTAGGTTCCTTTGGCCCAGGGGATTGATACCCCACAACACGGAATACGAAAAACTTTAACAGTTTAGAGGAATTGTTGCATAGAAGAGAGAGCAAGACCTGAATGAAATATATTGAGCACACTTTTACCCTGGCAATTTAGGTGTAAATTGGAGTATAGGCCCTCCGTTGACCCTTGTGTCTTTGAAAAGGACCAAGGATCCCTGTGATTCACTTGTGACAAGGGGTGTTATGACACCATCCGTGTAAATTCAAGCAAATGTGGTGTGCTTTTATTTAGGATTTCAACTTAAAATAAGATTTTTAAGCTTTGTTCATGAACTGTGCAAGGGAAGAAGAAATAGTATCAAAATCTGTCCTCACCAAAGTCTATTTCTCTAATGTTTTCTAGGTGAATCAATGTACTGAGCTGTCAGTAAACTCAATAGCCCTACTACTCGTGAGTCTTGCCAGCTCTCTTTGTGCAATTGTGTGGGAACTTCATCCTGTTTTTTAAGTGAACCCATCACACTTTCTTTTCATAACAATATGTGATTGCTCTCTCTTCTTCGAACTTTATCTAATTCAATTACTAACTTTTCTCTGATTTCAAAAGTATGTAGGTACTTGCCACATATTCCAAATGTGACCTATTTGGGAGGAAGAAGATTTAACCATAACTCTTTGTTCATGGTATTTTGGCTAAGCTTATAAGGATCTAATATCCTCGCTGTTGTGATGTAGCTAAGCATGAAGACTGCTCCTCTCCCTATGAACCAGGGCCAACCCTCACATTTGGCTTCCCCAACAGATCAAGACTGGCAAAATGAAGCCAACATTGAAATATCCACATCAGAGAATGTTAATAACACTCAGAATGTAATATAATCACCTCCTTTGGTACAAGTCTATGACAATACAGATGCTATCTTTAAAACTCACCATGTGCCTAACAGCCAGTTCCTGGAAGCCGATGACTACAATGCAGAAGTGCAGAAGCAAGTAGAGGTTGCACCAAGCTGGTAAGTGTACATCATATTTGATCCTTTCTTTAACCTAAAGGGGAGATATAGGTTTTGTTGAGCATTTATTTGTTTGAAATACAGTATGTAGTAATTCTAATAGCAGTCAGAAGTGTTACAGCTCATGATATTTATAGCTAACTTTTATGGTGAAAAATTTATTTTAAATTTACATAAAGTTTGACCATTTTTATTAGATTGATTATTTCCTAAATACAATATTAACTGATATAACTAGAATGAATCAGACTTACATCAATTTTAAACTCTTCAGATCCAAGCCGTGGTTGGCCTGGAAACCAACTTGGTCCTTTCCAAATTGCTGCGAGTTTGTTTTGCCAACCTTCCATTGATTTCCACTTATCCACCACATGCTGGTTGTAAAAAACCTGCCAGAAGTTATTTGCAAGTTAATATATTTCCTCAAGCATTTAAGGCAAAAAGGGTTATCTTAAAAATCAATTCAACAAAGCACTTAATTGATTTCCTGCTAGATATACTACAGATGTAGATTCCTGTAATGTTTTGGTGGAAGGAGCACCTATTTTACTTTAAATGATCTTCAAAGAGCTTGGTAATTAAATGATGCAGAACTAAATTTCAAGACTTTTCTGTCTTTGCAATCTTAGAAACATGCAAAGGCCACTTAAGTAGATTTGATTGGCATAAGGGCATGTGTAACTTAACCTGATCCATACGGTATATGAAGCAAATCAGTAGGAATACATAGTAATATGTGAAAAATTATCAGTAATAACTTCAACAGAGTTAAATTGAGTAGCTGCAGGCGTGATGTGGTGGAAGTCAAACATAATGAATAATTGATCATAGCACTTTTTCACTTCATGTAATTTATTTTACCTGATAATGATGTAATACATCAAAACCTGGTCGTAAAATAAATTCTATCAAGTAGAAAAGTGCTACGATCAATTATTCTTTTGAGAGAATTGTTTTTCTAATCATAGTCAGAGAGGTACATCAACAGTTACCAACTAAATAGATCCTTATGCTATAATGCGTCATCATCAGCTTACTGGAAAACATCTGTGATTGTGTTCATTGGAAAAATTGTTCACTGATAAGGGATTTCTTCATACAAGACATTCATTTTAACTATTGAATTGCATGAAAATGATATAATCATGGCTCGATCAGCTCTTACCTGTAACCAAAGAGGATTGAATGATGGGTTATTCAAGACGAGGCCATAGATGATTTGCTCTCCCTCTTTCTCTGAAGCAAAGGTGCCAAATATCCTGTCCCAAATAATAAGAAAACCACCATAGTTCTTATCCAGGCAGTACAAATTGCAACCTGAAAAAAAACATCGAAATATCTTAAATATGTACATTGGAACACAATCAATTCGAGACTTGCATCAAATGACTATATATCACATGAATAATGCAGTTATTTATGCGAAAGATTAAGACTGCATTAATTTCCAAGAATACGTCTTGCTCAAAAATTTAAAGGTTGCCAATGCATTTTTATTCTCAAATCCTTGAATGAAAAAACTGCACATTTTTATTCTTGCAGCAGTATTACAAACCCTGTATGACAATGCATAATGGTAGAGAATGTGTTACATATTTTATCAATGTGATGGAATTGAATCAAATTATGTGAAATATAAACACTAATATTGTACAATTTAAAATAGATATGATTCTACATGATCAACTTCTACTGGGCACTTACCATGATGCACCCTATGGTGTTTTGGTGTGTTGAACACCCACTCAAGAGGTCCTAGTGTATTGATGGCGCGGGTGTGCATCCAAAATTGGTAAAGGAGGCTGAAGTGGAGATGAGTGAGGTAGTGAGAGGGCGGCACAAACAGTGCCATTGGAAGGTAAAACAGCTGCAATGAAGAGGTAAGAAGGTTTATGCCATAAGTGAAATATTGATACTTTTTTTGCATAGTACCCTGCAAGCCACCACTAGGGTGTGTGGCAGGGGATGATTATATACCGGACTACCTACTTTTTCTCTCCTAGTTAGTTTGCACAACTTCATTCTGATCCATTAACATTTGTGGGAAAAATGACATTTTAAATCTGTTCTATACTTAATCTCTCTAATTTTATTTACATGATTTCTCCAATGAGTTATAACCAACCTAGCTCCTTTAATAATTTGGATATGCTATTCAGCTTTTCATTACAATTTTTTACCAATCTAGCTCCTCAATGCTGCACATGATCTATTTTGGAAATCAATTCAATTTCATGAAGATCCCATATATGAGCTAGCAGCATATTTTAAATTAGACCTAATAAGTCAAAGTTAACATTTCTCTTTAACCTTTTCATCACATTCCCCAAAGTTGTTTAGGTATAGGAGTATAATTGATAAAAATGACAATGCATGTGAGTATAATTCGGGAAATCTATCTACACATGGACTGAATACTCGCATATTGGCAATACCAATTGTTTGCTCTAGCTGATGGATAAGGCCGTTTGAAATCATTCTTTTGGAAAAATTTTTGACTTAAGGATTCTGATAATCCAAAATTTCTGATGTTGGGTGCACAAACAAATAAATTAGCTCACCATGAAACTTGCTTCATTCTTAATTTGCAATACATATATCAGATTTATTACGGCCACTGTAAATTCAAAACAAAAATCAGCACATGTGCATTTGCGTAATGATATAAATAATATCTCTCTAGCCTATTTTTCATTATTTAGTACAATTAGCATGTGAATTAGCTATTATAAATTGATACTATAATAGATTTCAATAGGTTCCTTCAACCCAAAAAATTAAGGAAGGACTAATCAAATCATAAACAAAGAAATATTAATTGCCTACCCATGACAAATTGCTTGAAAATGAAAACACATGAAACTGGTCTAAATATGAGTTGGTCTTTAATAATATTACAAAATCTTTCTAACACTGCTCTGAAAAGGTGGGCTTAAGCAAATTTGTGTAATTAATGATGGTTATATGCATACTTTCTCGATGATGGTGTGCACTTGCAAATCATTGACATAGAAAGCAACTAAAATAAACATTTTCAAAGAAAATCTTTGGTGGTAGAACTTCATATAATTTCTCCATATATTGGAAAGATAAGAATAAGAAAATAGATAAATTTGGCCTGAAGTTTAAAAAATTAGCAATGTACTACATACAATAGTGCTTTCTGGAAGTCATACTCTTTCATTATTACAATTATTCTGTTAAAACTTTTGCTCCAGTTCTGCATTGGAGCCATTGTTAAGGAAAATGGTGCATGCATTTACACGTACCGATCCACACCAGCCATGCAGTATAGACTGCCTTAAGCCAACAGCCAAGTTGTACTCTTCAGAGCTGTGATGTACTTGGTGCTGTGCCCACAGAAAATGAACCTCTGTGAGAAATAAAAATCATTCATGTTTAGGTTATATCAGTGACAAGTTTTCTATTTCTGATAAATTACAAGGAGAGACATTTTTATTTTCTACAAATATTAGAATGCAGATCAGCAGGATTGGTAAAGTGAGTAGAGTGCTGGGTTGCTGACTGGAGGACCTGGGTTCGATACCTAGGGATTCCTATATGTACCCTGAGATTCACCCAAGCTGAGTAATTTTTTGGGTTTCAGATCTTAGTGGGAAACCAGAAGCAGATCAGGGAAAGGAACCGATTCCCCTTTGTTTGAATATCTTAATTGTACAAACTACATAAGGCTTAGTATAAGGTGAGGTTATCAAGCTGACCTTTGGGTTGATAAATGTGGTGGTGGTTTATGTGTAAATAATTAGTTATGTTATCCGCAGCCAATCTGTGTCTTGAGCCTACAACTTAGTCAGTTTAGTTCATCTGTTAAACACCTCACAGGAAATATTTTTCTACGGAGAACTTTTACATGATATTTCAAGCTGAACAAGCGACTTTTTTTAAAGTCAAAAAAATTAATGGTATGGAAATATCACAATGTATCATACTATTTGGTGAATTTACAATTAGCAAATACTTTAATTTGAAAGTAACACTGGAGTCTGGGTTCAGTCTACTTATGATTTTAAAAACAATTAATGGCAGTCTTTGGAACTGAACTTGCAGGCCCCATAAGACTATAAGCAGGGTTACATGTGTTGAGCTAGAGAATGTACAAAGTGTATTTTAAAGTTACTAGTATTTGCTTTATGGGTGAGCTAAAAAGGTATTCTCCAGAAGAAACAAATATTGAAGAAGTCACAAGTTTTAAATTAACTCTCTCCCCAGTCATGATGTTGAAAAAATGCTCATAAAATTTGGCTTACTTGTTTATGTCATTACATCCCTAACTCTTGATTCCATTATATGTCACAATTCTGGGTCTACCACAAGTTTGTGTACATACTCTGAACTGATGCATATGAGTGATTCCTAAGGGAATAGGGAAACATTCAATTGAATACCGATTGAAAAACTTTCAATTGCAAGTCAAAGTAATTTTTTTGCATTACAGTAGAATCCATACAATGGGATTTGTTTCCAATAATTGGAATTGCCCTTTATTTATTTAAAATGGCATTGGTCAAGCAAGTTCCCATGTAAAGAGTGAGTGGGGAATTGAGGCACCAGGGAAAGGAATGGTGAAGGAGCAGAAAGATTGAAAGCCTGCTAAAGACTAGGAGAATAATGGAATTTGACACATGCTAGAGATTGAGAAATGTGCTCTTTGCTTCAGTGGTCACAGACAAGGGAGTACAAGTAGCTGATTGCCTGCTGATCATAGCTTAACATTATCATCTTCAAAAAAATATTGAAAAATTTCCAGCAATAATATTGTTTAAACTCAACATCTTCAGGCTTCACATGGTGGAATATTTTTAATATTCATAGCAAAGCACAGATACAATACTACTTTTTCATGAATCATTTATGGTATGACGTGTTTCAGAGTGTTACAGAACCTGATGATGCCATATCCTTGTGAAAGGAACCATGCAAATAAACATCTGTGGAAAAGTACTACTTTGTCTTGTGATGCAACGATTTCAAAGCGTAAAAATCATTTGCCTTGACTGGGGTTTGAATCCAGATTCCTTGTTATCTGGTCAAGTGCTTTAGCCAGGTAAGCCACCAAGTCATCCTCTTGTGATCCAGAATTTTGGGGCTTTACAGGAACTGGATCATCTAAACATCTGAGTGTAAGAGGATGCCTCAGTTGCTTAAATGACTAAAGCCTTCTGCTGGACATGGGAGGAATCTGGGCTCAAATCCTGGACATAGTGAATGATTCTTACACTTTGAAATTGTTGCATCGTAATATACATTAGCATATGATTCTGTTAAAAGTTACTGCTGTGGCATCTCCTGCAGTTTCTTAGAAATTGTGCCTGGTGGTTTAATTGAACAGACAGCTTTCCACAGGTCCCGAAAATAGCCTACTACAACTCTATTTCACAAGGGATGCATATCTCACCATGACTAGCTCTGTGCAGCCAGTAATAGCAGAAGTCCACCACCAAAAGAGCCAAATACCAAGTCCATGGGCTGTCCCAAGGAAGGTTGGCCACACGCCATCGATCATAAATGACCATGTAAAGTGAGCTCTCGGCTCCACGGAATATTAGCCTTGGTGGAGAATAGAAGAAAAAAGAGTTTCCAGATTAGTCAGCCATTTTTAGATTTATATCTATCCACTCCCACATCATTTACATTGTGGAGGTATCATTGTAATTTCATTGTGTAACTTTTACACTATTTCGTAGCTTGGATGATTCAAAATAATTTAATAGAATTAACATATTTTAAATGTAAATGCTTAAGGAAGATGCCATTATTAAAATAAACAATTAGAGTTCATTTTTTCTGTATTTTAACAATTTTTTTTTCAAATCATCAATAATCTGTTTAACAAATAAGAAAATCCATCATGCTGCCAGATTTCAACTATGAAGGTATCTACTCCAAAATAATAAAATACTCTAATTTAATAAAAATATATTAAAGTGATACAAAAAATATTTTCCATTCCAGGGAACCCAGAGGTCTCCAATATCAAGGTATACCAATACCTTGGTATGCTAGTCACAAAAGATAATGAAGATTCCCATTGAAAGGATTCACTCTTCTCAAATTTATTTAAAAATTTACCAACCTTCCAGTTTCCAGAATCAGGCCATGACTGAGAGATGTGATGGTATCATTGAGACGATGTTTTGGCTTTCCCTGCAGCCTCAACACAATGTTCTCCAGGATAATTAAGGTAATGAAGTATGGCCATGACTGAAAGAAAGAATTCCAATGTCATAATTCTCAAAAATATTATATTTTCTTCAGTTTTATTATTAGTAGTCTTTCAAATAACATAGGTTTTGGATGGACACAGATAGATCATCTCTACATTTTTAAAACCAGGATAGACTGAATGAATTAGTTAGAAAGAGGGAAAACTCACTGGTTCTCGAATTTTCGGTGGTCCAACCACCTTTCTCAAGAGGAATTAGGAACAGAATATATATATATATATATATATATGTAACTAATTCATATATATATATATATATATAATTTATAAGTACTGATCTTCATGATGTATTTCTATTTAAGACATTCAACCTCGTGCCTGGCCTAAATGAAAATTTCTTAAAAGGAAACAGTTCAGGTTGTCTTTCTCAGCTGTCTGAATAGTTCGATTTTTTAAAAATTCCTTTAAAGTCTGAACCTGCACTTTTCTGCACTGCACTCTTGTCAGAAATGATATGCTTTTCTAATGCTATGGCTCTTCTCAATTCATTTTAAGAATGAATTAAATACAGATATATAAAATTTCCAGTAATCAACCTGAAGGTCAGTGATGGTAGAGTTCACCCAGTACTAAGTTCTATACAGCGTGTGTGAAATTCACACATCAGGGTAGGGGGGCCAGTTCCTTTCCCTGTGCCGGATATATATATATATATATATATATATATATATATATATATATATATATACTCCGATACCTTTTATACAAACCATGTATATATTGACATGTAGCTTAAAGAGGAAACAACCACTCCAACGTGCAAAATCTTCCCTCCGAACCCCAAGATCCGAGGCCCTTCAACTCCGAGACGTTCCCTCGCAACTTTCTGCAACATTTCTCATTCATTTCCTTAATAATTCCGGCCAGACCACGAGAGATCTTCGGCTCGTCAGGAATTTGACGTGTGTGCCCATGTTGTCTACACCCACATAATACCTTGCAAGCCGCGATGGCGTGTGGCGGGGGTTGTTAGGGCACCAGACATTCATACCCTAATATGAGTTCACATTCATATACACAAACATACGTATGCGCCTATATAAATCGAGTAGTAATGGGTTTTTTGGTTTAAATCGCTAAATTTTGTTGTTTGAATAAAATTTTTCGGGCGTGTAGTTTTGGAATTGTGCACCCACTACCTCACGTCCCTACGCTCCTCTACTCATTTAACTGTACGAATTTGGGGGTAAACCGAAGGATTGGTGTAGTAACTGTGGTTGTAGGGTGGACCCTAGATCGTCAATGAGTATATTCCATTCAAAGTCTATTGGTGACTCCTTCCCTAAGGAATTCGTTGTCCCGCTCTTTGCATGACTGGAGTGAAGAATTCCAGTGCCAGGAATTCCAAATAACATAAGTACTAAATTTTTTCCAGTAAGGAAATAAAAAATACACGTTTAAAATTAGCCACGAATTAGAGACACTGCAACAGAGAGCAGAATACTACGACGTTATAAATGGAAATTCATAAGATTAGTTCTTTGTTTAAGATAACTCGGCAATAATTTAAGACTAGCATTTAGCGTTGCTTGTTAAGAAAAGACTTGGTAAAACTCTGAATGGAGTGTGGTTTTATGTGGCCCGGAAACAGGTATGTTAGGAGATATCCAAAGGAGGCAGGCAAGGTGGGCACAGAGGATTTTTGTTGGGAATAGAACGTTGAAGAGTTTGAAATAAGGGAGAAAGAATGGTATGCGATGTAGGGAAGAGGAATGGAATAGGAATGTTGGATGGAATTAAAAGGAAGAAAGACTTATGCAGAATTAAAGAAGTGTTTATTGGATTGCCAGATGTCAGATCTTTTGTGATCAGATGGTGTGTCAGATGTTGTGCCTTGTTAAAAGGTAAGAAATGTAGCGATGAGAAGTCGGTGTCCATCCTACCTTAAACGCTAGGCTACGGAATAATAATAATAAAATCACACAAAAATGTTCACTAAAGGTTGAAAAACTAGTTATGTGTACAAAATGACGGTTTTCCTTTTTATGACCAACTAAAGATAGAATTTCATAATTAGCGGTCACATATTTCATTACTGAGGTCTGTTAATTTTTTTAAGGAGATGGTGGACGAATCGAAGAAAAAGGTCTCAAATTCATGACCTCGAACTCTTTATGCTTGAATACTTACGAGTTATTTATACATTTCATTTCTTACTCTGTGGTATGGATTTGGAATTTCAACCATTCTAGTACCAGGCATGGTGAAAAGGGAAAATAGGATATTTGGGTGGAAATCCAAAGGAGGCAGGCAGGGCATTTTGATGGCACTGGAATGTTGGAGACTGTGATAGAGGGAAGAAAGTTGGATAGATGCGGAAGAGGTAGGAAAAGGATAGGCATGTTGGTCGGAATGAAGGGAAGAAAGGTTTAGGTCCACCCATTGTAGTGTGGTGCGTTAGGTTGTGTTTTGTTAGGCGAGGGTAAGAAATATAGGCGTGTTCACTCTATGTCCATCCAAAATCTATCTTAAATGGTAGACCACCTAATGATAACAATAATATTCATTTTAATAAAACAATAATAATAACTAATATATTTAGCGCTCATATCTCGAAGGGATTATTACGTAATTTGATGTTAATCGCGTTTACTATTTTGTAATTATGTAAACCACTCATGTTTGTTTCTCCCCGCTTTACGCTCCGACCACACGTGGGTTATGTAGGAACTTGAAATTGTTTTGTATCTCCGATGTGACATGACCTTTATGGTTTCTGCCCCCGTCGTTGTTCGTGAAAAGCACGTGGTCAAACCGCGGTGGTGCCAACTGCGGTTGATACACAGAGGCAAAACAGCTGAGACGAAAATCCCCGAGCTGTCGACTCCTCCCATCGGGAAGACTTGGATGCCCGTGAGTCTGAGGGAATTGGCGGCGGCGGCGTCCGCCGGCTGTACTCCTTGAAAGCCGAGGCAAGGTGGGGACTCATGCGCTTTGCGGTTGCCGACCTCACAGGGGCCCCACCGTTAGGCCGCGCCGGTTCGCTATGGGGCACGCTGACGGATCAAGGGAAATTCAAGCGTTTTTCCACGACGGCCGCGGAAAGAAATTGATTCTCCATTAGTGAGAAGGTGGTTTGTAGGGATAGACTTGAGTCTGCCGACGTGAAGGATCCTCGTTCCAAATCCGCGTGACGACTTTGGAGAAACTCACCTTGAGCAGTGGTGCCTAAACCGCGGGCCAGATCTGACCTCCCGCGCACTTTAATCCCGCGCACGCGAAGGTATTTACTGCCCTAAAGTCATATTCATTCATTCAAGGTAGGTTTTGGACGGGCTCTCAAGAACCCATTTACGTCATAGTATTACAAGAATTTGCTCTTTCTTTGCCCCTCATTGTTTCTTAATTAATTTGACGTTAAATTAACTTCTGCCTGATTTAATGCTGTCTATGAAGTCTATCGTCCTCTACCACGCTTACTCAACTTTATCCCTTCAGAATGCTACAACCTTTCAATATTTTCTCCATCCAATTCCTCTGCTTTTTTCGGATTTCCCTCAGTAACATCCTCTCTCAGCCTATTCAAAACCTCAGCGTTTCTCTTCCTCTCTGCCCAAATTATTTCCTAAGTTAACATTAAATAATGAGAAAAATATTTCCATTTATGTAGTTCCTCATGATGCTTAACTTGTTCGTCCTAATTACAGGTCAAAGGAATGCTTCATAAATAAATGCGGCTTTTTTTTTCGAAAAATATTTGATAGACATGAGCATCGGAATAAAAAAATGTGGACCGCGACGTAAAAGGTTTTGGGCGTACCAGATACCCATCCGGGGAACCATGGAGGCATTGCTAAACCATCCCTAGAATGCATGATTTTCACTCGCTTTGATTTGTGCTTGAGAGACGTAATGATCATTTGAACATCAATGCTCCGTCGAGCATGTTCTCTTTAAAAGAATCGATGGATACCTTAAATGTCTTATCACAATGGAGATTCAATTTATTTCAGCTACCTACGACAATAACAATATCAACTCTGTTATAGCATTCCAAATAAACAAGATGGCAAGTTTCAGGACCGGCATTTCCTTCACATGTGGATTGTTGGGATTTCTCCCAGACGCTTGAAGCCTGTTCTCTCCCGATTGCGATAATCATCGTTCATTTCTCTTTCACTCCCGTATTCTTAATTTTTATCTCTACACTTTCACAAACATCCACGTGCCTTTCGCAGTCGCCTCTCCCTCACAGGCGACCACGAGAAAAATAAATAGCAAAAATTAGTTTTGAATTTGTGCGTTTTCCTGAATGAAACCAGTTCAGCGCACTTTTTATGAAAAAAACACTAATGCTTTTCGTCAGTTTCTGTCTTTTTTTGGTAGACATCGTGTCCTGATTTTGCCTTCGGCCCAGTGTGGAAAATGGTTAAGACCTTAGGGGATAATAAAAGGACTACATGTAGAAATGTAGCGTAAATTGATGCGCCTATAAATAATTAAGGAAAACAATCGATTTTTAAACCAAAGAGTCTTCCGCTATAAAATTAAATTTCAAACAGTATTCATTAATGATTATAGTAATTTGGTGGATGCACAAAAAAATAAAATTTTGGGAAAATGTTTTTTTTTCTTCAGGGAAGAACAAATTACTCATAAAACTGAAATGAGATTATTCAAAAAGTCTCCCTTCACTCTCGGACGACCATTACGCCCTATTTCTATTACGTCATCATTATATTACTATTACGTCGTCATATTACTATAACGTCCCGTTCGTAATGGCGCTTCCGAAACAGGAACATGGAAGAGAGAGAAAGAAAGAGTGCGTCTTTTAAGCAAGGTTATTCACGTCAAGATCAATGCAAACCCAATTAAAGATGCTCATTACGTTATAAAGTAAGACCCATTCATTGAAAGAATTCCTTCCAGTTATTATCGTTTCGTCACAAATTACTTGGAAAGCAAGAAAAAAATAGAAGAACGGAATATACTAGTATCTTCATTGTATAACTTGAAAAAAGGGGCCTGAAGAAGGGTTTAACGAAATGAAGGCGGCTAAGGTGTTTAGTGCCATGCTAGGCGAGGTTCATAAGTGTAGCGGTCTTTACGCATATTCCTTAAGAGTCCAGGAGGTCATTTTTCAAAGCTACAAGGCAATTTACATGCAAATGCAGTTTGAATAAATGGAGCCTGCTAATGGTCGTGCAAACTCGTTATCGGCATTCATTATACAGCATGCAGATTTGAAAGTTTTAACTTAAATTTAAGACTCTTCAGAGAACTTGTAAATCGACTGGTTTGAGGAAAGGGCCCCAAGAAACTCGGCTGTAGCTTTGCTGGGCCCATATACGTAAAACGTACCACAAACCTGGAAGACCACTGCTGAGGAATTCGAGTAATGCTGATAAAATGCAGCCAACTGCCATTGTAATGAGGCCTTCGCCACTCCTGTCCATAATTTCATCCTATGGTTTCCTTGAGCTTCCTTATTTCACCGAAGGAAATTGCGTGGGAGGACGTAGGAAAGTATTGTTATTTTTTTCAATCAAAACAATTTATATGGCATCTCAAAACCCGTGATATCGACATTCAGAGCCCAGTTTTTTACGCTCAAGGTGCGAGCCACCTGCGCGTGCATGACCTTCGAAATGCAAAGTGTTAGACGGGTCTTAAGTTGCATTCTCTTCCGCTCCTCGCCCGGCCACTCACCTTGCTCTAGGCACGCCGAGTGCTCAGATTTCCTCAGAAGATAGGCGTGATATAGTGGCGGCTGAGGTGGTGGAGATTGAGTGTGGCAATCAATTAATTTGCGGCTTGCGATCGCGATTCACAGTGGTGGGCATTTAAGGATTTTCCCGCAACGTTTAGTCGAGGGGAGAGAGGGAGATGTTGTGGTGAGACTTCTGGATCCTTCATTAAGACAAATTGAGCCACACTTCAGTCAGTATTGACACGAACGTATGGTGGCAATGCTATCAAACAATTCATGCCTTGAAGAGGTGTGAGCTATTGGCTGTGAGTATGAAGGTAAGTAAATTCCTCTAGCCCATAATAATAGCCAGTGCTTTGGTACTTAGGTCTTCTTGCCTTCAAGCCCTTACCTCTTCCCGTTGATGATCGCCGGCTGACCGAAATAACGTTGTTGGAGCTTTCTAAAGTTTTCTCATTAGTGGCTGGAGGAGTATACTTAACTTCACAGGTCATGTTTTGTTAGAAAAATCTCTCGAACCAAAATAATGTTAACGAAGAACATATTCTCGACGAGGGAGAATATTGGCTTCGTTAAGTTTATGTTAGTTTAGAGTATGTTTCTATCAATTGATAGCCAATCGTTTACATATATTCGATTCAAAACGGTTTATCCGAGACGTTTTGCACGTGGCCGTTAAGGTTTCATTTATCGGCGATGCGTTCAACTACACGGCTAGCCGGCCGATGATATAGTAAGCCGCATTTTCCTGGACGAGAATATATTAGCAGGCGAGTACAGGCGCAAGTGTCGAGATGTTAAACCAGGCTCTGTGTCAAATTGACGCTCGCAGACCTCCGCTGTTTCGATCTTCCACGAGAGGATTTATTATGGTACCATTTACCGCGCTTCTAAAATGACGTCACTTTCCACTGCTCCAATCACCATCAGGAGAAAACAACCCACAGATTGGTGTGTATCAGGTGTCCAGTCAAAACCTTGTGACCTGTCGAACATTTCCCTCTCTTCGTAGCTCTTTTGCGCTGATTCCAAACTTCATCGCCTCCATTAATTCCTTCCATTCATAGTGTCCGGTTAAATATCGTGCCACTGGATGTGCCCAATGCTTTTCCCTTACCTGAATTGAGTTCGGCTATTTTTCAGAGACCTGGGGTGGTTATAATAAATTCGAGAGTCCTGTATTCAAATGGGTTATGTCTCTGGGCAAACCCCACCAGACTGTCCCCCAAGCCGGAGGTGTACATTTTTCTTTGGATCAGACGATCTTTGCGAAACCACAGGTGGAACAAGGAAAGGAACTGGTTCCCTTGCCCTAAACGCGTACATTTCACACATCATAGAGAGTTTAGTTCGACACTTTTGGAATGCTTTTTTAGATGGTGTTTGGTTCAACGCGTCGAAGCCTCGACTTTGACGCCAAGAAAGGCATTGCAAGTGCCGTTGTAAAGAGGAAGAAAATTGGTAGAAGATATCGCGAATTCCGTTGCATGCTCTTCACTGTCTCTTTTGAAAAAGTTTTTGACCTTAGTCAAGGAAAAAGACTCCGAGGATCCACCCCTCATTTTCAATCACGATCCTTAAGCCTCTCCTTGGTCGGCCACATCTCCCAAACTTGAAATAGCGTTTGCGCGAACGTTTCCTGAGATTCCTGACTGTGAACTCCCCAAGTGCTGATGGCGGTCACACCCTTAAGCAAAGAGCGATCCCCATACAATCCAATTGCGAAGAGTTCCAGGAGTTAATTTCTGACAAGCACGACATTGGACCCCGGTAGTTGATCTCAATAATAATTGGCACAAATCCTTGGCAATAATAATATAATTAATGAAATGCTATGATTTGTCGAGCGAGTTCAGCAATGCTTTGTCGTTTATTTCGTTCAATAAAAAATTGTTGTTGAACTCGTTTAACTATTATTGCGTTCCATTAACTGTAATTGACAATGAGTCATTAGGAATCGCAGTGACGCAACACGCGGCTCGCCAGCGCTCATAATTCGACCCTATGCCTAAATCGATCATTTAAAATTTTAACGATTTTTGAAATCTTACGCTATAATTTCTTTTCTACCGGTCTATCGGAGGTTATTAAATATTTGAAAGATACAGCTACATCCACGTCATATCATTTGAGAAAACACGGTGGCTTTTGATAAGAGGTGTCAGGGCACCATGCGTCATCGCGTGAATCCAAGCGGATTTGATGTGCACGCAATAGGAATAGTAGATGCAAAAATGGTGGTTTTAAATATATTCCTGCCCACATTATTTCAATGTAAGCTAAACGTGTCCGAGTGCGCTGGTTTGGTCATGATGGTCGAATCACATGACAGAAGAGAAGAATTAATGATTTGAGATGGATGAACAAACCGAGAAATCACGAGTGAATGCGGTCAAACAGACTGTCAAGAAAAGAAGTATTAGAAGCCTCAGGAATATAAAGAGTATATAAGTATGCAATAAGATATGGCTGAGGTGGGCCCGACAGACGTGTGCAAGGTCAGAGCAGCATGGAAGAAATGCGTGAAAAGGAATTTCAAGAAACAGCTTTGTCATAATCATCAGTATTTCAGTCCTAAGATTGCTTTACTGCAGTCCTCAATCGTTCTCTATTCTATGTTGATTCCCCTCACCCCCTGACAGCTTCTCTGTTCTACTTTCATCTTAATTTGGCTTATATGTATACTTGAGTCTTGGTCTTTATCGCGGGGACGTAACTTAAGTTTTCCCTTCTAACATGTTTCCAACTAATCCATTGTTCCTCAAGGTGTGTCGTGTCATTTAGGTTCTTCTTTACCATCGAGTTCTTCATAGGGTCTTTCCCTCTTCCACTCTTTTATACTTCCTCCTTCCTGACTTTTTCTGCCATTTAATCGTCAGCGCCATCTTTCAAAGGGTTATATTCTTCGCTGGTCCACTTTTCTAGTGTTCCATGTCTCTGATCCGTAGAGAGCCATGCTCTATGCGAATGTTTTGGCAATCTGCTTCCTTGTTTGCAACTTTAGGTTATTTGACCATAGGAGTAGCTTCTTCTTCTTCATGAACGCCTTTTTAGTTTGAGCCATTCTCCGCTTGATATCGGTCAAACTTCTTCCATCCCAAGTCACCTTAATTCGTTTCCGAATATACGACGATAAATACTACTTCCTAGTAATGGTATAGCGGAGGAACGTTTGGCTACTGACGGGAGGGCTAGTCCTTGATTTCTGGTAAAGCCTTTGGATATCTCCAGTTTAACCGAGCTGTGAGATTCATTGGGAGCTAGTGTTTCGGGGGAAATCACAGACGGCACAGGGAAGACAAATGTCCCCCTTCCCCGATGCCCGAATGCCACACCCACATCCATCAAACCAATCTTACTAGGATAGATTACTGCGGTTACATGGAAGTGACATTTTCATATTAGTGAATCTTGGCTTGCTCACGGTCGAGCATTTGTTATTTAATTTACCAGCCTGGATTTTGAGATAGCATTTTTCCATCTAAACAAAAATGGCGCTTCAATCGCTCCTAATTCTCTCCTCATCGCCTCACTTTTGCGACTAGGGTGAGACTACGATCGTCCCAAATTCTTTTTAATGATCATCTGATAGTTTTACTGCCATAATTTCAATTCAAGGTGGAGTCAATTCAAAATTTGTCAACTGCGAAGCGAAAAAATGACGCCGAGCCGTCAGACCGCTTTGACCTAAGTTAAAGCCCTTGAGAAATCTGTTTGGATGAAATTGCCGACTCCAGGTCGCTTTCTCCTCCACTTCTCTTTTATAACTTTTAGGAATGCAAATCGTGAACTGCCGACATAATAAAACATGGAAAATGTTTTTTTTGGCGAAAGATCTGAATGGAAATGCAATGCTGTGAAAATCGTTTCCTTTAGTGGTGAGCAGGATAATTGACAAACCCAATTCAGCTCCTTATTTACTTATAATTTGAATCCTAGACGTTCTAAACTTGTGCGATGTTCTTTGTAGAGAGCTAATCTCAGCGAACTGATAAATACGTTAAAACCATTTCACAAAATGGTATAGTGGGCATGAAGTTTGCCTAGAGACCCGGGTTCGAATCCGAGTGACTGTCGTCAACCTCTGCTTATCCCAAGCTGTCTCATTTTTTGGGTACCAGGAAAACCTCAGGTGGCACAAGGAAAATGAACCTCTCCCTCATGATTTGTAAGTTTCACGCGCCATTGCGCTTATTTTTTGTTCGTTTTACCCTCAGCTTTACCACAGCAAGCAGCGTTCGTGTTTACCACTGTGGTATTGGAAGACAGAGTTCTTTCAAGGCCTTGAAATAAGTACTTCCCATTTCTTCATTAATGCTTTCGGCGGTGGGAATTGACCGTTCGACCTAGACCACGTGTAAAAGTTGATTTTTAAGTTTGAAACTGTGGAATTCACGCGGCGCAGAGCAGATATGTATAATGTTAATGAAATGGGGATTTTGTTTTTTTTTGTATGTACTACAGATTGGTGTTTGGAAATTTCCTTAAAGTGTATTTTTTTTCTGACTGATTTTATTTATTATCTTTTGTGATATTGATTGTATTTCAGAAACCATGTTATTTTTCCAAGGTAAGTTTATTGTAACACTTGGGACTTGTGTGCCACCTGACATTTGTCTTTTTGCACATGTACATTTTACTAATAATAATTAATAATAATAATTTTATCCCCACGGTACATTACTAGGCGAGGCGAGGTTATTTTGATTGGCTAGCGACTGAAATTGACTGCTGAACAGAACGATGCACAAGAAATCCCTTCCCCCTCGCATAATCCGTGATAGCAATAGTAAAGAGGAAACTTAAATTAAAAAAGAAATGTTTTAAAGCATTTCGAACTCCCCTGTACGAAAATTAAACTGTGTGGAACACCATCGCCAATGAAAATAATTTCTTATACAAGTATATATGTCAACCTATGCCACACGCGCTCGTGTCGGCTTTCGGGGTGAGACATATAGTATGTAGATTCCGGCATTGTTGTCTCTATAGGGTATTGTGCTACAGAGATACGGAGCGACTTTTAATACACAGAACAGAATAGAGCAAAAAACGTAAAAAGAATACTCAAGCTCTTCTCGACTTTCGCCGCATGTTGATCTGAAGTCGAGGGTCTATTACAAAACTATCTCTGGGAGTAAATCTCTTAATTTCCACTTGAAACGACTTTCTGAGCCCGTACTATTTAAATTAAATGAGGAGGGGTTACTAATCGGGCGGAAGCTATGCTCTTCGAGGAAAAGAATGTTAACTCTTATCGAAAAAAGTTGGCTAATCAAATGGAAGTAGTGGTTTTTTTTTCGTGACACCTGTCTTTATTTTGCCAGCAGAATCATTTCTCACTAGCCCAAGTTGATCTTCTCTCTAAATCTAATGACGCTGAGCCATGATCCCTACCTTTCTTAACAATTTCGCGGGATGGGATTTCCACGGCGAGAGTTGCTTCAGCTGCAGTAGTGAACCATACTTATTGAAGGTGGAAGCTGACTCGAAGAATGCGCATGCCTCGAACATTCTGGCCAATTGCGCAAGTGAGTACGCTCAAGTCTCCAATGTTCTCACGCGTTGGACCACTCGCAAACTTCCTACTGGCTTCCCGAAAAAAAACTCAACGAGGCGTGACAGAGCCTAACCGCCAGACCCGACCTAGGTCATGCCCCAAGAGAGTGGAGTGCCCCAACACGAGGGAAGGAAGTGCGGCGGCGAAGGAGAGTGAGACCACGGGGTGGCATTGGACGGACGGAGGAGGCATGGCAGGAGACCTTCGAGTGGTTCGTAAGTCACGTCGTGACTCTCTATATTTTCCGTCTATTCTATTTGCATTACTCCTCTAACAAGGTGACCGCTGAATTTATGGTCACACAATCTGTCTCCTGCACCTTTTACTGTCATTATGGAAAAATTTTCATAAATCATTCTTCATCCCTTCCCAATGGTCAAGGGATGCACTAGGTAGAGTTGACGGTTTTCCTACCCTTCTCATGGCCGTCTTTTTCTTGTTCCAATCCTTTCCAGTGAACGAAGTAGTCTGATATCTGTGTTTGTCAGAATGTGTGCATTTCTATTGTTTCAGGCTCAACTTTGTGGAAGTTCATGTTCGTTATTTATTTTATTAAGAACACAATGTATACATCCACTGTTCTTTATTATCGTACAGTTAGTTTCAACGCTTAGGCATCATCATCAGGCACTTAGATTTGATTGACGATGGTACTTAGAAAGATTGTGTTCTTAATAAAATAAATAATGAATGTGTGTATTATTGAAGCATTGTTCCTACTATAATGGTAGAATTCGGTTTGAATTTATATTTCGCATCGTATGTTGTTGTGGCCATGTTGGCAATTATTTAATCATTATTGATATCATAAATGAAGTTGTGGATTGGAGGTGTTTTGGTATGGGATATCATGACCACGGGGACTCTGCCCTGCTAACTGATTTTGTTTCAACTTTACTCCCCCTCCGTGATGTGGTGATTATCGTTAATCGTATCCAGGATGGTCAAAATTAGAGTGTCTAGATAAAAATAGCTGACGTACGCAAACAATTGGTGCGTGTCTAGGTGAACCCGCAAGTTGCCCTTGCAAGCGCGGAATTGAAAGAAAAAAGTATTTTCGCTTCCCCAATTCCTGTGTTTATTGAGGCAATGTGTTACGAGTCAAACCGACGAGAATATCAACCGGAACAGGAGTGAGTAATTTTTTGTTCTACGTTCTAAAAATACTTATAGCATTATTCATTTTTCCAAAGATGGCGAAAACACCGCTGGGTAATCACAAAATAGACAAGTACCCCTGGAATGGAGGATTCTACATTATTTATTATTATTGTTTGGTAGGTTTTTGATGATAACCTAGCTCTTTCAATATTTATTTCAATTATCCAACACGCAAAAGTTGATGGCATTTTCGTATCTGATAATAATCATGAAACATAATATTAAGGGTTCGGTTACTGTTAAGGGTACCGTTAAACTTTTTACTCATTCATTAGGCATCCATGGCTCCAGATATAAAGCAATAACCCAAAAAAATCGCACGCTATTCGATCCTTCCTTGCGATAGGTTTAATCACTTGCATCCGTCCTCCTTTGCGTCTCTTTCCATCTCGTAGACTTTGTATATAAGTTTAAGAAAAACGTTCTGCATGAGTTAGTTTTTTTCCCCGATAACTCCGAGCGTGAAGTGCCACAACCGATTTATATCATTTTGATAACTGAACATCGTAAACCGCTGAAACCGATTATTACAAATTAAGACAATTGCCGTAAAACAGCTAAATAGTACATTTTCTAACGTCTAAGGATCAAGGAAACATTTTCCTCCTCCAATGGCAAGACGGTAGTAATATGTACGGCTACTATGTTTCACCTCTTTGAGGAATATTCCTGGGGAGGTGATAATCGCACAATAATGGCTAACTTGACGATTCGCGCAACGGTTTTACAAATTACCTTTTGTTTTCATTGCAGCATGGACAACTGAAATTCGAGGTCTTTCGGGTGGAATTTTATTTTTATTTCAATAAATGTCAATACTTACATCTGACGAAGAAACTAAACGCGATTTGCATAAGCAATGGAGTTGGAAACTGGAGGTGAACCTTGAGGGTCTTCATTATATTAATTCGGAAGCGAAAACCGTCGCACTTCACAAAGAAAATCATTCATTTCCGTCAAATGTTGCAAAATTTTTAATGCTGTTTTCTTCTCTCTTGTTACCCACGGATTGGTGGTCAGCTACGTTAATACTAATTAGGTAAATTAAAGGGGGGAAATGGAATTATGCTTCTGGAGGTAAAAAATATTATTTGACCAACTTAGTTTTAGAAATATTCACTTTGATATTCAGGACGTAGTTCAGATGTTCCTGATGTGCTTTATTGTTAACGCCTTTTATAAACGGATTTAGTCCCCTACCATGAACATGTAGGTAGAAATATCAAAATTCGTCCCCGACTCCTTTCATCGACCCTCAAAACCCATAAAGTAAAGAAACCTATTGAAACGTGATCGACAAATGAAGAACGGAGAGCAATTTTGTTTAATAGTTGATCATATTCCTGTTCCGTGAAAAAATACAGTAAATCCAGAGGTAAATTACATTGAGAACGTACGAGGGATCTCATGTTAGAGATCACCTCACATTTGAACACTACGGCCAATGTTTTTTGTTTCTGAATGGAGAGAAGCGCACATTCTCGCGTTGTAGGCTGGGTCTTCACTCCGCAGGGAATGGTTATAACAATGGGCGAACGCTCAAGATTAGAAAGGATGATGTACTTATTCCTTTCCACGTTTAAACTCGATTATAAACGATGCATCATGAGTCCCAAAGCGGAAAAAATGAGTGCCCAATTTTTTCCCTTGCAGCAACTTTTCCAGAATCGGTGGATAGATAGATAGGGTGCCAACATTTATATCTGGGAAAAGGTTGAAAACTTAAAAAAAAATTCTCTTCAGTCATCCAACATTTTGTCACCCAATGGCAGGGTTTATTAGGTACAATAAAGGTAACGTAATATTCAAATATATCTAATGCTCACATATATAGGATGTATAAACTACAGCCCATGTTTTTGTTCAATCGAAAACTCTTGAAGAAATTTATGCGGTGTCTCGATTAGTGAGAGGTAAAAACGATCTGGAAGTCTTTCTTTAGGAAAAGTACCCGAATAGCTTTGGCTTTTAGCATTTGCCCGGTTGAAGAAAACACAATGGACTCTCTTTCTCCCTGGGATCCACTTTTGAATTGCATGTACGCGTATTGGACTTTGAGTCGCAGCCAATACGATACTTGCGGCCTTTGCAAAATACTTTCAAATTAAACTTTACATTTTTTATAATGTACACTTTGGAAATATTATGGTAGTTCCGGCCATGAAAAAGATTTGACTTTTTTATTGTGCTGTTGAGCGTTTTGATAATGAATTCTTTGGTACTGGAAAATTTAATGAATGTCTTGTCAGAGGCTGCCATAGAGGGAAACGCTTCTTGTTGCGAGGAGAGTGAGATTTATGATTCAAAATGGATTCCTCTTAACAAAACATCCATTCAGCGAGGTGTGAAGTTTTCATCTCAAGTTTCCAAAAGATCTTTTAACGTCTCTTCGGTAAAAAAGTGAGATTATTCTGAAGAGAATATATTAATGACGTTTCGACCAATAAATTTAAGTTGAGCGCTATAGTCGAAGTCATCGACACACCTGAAAGTTTATATTTTTACGTCCGGATTTTAAAAATTCATTATCAATTGAACGTAGAGGATATTCAGAAGGTAAACCATCGTCCTCAATGATTTACAGAAAACTGAGTACTCTATCAGAAACCATTTTATACATGAGTTGAAATATTGGTATGAATTGTTTCGTGAGAAATCAACTTGGCTCTGAAATCGTTACTTAGTGGAAGATTTCCAGACTAAATGACTGCATTGTCATCGACGACCTTGTCTTGGAACCAAGAAGTGACTATTTTTACCCAGGTATATGTTGACGGTGTCAGTTATGTCGTCTGCCGAACTCTCTTTAATGAGGCAATCATCGCACTGTTGTTTGCCGCTCTCGCTTGGGTGCCTATGGCAACGCTGGCTCGATAGGTCAGAGCTCTGTTAAGTACACCAATGTGCGTCCGTCGATATTCAGATGACATTCGAGTTAGCAAGATAACAAAGGACCTTGACCTGGGCAAGGTTAAGAGAGCACGTGAAAATAACGAGAAAAATAGGTCAAAAATGTAGTTATATCGAGTGCCTAAGTTAATACAAGACAGCGAGTTATAATTATCACCTGTAAGAGTGAAATGTTCGACTGAGTTCCCCTGAATCTCTTTTTTGTTTCCGCCACTCCATAAGCAGACACCGGAAGGTGCCTGAAGTTGGAGGCGCGAAGGAATCCTCGTATGCCACCCTCCAAAAATTGTTAGGGGTATGACCCAAGGGCTTTGAGAGTCACCTCAAATCGCCTTAGGAATCGGTGGAAGGGCGAGTGAAATGGGTTCTCTCGCCGAGGGACCGGATTCAAATGCCGGACGAACCCGATTTTTTGTCGGGTGTTGCGACAGTCACTAATTATTTGTAGTGCGGGAAGTATGTTCTATTGAGACCCCCTCGGACGGGACGCTAGAACTGTTTTAACGTCCTTGGCGCATTTTCTTAATAAGTTACCCGCATTTAACCCAATTCTACCTCAGCTCACCAGAAATCCCACCTCTACACGATCGCTCAAATGCACAAATGACCTCAGGTGTCGTTTTTCCCTTCCAGTTATAGCTGCTAACAATAAGGTCTAAGTGAGCGGGAAAGACTAATTATTTCAGTGAGACGTGGTGATTCCTTGGCGACATCGAAATTGTATCGAGAGGCAGGCCCAAATACAAATGTAGAATGAAGAACAACGTCAACGGTGGGATTCTAAAAACTGAGGGGGATGAACGTTCAGCATCGTTAGTGTTTTCCGCAGACGCGCTCCCGGAACAGCAGCGAAACCAACTGCGCATACACAGGAGGAGGGAAAGTGGGTCGAGGTCACAGATTCACCCCTCTTCACAAATTACATCGGTCTCTGTTCCGGAAGGAAAGGAAGAGAGCCCGAAGTTGACATTTTCTCTGGCTCTGGCGAGGACCAATGAATGAGGTTTTGCCGTCAACCGAAATAAGAAGGGTGGGATCAATCACCCATCAACATCGCTAAGTGATAAATTATGATGGTGCGGATTATTTATTTATTTATATTTATTTACACAGTACCCCGCAAGCCACCGTTATGGTGTGCGGCAGGGGGTGACTGCTTACCAGACTACATTTCGAATCATGAATCGTGTTTTAAATTGCAAAAGCTGCCTACGTGCCCACGTATAAAATGATGAACGATATTATTAAGCATAATACCGACAAAAATAAATGAAGAGCGGAGAATCGTGTACTCATTTTCGAATCGACGGAATTTTTAATCTAAAATAGATTAATGGTGTAACCACAAGTTACCGTTAAAGGTTTTTTTTACTAAAAAATTCTCACTACGTCTCGTTCACTATCGACACGCTGCCGAGATCGCGAACGAAATGTAATTCTGGACAACACGCGGCAAAATCGAGCGGAGGAACACAGAAATTTGTTCACGAGGCAGTCGGTCTCCGTCGTCCGAAAGGGAGTGAGTCGTCACGAAGAGCGTTGTTCTCCGAATAGGTTTGAACAAGCGCGCCACGTCTGGCCTTGAATCACGGAAAGCGTTTTGATGGCGGTGCATGCATAAATGTGTAAATCATGTAGAGGACGGCGATAGAATCACCAAGGACGCACCAATTGAAAATTGGCTCGACAAACACCGACGGCGGCACCCTTGGAATAACCAAATGGCACCAGGCCCCTTCGTCCGCTCTCACAATTCTTCTTCCGCGATGAATGAAGTGAGAATAGATTCAGCTTACCTCTTCGAATGATCTATGTACACATCTCCTAGTCTTGTCATGCCCTTGTTTGAACTGTGCCCTAAATATTCATTGAATTCGTATGCCGTCACGGTGTTTTCTTAGCCTGATTGGGATTGCTCACGGGATGTTTTCCAAAATTTGTCTCGTGGACACAAAGCAAGGACGACGCTCACAGTTCTGTTCGACACTCCTGCCACAATAACTACCGAGTAAATGAAGGAGAAATGACAATATGGAGGTGCATGAAAGTCCTGTGGATAGAGAGATGGACCATTAACCGAAAGGCCCCGAGTTTTATTCCGAGTGATGCCTCTGGTTACCCTGGGCTTCACTCAAGTTGTGTGATTTTTCGGGTACCTTCTTCCCTTATACTCTTGTGACTGTCCTTCGCTCCCATCTGACCCGTCCTTGCGGCGGCTGACTGTTTATCCATGCGCCAATGCAGACATATGTATGCGCGTTAGTGGACACTCCTTCAATTGAAATTCTAGTCCATAAAGTAATTTACATTTTATGACACCACCACCACAGAAATAAACCTTATAGCTGGCTCCTAAATCCGAACGTAGTGATTTTCCTCGTGTTCGAGTCCTGTAAGGAGTGCGAGATTGACACGTTCGTGGTTTGGGAGTTTGTGGCGATTCCTTTCCCCATGATGAAGCCAAGCTTTACTGCCAAGGCTTGCCTATTCCGTTTTTCTGGAGATTTTTTAATAAACACACGATATAGAATCCGGAGGCTGCAACTAAGGATCAAATCGATTCTGCTTCACCATGGATTTCCGCGAGGGGGAACGACAGATGACTTGCCGAAAGAGAGGCAGGGACAACAAATATGATAGCTTTTATGAAATTAATATATTTTCGGTCGATCTCATCATCTTCGTGAGTGAACACTTGTCATTCGACATGCTGTACTTAACCTAAACATTGATTTCTTCAACCGAATAACAAATCTTAAAGTTTTTTCCCGAACGATACAGTTCTTTAACTTTGGCCGGGTGGAATAAAAAAAACATCCACCCAAGTTAGAAGTTACGGAAAACGTGACTCGATAAATTTCATAGTGCATGAGAGGGTGCAGGGTGGTGATGGGAAAAATGACCCCCAACACGAATGCCAGAGCGAACTAACCGCAACAGTTTGGACAGCGGGTTCGACTGAATCTTTAAGGAACAGCTAATTAAAATATGCCTAAACTTAAACCTCTTCCCTCTTTTACTTTCATCTCTCCTCTTTTTCACGCGGTGATCCTGTGGGATGTGAATACGCACGAGTCTATTATCTTGGCAGTGGTGTAGGTGCGCGGAGGGTAAAGGGGGGGGGGTGAGAGGCGGACAGTTAATTCACCAACCTCAAAAACTTGCCTCAACGAATGCCTCCGAAAACCGTTGACTTTCGACTTTAAGGTTGGATCTTGACTTCAAGAGTCAATGTGTGTCAACTTAATTCAATATATTAATTACGAGTAATGAAAAGTAATGTAACACCCAGTCACATGCGTATTTCGTGGACAAATATGAATTTGACATTCAGTTTTTTTTCTAAGTACTCTCATGTGCTTTTAAATTTTGTAAACGAGCTCGAAAGCTTATTTTGGACTGATTCCGAGACGCCAATTTTTTAAGCTATGCGATAATGGTATTTTTCCCAATATTGACTTATATCATTTGAAACAAAAGAACTTAAGTTTTGACATTATTACAAATATTACGTGGTGGCCCACATGATATCAGTTTTTTTTGTGAGAACGACGCATTTTTGTACAATCAATCCGTAATTCTTCCGCTGGTACTCCCCCACTGCGATAAGACCGTCTCTCAAAATCTTGGATTTTCTATGTTCACGTTTATGAAAGTTAACAAGGTAAGACTCCGTCCTACTATCTTCAATTCATAATATACACTGAAAGACCACAAGTGCAGAGTATTTAATCAAAATGACATAGTATTACATGACAGCACGATGTGTCAACCTCCATAATTCCATAAGAGACTTTGACCCAATTGAGTATGGGGGATGTCTTAAATATCTTTTTATAATGATCGCTTTATTCAGAGCTCGAAAACTTTTTGCGAGGAAATTCACAAAATTGAAACCGCCACAGCGAAATTACCCAATAATCCCATATTCCTTTCGACAGTCTTCAACCCCTGCCATACACCCTTCCTTCCTCCTCATTGAACGTAGGATGCTCCCCCTTCTGCAGCTCTACTCTCTAACAGAAGTCGCTTAATACTCGTACATGTCTTCCATGAAAATTTCGTCGCTCTTCAAAATGTACACTGAATTTACGATTATTTGATCCAAATTGGCAATTTAAATTTTATGCCGAACTGTAACCCTTTACCAATGAATGAAACTCATACATCGACCACGAAAAAAATTATACCGGCTACTATCCTATATATTTTGGTTATGTATATTGATAAAGTAGACCTTTAAAAAAATCTCATACATAGTGTAATAAATACGAATATGGAATTCAAAAAATGTTTTCCGATGTTTTTGAATTTTTATTCTGCGCAGGAAAAAATGTCAATCTTTATTGAGAAATATGCTATAATTACACAGGCCTACAAAAAAAATTTTTTTTTGGTGCCGGGAATCTTTGTGATGATTTTAACTTAACTATATTTGTAGAGCTGAATCCAAATATGAAATCCGTTTTTATTTAACAGCTCTACTTTTTTAGATATGGCACATCTTACGATTAGTTGTTTTAATATTTGATATATTCCGGAAAATAATTTTCAAAGTTAAATAAATCTATAAGTATACTAATTTATAACCACTCTGCGGTGTTCCTTTTATTTTCAATAAACTGACTTTGTGAAACGTGCATACTTGGGATATTTTGGTGTTAAGCTTGGTGACCAAGATAAAACATGGGCACCGCATTTTGTGTGTAAAACATGTACTGAACATCTGCGGCAATGGACAACAGGACAAAGGAAAAGTCTAAAATTTGGTGTGCCAATGGTGTGGAGAGAACCTGTGAACCATATTGACGACTGTTATTTTTGCATAGTAAATGTTTCGGGAATTAATCGAAAAAATCGGCACAAGTGGACATATCCAGATTTGCCTTCAGCTAGACGCCCGGTACCCCATTTAGAAGAAATACCGATCCCAATATTTCAGACTTTACCAGATATATCTAAGGAAGAATTTGAGTTATTTGAAAACATTTCTCATTCTATTGACGATAGTGGCATTGACTACGAGGGGGTATCAACAATTCCTCAACTATTTAATCAAGATGAACTAAGCGATATTGCTAGAGAACTGAACTTATCGAAGGAAGCATCCGAACTACTAGCATCAAGACTCCATGAAAAGAATTTACTGCAACCCGGTACAAAAATAAGTTTTTATCGCACAAGGGAAAAGGATATGCTACCCTTCTTTACTCAAGAAGACAATCTTACATTTTGTTTAGACGTTAAGGGTCTTTTGGAAAAAATGGGACTACTATCACAATATGATGCTAGTGATTGGCGTTTGTTTATTGATAGCTCCAAGCGTAGTTTAAAATGTGTACTTCTTCACAATGGTAACAGGTTTGGCGCAATACCAATCGCTCATTCAACTAAAATGAAAGAAGAATACGATACAATAGCATTGGTCTTACAGAAGATTAAATACCAGGAACATCGCTGGGTGATTTGTGTAGATTTAAAAATGGTGAACTTTCTTCTTGGGCAGCAAAGTGGCTACACAAAATATTCTTGTTTCTTGTGCCTCTGGGATAGCAGGGACAGACAAAACCACTGGATTAAGAAGGAGTGGCCTAAGAGAGAAAACTTGGTTGTTGGGAAAGAAAACATCATTGCTGAATCTTTAGTTGAAAGAGAGAAAATCATCTTACCACCTCTACATATTAAACTAGACCTAATGAAGCAATTTGTAAAGGCTCTTGACAAGGATGGACCATGCTTTGGCTACTTAAGACTAAAGATGCCCCATATAAGTATTGAAAAACTTAAAGCTGGTATATTTGAGGGGCCACAAATCAGACAACTTACAAAGGATCCTGCTTTTGTCGAGTCAATGAATGAGATTGAAAAAATTAGTTGGATGTCATTTGTTGAGGTCATAAAAAATTTTCTAGGAAATCACAAAAGTGAAAATTATATTGAGCTGGTAAACATTATGCTCAGTAACTTCAAATCACTTGGATGTAATATGAGCACAAACGTTCACTTCCTACACAGCCACTTAGACAATTTTCTTGGAAATTTAGGAGACACAAGTGAAGAACAAGGTGAAAGATTTCACCAGGATATAAAAACAATGGAAGCTCACTACCAAGGAAGATGGGATAACCATATGATGGCAGAATACTGCTGGCGCTTAAAACGAGACTGTTTGAACAAAGTGCACTCAAGAAAATCGCTTAAAAGAAGCTTCCGATATGTTAAGTGATGATTTTATGTATTTTTTCTTTTCAATTTGTTTTATTACAGTAAAAAATGTTAGTATTTGTGTTCAATTGTACTGTAAAATTCTGTTGTGTTTGTCGGTGATTTAACAGCCCTAGAAATAAATCAAGTCTTTATATTTAGTGGGTTTTATTATTAATATAATATTCCCATATCATCATGTAGAAGATTTTTTTACGTAAGTAACAACATATCTATATCTTGAAAACTATAGCTGATAGGAAAAAACTAGTGTCATAATTGGATTCAGCACCCCAATTGTTCTTTAAATCATCATTAAAAGCTCCGGCACCAAAACCACTGTTGGCCTGTGTTATTATTGTGTTCAAATTATTTTCAGTTTTGGTTAGTGCGAATTTTCAGTATTTGCGTGTGTCGTGGGTAACCTGAAATAATCAGTTTGCCTTCCTAACCCCATCACTCTGGCTACGCCCACAGCAGCTGGACGATGGAGCCAACATTGTTTTGTTACGTAGATGTACCCCAACTGCATTTTACAGTAGATTGTCGAAAGTTAACCTTCCCTTTCGAATAACTCCGCTCTATTAACAGCAACCAAAAGCGATCTAAAATTACCCTGGATTACCCTGAAACAAATGCCACTCCTATAAGAACATTGAGAGTGGGATCTCCATCTGTAAACAACCTAGCAATTCGTTATGAGGACGCGTGGCAGGGGTTGGCCGCCATTAGTAATTGGTGTAATCGGATATTGTCAGTGCACCATACACTTCTATATTCGGGAAGTATTTCCAGGTGTTGTAGGTAATGTTTACGACCATTGCGTTCATGGTTCGATCGAAGGAGAAATGAATCCTTGAATAATTTTGCTTGATTGTCCATTACTGATACTTCCATTCAACAGCTACTAGCGTACAGTTACAAACACAATTCTACTACTACAAATACACTACTACGATACAGGTCGCAGGGGACGAGATCTGGCGAATAAGGAGGATGATCGAGGATGGTGAGTGAATTTTTGCCAGAAACTGGCGAACAATCAATGCTGAATGTGCAGGTGTATTGCCATGGTGAAGGATCCATCCATCATGTTCGGTTAAAATAGTGTGCACTGTTGATTTTCTTAAATTCAGTTCATCAGATATCATTCGGACAGTTTTTCGACGTTCGGTAAGGACAAGGGACCGCACACGATCAATGAATGCTATCGTCAACACAAGTGGTTGAAGGCCATCCCGGTCTTGTATCATCCGTGGCGTCTTGTCGGCCTTCTTTAAAAGGCTTAATCCACTTGAAAATTGACGTTTTCTTCAGAGCAATATCACCGTAAACAGCTGCCGACAATTAGTAATTTCTTGATAACTTATACCGCACCTCACCAAAAAACTTGATGCTGATTTGCTGCTCCTTGGTTTCGTCAAGTTCCATTTTCAACAAACAGTAAAAACAAGGACAACGGAAACTAACATAACTGGCATCATGCTCACAGCTCGACCATCCGCCAAGCACAGACGGCTCATTGGGTCTCAGGCAACTAGCGCCGCTAGAGGGCGGGGCCATAGTCCGCGTCATGACCGCCAGATTGCACCAGTTCGCGCATTTATTGCGCAGACTACGTACGTGATTTTTGAGAACTATTTCATACTATTTTTGCAACCGTTAATATTATTTTAAAGATTTAGGTATTGAAAATTTAGGTGGCACTTACGATAACGTTTCAGGTTCCTCCTAATAGAACTATTTCAATTCATTTTACCAGAAGGAAATAAAAAAAAAGATTTGACCTGATTTCACGAGGTATTTACAATTCGACTACCATGTCTCGACACGAAGGAACCTCCGAGAAAGGATTGACCGGGTGATGACAAAAGGGAGAAGAGAAGGGATTTTTGGGAAGGGGAGGGACAAAGAAAGTATTAGGGAGGGTGGGGAGAGGAATGGAGAAAGAGAGGCACGTGTATGTGTGTGCTCTCGTTCGACGTTCCCGTAGACTAGCAGCGGGATTTACGCACGTGCCGACCGGTATCTGTCGGCGTTGGCAACTCACTCAAACGAGGTGTGTTCGTTTGAGCAATTCCATCCATACACGTCCGTATACCTACATACGTTCATCTATTAATAGCTTGAGATTTTCCGTCGAGAGTATACATTTATTGAACGAAATTGATTTCACGTGAGGAGGTGAAATTACCTGGTAATACGATAACTACGTTCACTTTTTTTATGACCAAGAAAAGTTAATTTAGAATTTTCCTTCGACCATGCCCTTATATAATGGGACCACTTCATCCGTTCTCAAGTAATGACAGCAAAAATCTCAGGCTGTGAAAGTGGGAGCATTCAGTCCACACTAGAAGTTTTGTATTCATTGGTTAAGGTCACATATGTGTTTACAAACACTAGATTTATAAATACTCTTGAGAGAGAGAGAGAGTAGAAAACAGGTGAGATTTAAGTCAAAAGTGAACGACTACTTTCATGTTTATATATTGTGGTTGAACATTAAGTGATATTAATAGGAAATATCCATCTGGAGATTATATATATTTTTAAGAGCATTATTGAATGCATTTTTGATACAATTATAGCTAAATTACAAATTAATAATAATAATAATCTTTTATAATCATTGGTTTGTAAGGCCCCTGAGACACACAATGCACACTTTATTTCATTCATTTAATATAAAAAAGATGGCTACGTAACCACCAAAAAAATCGGCATTAACAGAATTAAATGTACAAATGATTAGAAAGACTCCAGTTCAGTAGTATCATTGCCATTCTATTATATATATATATAATATATATATGTAAATATATATATTATAATATAAATGGAATTAGCACTAGAAGACACAAACACAGAAACACATAAAAGAGGAACTCACTTGGTCTCGAATTTGCGGTGGTACATCCACCTTTCTCAAGAGGATATATATATATATATATATATATATATATATGTATGTATATATATAGCTATTTATTTAGGTGTATACATTTTTTGTCAGTGTATATATAATGAAATTCGTACTTTTTCAAACGAAAAGACCTAAAATATTTTATTTTTAAATTAGCAATGCTCGAGCATATTTTGAAGCAATCGGGTAGTGAAATTCACCTTCGTGAGATGGTAACCGAGAAACTTTAATGATGTATTTCAGAATGTTGCAATGGAATTTGCAAATTGAAGCAATGAATCAAGTGAATGTCTTTCTCGAACAGGAACGATTAGAGGGTATGCGTAATACCCTAATTTTTTACTCTAATGACTAATTACTAATGCACCTTAAACCGTTGATGAGTACTTAGGGTCTAGGGTCTATAAACTAGCGCTATTATGTCTTCATCATTTTTCATATCAGTATCAATTTATATCATCATCAGGGTAGGGAGTCCAGTTCCTTTCCCTGTGTCGATAATGGTTTGCCAGGAAGACCTGGTACCCAAAAAAATCACATAGCTTGAGTGAAGCTGATAGTTCCCAGAGGGACTTGCCCGGGAATCGAACCCGGGCCCTGCTGTCAGGTGTCAAACACTACCCCTGGACTACCACGACCCATTATGGCATGAATGACCTTCCTACAGCAACCTTATTGATAGCGATACTTAAGAAGTATTTAATAGTAATGATGTTGAGATGTAAATTATCATTAGGTCTCAGACAGTACTCGTAAATTTCACCGTAGTTCAATTTTTATCAGGCCAGCTTTTGGTATAAAATTTACTAAAAACTTGGAAGTGAATGTTCTACTCTCCGTTATATGAGGGATACTTCAACCGATTGCTCAAAAGTAGAGGTACCTGTGAATTACCAACATTGTGCAAATGATTTTGACATGTGACAATTTTCATGCAATTTTTAATACCACGTCTTGCTATTCTCATGTAATATGATATGCTTTTTCAGTTCTTATTCCATCGATTTGTTCATTTGTTATTGTATTTATTGCCTTACGAGAGAGGCCTTTCGCATGGCTCGAAGAGAATGAAATGAAAGCCAATCCTACGAAAGTAGGACTGTTTGATCATGATAACACGACGATTTACCTTTCTCTGTAGGTTAATATACTCAATAGGTCACTATTTTCCAATTCGATTGCACTCCTTCTTGAAAATGTTCCCTTAAGTGATTGTTCATTAGTGCCAATCATTCTTAATTCGGTGCATTTTACACTTGTATCGCTATTATGTACGAGTTAGCATATTAGCCTATTCAATGATGTCAATCATGATATATGTATATATATATATATATATACACACACACATATATATATATATACATATATATATATATATATATATATATATATATATATATATATATATATATATATATATTCCAAATAAAGAGTGTAGCTCTGACCCACTTATACTAGGCATACACCGTTTGAATGGATCAAGAAGATAATAACTCTTATTCATAGCCTTAGCAAGTTTCTTTCCCAGTTCATTTTATTTAAGAATAATCGTGCTTGCCTTCACACGACAGGAATAAGCAGTAAAAAATATGAAGGTAAAGAGTAAAATACTGGACTCTTAGATTTTTTGTCGTGAGTGGTTGAGTATTTCTTTCGTTTCCGACCGTCACACCGTCTTAAAGTGGAGAAGACGCAAATATATAGACGTTTTCCGAGTGAAAGGTTGACATTTAATTTCATACCAACGAGAACTGCCATTTTATTCTTGAAATGCCTACCTTTGCCTCAAAAGTTCCAGGGAAATATATTTTTATTTATCCTTTTACCTATGCACATAATTGCTGAGTTATACCGACCAAAAAGTTTTGTGTTTGCTCGCATGCTGATCCATTTCAAACTTTGGTCGCGGCCATTCTTGCGATTTGAAAACAAAGAATATTATAGGAAATTAATCTCGCTTAAGTGTTGCAAGAGCCATTCCAAATCGATCTTCTAAATAGGTTGATTACCTATGATGGTTACTGCCATGGAAATATATACGAGGCGTATTATTAAAGTAAGTACCGTTTGCTTATATTTAAATATTGGCGCTTCAGAACACAGTTTTACTCCTGAAGCGCCATTTACTGATTCATTGAAAAGCTATAGCAGCATTTGTTTTTTTCAGAAGTCGTTTGCTTGTCCGTGCATGCAAACAACAATGTCCGCGACAATCGTTGATCCCGCCAGCTGTGAAGTGCGTTCTGTCATACGATTCTTGTATGCAAAAGGATTGTCGGCTGCTGAAATTCATCGGGAATTATGCCTAGTTTATAAACCTACAGTTATGAGTGAAGGAAAGGTTAGACATTGGTGCTGTGATTTTAAAAATGGACGAACAAATGTCCATGACGAAGAGCGAAGTGGTAGGCCCAGTATTCTGACCGATGAAATTGTTTCGCAAGTGGAACAAAAACTGCGATGTGATCGTCGAGTTACAATTAATGGCCTGGCTGAACAATTTCCTCAACTTGGACGCACTACTGTCTACAATATTGTTACGGAAAACCTCGGATACCACACATTGCGTGCAAGGTGGGTACCGAAAATGCTCACCGACCACCACAAAGAGCAAAGAATGTCCAGTGGACGAGAGTTTTTGGGTCGTTGGGAACTCTTTAAACCACCCACCGTACAGTCCTGACCTTACACCCAGCGACTACTTCCTCTTCTTGCACTTGAAACAGTGGTTCGGTGGACAACGTTTCGAAACCGAAGAGGAACTCAAGAATGGCGTTGGTTCAACCCTCAGGCGGCGAGTTTCTATGCAGAGGGGTTAAAGAAGCTGGTGCAGCGGTACGAAAAATGCTTAGAAGTGAACGGCGATTATGCAGAGAAGTGAAGTAGGTTTGTAGCTAACTAAAAGTGCCAATAAAATGTGTTTCATATGAGTATATTTTTTCCTGTGACCAAACGGGCCTTACTTTATGAACACGCCTCGTAGTATTCTTCTTCCATTCATAAAAAAGATGTATTTTTGGTTACGTTATAAGTGACACTCGTTGCGACGTGTGTCCATCCAAAACCAACCCTCGCCAGTCGAACACAACTGATACAAAAGTAGGAAATTACAACAAGAAAAAATTTCATCGTCACGTGACATTCCAAGGGCAAACGTCACAATGCGAACACACTTCAGCTTTTTTTTTTAAGTTGTTTGACGGAGGGAATTTAAAAAAAAAGAAGGTTTCCACTCCTATCATGTTACACGAGAGGCATTCGGTGACCGAGGATATATAAAAAAAAGAAGAATCGAAGGATAAGGTTTCGGAGCTTCGAAACGTGAACTTTTGAAGAATGGCCCGGAAGTGGTTTTTATTGAGAGGATTCACCGGTTTCAGTTATATAACGAAGTCCCGATGAATGTAGGATGCGCACTCTGAACCAAGGCCGCCAAGTAATCGACAATTCAACACCTCATTCAACGGACTAATTTTCCTTATAAAGATGGCATTCCTTGAGGTATTCTATAAATGACCGGAGCTCCCGCCTCCGAAAACGTATTCTTGCATGAACGACTTGAGAAACACCGCAGGCTGTATCTTAATTGATGTCGAAGCGGCATCACTTCAGCAAAGCCAATCGACCCAAAGGTTAGCTTTTTTTTATGAAACACACCCTGGACCCAGCCCTAAACCACATGAAACTCACTCGCATGATATTAACTCTCCCACCAAGTTGTGGCATCGAGACAATCACGATTTCAGCTGCCTATTTATTCCAAAATAACCTTTTACAACATATTTCTGCGTTTAATTTCTTCATCGCTCGTATTGTAACGTCCGCATATATATCCAGGGTTCATCATCCTCATAAATCCATATCCATCCTTAATTAAATAAATAAATCCATCCTTAATTAACGCCCACATATATCCATGTAATGTAGTTCTTCATGGGCATGCAGGACTTCTGTATCAAGGGTGGTGCGTCAATAGACCGTTGCCACCGGACAACATATGCCTAATTGCAAGGAAATGTAAGTAATAATAAAATTGATAGTGATAATATACGCGTGTAAGTTGACAATCATAGGATTGATCTGCGCCAGTCCTCCACGTTATCCTATGACCTCTCTCAATCTCACCATTCGTTTGCTTCTTGGGCTGACATCTTCAATCTCATGCTACTCTGCAGTGCATTCTTTCGCTTAATGTTTTTGTTCCCCCGTTCTCTTCCTCCCATTGTGATCCTCAGTACATAATATTGCCTCGGAATATATGCAATTAGTTTCCCTCTCCTTTTCGTTCGTGTCTTCCACGAAATGGATTGTGCTCTTTTAAATTTCCACAGTTATTTTCCCAGCGCAGACGTCGCGAATTGGTTTTTAGAGCTCCATCAAAGTTTTCAGGCTCTGAAAGATTCCAGGTGCTAGTTTTGCTTGAAGTATCGTCAAGTTCAACCAAGAGAGTGGAGGGGGTCCATCCTATTCATAATAATTTCCGAAATTTTGGTACATCTTAAATGCATTTCAGTTCCGTTATAAAGCTCTTTTAAAAAAACCTTCCATTTTTCGTTGGTTCTCAATCACCCAAGATCATCGTTGTCCCATCTCAAATGGCACTGACCTTTGCGTTCCACCGTTTTACACGTTTGGTGTCCCACACGTGTAAACAGCTTGTTGCGTTGATAAATTGTTGCGAGAAGAAAGTGTTACAAGGTTGTCATGGAAACTGGGTATGGGAGAACGTTGGATCACGACGGGGGCAAACCTGAATAAGAGATTTAGAAAGGTGCAGGACACCCGAGTATACTTATGACACCGTGATGATTATCAAGACCCACTCTTAAGCGACAGTTTCAACAACCCTGGAAAAGTAAGGGAAATAGAATCCCCAACTGATGGGTGAAGGTATCAACTCGTTCATACCTCGGACATATAGCGTGGAAAATAAAACCAATATTAAACTTCCAAACGTTTTTGAGTACAAGACCACATTATCCGCCTTCCTATCTACCGCGATCCCCTCATCTCCTCATTATTACATAACTGAAGTCTTAAATCTAATTAAAGGCCTTTGCCACATACGTGACGATTTGGGTGGTGTGATTGAAATGCGAAATCGCAGAATTGATTGCTCAGTAGCTCACAGTGACTTAATCTAATTGACTTACGTTACCACCGTCAGGTTCATAGTATTTAATTTAGGTGAAATTTCACAGCGTTTCTCAACGATAGACATCGTTATGTACTGATTCAATGAATTAATCCTAAGTGCCAATTCTTATTATTGGTATTCTACTGATTAAGATAGGTTTTTGATTGACTCACTGACTCAATACTGTTAAAATTCTAAGCCTCATATATTAAGACAACATAGCACCCCAATCAACGATGGACAATTCCGCATAATTCAGCATACATTCTGCCTTCCTTCATTCCGCATAACATACCTGTTATTTCCCCCCCCCCTAGTCTATCCAACATTCTCTCCTCTATCACAGTCTTCAGAATTTCATCGCCTATCAAAATGATCGAATTTTCTTGCCTCCTTTATACATCTAAATCTACTTAATACTCCGCAAGCCGCCGCGGCGGCGTGTGGTGGGTATGTTAGGGCACCACCCGTAATTAAGAAATAAAACGTATGCAAAAGCCACAAATTTATACAGTTCAGAAACAAATCATTGCATACATTCATGCAAAAACCCTTAAAACTCACACATACGCAAACAACAAACTACCAACTAACATACACATGCATCCACAGATCCACATGATATATTTGTGATTTTTAATTTTGTTCCGACTTGTAAATTAAATGTTTTTAATATTTCTAAATGGACTTCGGATTCTTACTATTATGATTTCTAATTGTTCTGGGAAAGAATGGGTATTTGAATCTATCTCTTATGGAATCTATCTCCCTTATTTTATCTTTGTGGTCTGATCTACCTGAGTATTGTGGGGCCATTATAATTCCTTTAGTGTCATAGTCAAACTCTCTGGTTCTGAATCTTTCTAAAAATCTAATTCTCGATTGTTCTCTTCGTATTTCAAGTGGCTCCCAGACTATATCCCCTAAAAGACCTATCACACTTGTGTTTTTAGTATAACAGTTTTTTACGAATCTGGCGGATTGTCTCTCGACTTAAATCTTTTTGCCTGACTTTCTCCCAAGGATCCCAAATACATGCGGCATATTCCAAATGAGGTCTAATTAGAGAAAAACAACACCTCTCTTTAAATTTATCATTAAATTTACCCATCACTCGTTCAATGAAACCTTAGGGTTTCTCTCAACAACCCTCTCTCTTTCCTCACCATGTCTAGTACTTTTTCAATTGTTCTCCTTTCCGTCTATTTTAATTTTTCAATTCTCCTACTTATATACTTGGAATGAATACTTGATTTAATTAGTTATCCTTTAATCCTGTTCATCGCCTTCCAAAATACAGCCCTTGTCTGCCAATACAACGCTCCCAACGTTTTATTCCAGCTTTAGAATGCCGTCTGGAACACTTCTTTCTGGATAGTCTTTAGGTTAAGTCTTCGGTATAATTTTGTTGCATGTCTTCAATAGTTTCATCGGCATCCTTTCAAAGTGGATTTCAATGGGAAAAAGGAAAAATTCCACTCCAGCAAGATCCGGAGATTAAAGTGGCTATTTTTGGCCAAAAACTCGGTAACAATCAATGATGTGTGCGCCGATGCTTTATCGTGATGAAAGCACCAAGATTTGTTTTTCCACATTTGTGGTCTCTTCCACAACATAGCGTGTCTTAAGCCTTCTCACAACCCTAATGTAGTGCTACCAATTCACTCTTTGTATTATGGGGACATTCATAATTAGTAATCCCTTCCCAATCGACGGAAAAGGTCAACATCACCTTCACGTTTGATCGCGACATCCGAGCTTTTTTGGGTCGTGGGGACGATGATCCTTCCTTCTCCCAACACTGTGCCCGACCCATATATTCAATGCAGAATGCCTCTAGAATTATCACATAAGTCTCAGTCACACTTTTCCCAAGGTTAAAACAAAATTCAATGCTACGCTACACCTTCATTCTCACTGACACAAGAATTTGTACAACAAGCGTGTGCAAGCTCAGACAAGAATCGCTGTTGTGAGGAGGAAAGTAAAGATAGGACCACAAGCAAGGCAGTGTTTAACTTCTCAGAGATGCCGCTATAAGGCGACATAATATTTATTGTGATACGTCAAATAGTTCGCGCGTAGAAATACCAGTCTCATCTTTTTTGTGCATAGCGTAATAAGCGTCATTGATCTCCAAAGAAAGGTTGAGGAGCTTCCATTAATTTCCTGAATTGTCCTCTCGGTGTATTTAACTCGCTGATCATTGTTGGAAAAGATACCTCACTCCCTACGTCACACGGCCCTTTCGTCGCTGTGACTATTATACCATTAGATGACAATCACCTAGCGCTCAAACACCGGTCGAGAAATGAGCGCTGATCAGGGTAGAAAAATTGGAAAGGCTGAAATCCGGTGCCTTTCCTGTAATCTTGGAGGTCATGTCCAGTTCAAGCTCTTTCTCGCAGGCCATTTTAGAGGTCGCCGGCTGAACGCAACCAATTGAACTGTCTCCTGCTCTCCATGGATAATAATTTGTTTGAATTAATCACTGTCCCCTTCCCATTTGTTTTAATTAATCATTAATTCCCACCATTATAATTTTGAAGTAATTCATAAAACATTGAGACGTTATCAGTGGCTTAATTATCTATCCTTGAATTATCGCTCACCTCTAGAGAGGCAAGGGCAAAATAATTGTTCATCCCATTAATGGTGAGATGGCAGTGTATAAAATGTTAATCCCTTTTCTCCTTACTCCATGGAAGTGAAACTCGAGTGTGTCAGGATAAGAAAGAATGTCGAATTAATTCTATAAGCATGAGTTTTTTGGGAGGAGTGCTTGTGGGAAAAATAGGATAGATATAGGCCTTTATTTTGACGAATTTGAAACCTTATGGTCCTTTCTTCCTTAGGAGATAGGTAGGGTAAAGAATGAGTGGATAATGAAGGCATGTTGATTGCATTCACCAGTTAATAGACGCGTAAGGAAGAAGAGTGCTACGCTGGTTGGGTCAAGTTAGGAGAATGAATTTAAGCGAATAATCCAACTAATATGTGGAAGAGTGAATGAATTTGAGACATAGTCTGAGAAAAAGTCATGGGTGAATGCAATCAAAGAGACTCTCAATGCCATGGGCAATGTTCGAAGTCTCAAGAAAATAAGAATGTGCGTGAGATAGGGTCGAAATAAGTACGCAAAGAGAGGACAAGAATGATGAGGAGAAAGAGGTTATGAAAAGGGATAAAGTCTTTCCGAAATACTCGCATCCTTAAATTTATACGTACATACTTTTCGAGTACCTATCCCGGAATGAAACGACTTGAATGGTGTGTGTATCGTATGTTTTTATTTGTTATAGTTTGTGCGCTTAATCGTTCAGAAATCGACTTACTTGCATTGGTTTGAGAATGGGGAAGCGCTAGTCTGTGAAATTCTCTCCCATTTTGAATGAACACTTTCACGTGCTGAAGCTCTACTGTTTATTGGCGTGGGGCTCCGGAGCAGACCTGTTTGTTAAGCGGTCCGCCTCCCTCTTCTTCCCCCCCCAATCCTCCGACCTAGTTACGTCTCAATTAATTATGATAAGGAAAAATTGCAATGCTCCAAAAACCAGAATAAGTTTTTCATAATTTGCAAAGGTTTTCGTTATTTAATTTTTTTGCCAAGGGCAATTTTTTCAGACTACGTTCCAAGCGTGAATAAAAATGTAGTCTAATCCGGAGTTAAATGATGCGATCCATCGCAGCGTCAAAATGATGTTGGTGTTATTCTCTCGGGTGAAATGTTTTATTTATAGTCGTACTCGAATCACGTAACAGCCATAGAACCGAATTGTTAAAGGCTTAACTTTGGGGAAACCTTCCATAGGCGTAGAGAAATGATAATTAGCAATTGTTATTTTCACTATAGTACTATACTAATAGTGGAAATCACAATTGTTAATTATCATTCCTCTCCAATAATCAATAGAGCTAGGATGCTTAGAATATTGAATGCGTGCCAGTTATTCGAACTTAGGTGTTTCCAGAAGAGTGTTAGTGATTTCGTCCCGTAATCACCTTTCACCTTAAGATAGACGTAATAAAGTCAAAGCAATAGGTCCGTAATCCAAGTAGGCCTTCGATTTGGGTAAATATCCTCGGTTTCACTGCGGTGACGGGAGATCTTGTCTATCCCTAACCTATTTTTTATTTTTATGTTTTTAGAAAGCTACATTTCATCTAGCCACCACCTCTCTCCCGATGAATTTTATCTCGCCGTTCGACCTGTTGCGTGAATCATTCCTCCCTCCACATCCTCCGGAGTCTCCCTCACAATCAGAACTCATCCTTCTTCTTGACAAGATTGGAAGTTCTTTCTTGACGAGATTGGAAATTAATAGCATGAACCATTACCCAGTCCCACTCCTTTGCATGTACAAACTTCCTTGTTTGATTCAATCTCCGACTGACTGATCTTCACCAACCTTCCACATGGCGCCGGTATTGCGAAGGTTTCCGATGAAATTTATTTATTAATTATTACTATTTATTTAATTAATTGATTTCGGAAGAAATTGTGTTTATGTCCCCATGGTTCCAAATTTGGAAACGAGTATGAAAAGGTATCTGCTTCATTGCTCCGTTCTATTTAAAAAAAACTAAGATCATTTGTTACTGGAAAAGGTGACGAAAGGAGATGTCGTTAATGCAACTCGTCCAAGAGAGCATTCCCTTTTAATTGTAAATTTTACAGTCGCACAATTGGATACAGCCATCGTTTCGGATTACTCGTACAATATTCTTGTTTATTACTGTTTTCAATGGCATCAACAAGTCAAATATGTAACACTTAGTAGTCATAATGGCTGTATCAATGCCTAAATAGGTAATTCTATCTAAGTGATATGCTTGCACGATATCTCCTCTTTCATTGCCTGTAATACGATTCCATCACATTCCCAGTGATTAGCCTTTAGAAAAATATACCTTTCTGTGGCCATTCCCTTTCATGGCTACATAAGCCATAACTGAGCAAACAATCTCCGTGAAAGCCTTCTAAAAAATTCCTATATTCATGAGATAGTACTTGTGTAACTGCTACATAGTGTTGATTTTTCCTTAATTAAAATTCAATTATGGTTTGACCTGTAAATATTTCTCAGATTGTTTTGATAAAAATGCTAAGAATCTTCAACTTTTACTTTAGCAATGAAGTTTTTACGTTCAGCTGTAATTTTTGGAAAAAAACTGCTTTCAGTTTCTTCTTAAAAAAAGACCAAATCTTGAAAGACCACACAAGTATTTAGTTAAGGAAGCTAATATACCAAATGCTTTTTACTCTTATTCGATTATGGGGAATTCCGACTATGGTCTGAGATGAATTACATTACACGGAATAGAGTTTTAAAATTCGTTGCATCGTTGTCATATAACCAGAAGTAAATTTTCTCATTTATTTCTTTTAGTTGGCATTTTTTACGTTGTTACGAAAAATCCTTTCTCTTTCTTACAGTGGACCCAGTTCTCCTTGTCTCTGTAATTTCTACAATCATTGCTCTTTACACCGCGTTTTTGACGGCATTTTGGTTTCTCGTCACATTTTATTGTTATGTAATAGGAAAAAAAATTTCGACTTCTTGTTGGCGTCTCGGCTTCTTCCTCCTCCTCCCTTTCATATGCCCACTCAACCCTTTTACGACCGGTGGTTTTTAAAGTATTTTCTTATATATATATATATATATATATATATATATATATATATATACACTTTTTTGGAAAACCCACAAACGTGTAATGTAAATTCACTGATAGTCATAACAAACACAGAAACCAAAACACAAAAGAGGAAAAACTCACTGGTTCTCGAATTTTCGGTGGTCCAACCACCTTTCTCAAGAGGAATTAGGAACAGAACTCATATATATATATATATATATATATATATATATATATATATATATATATATATATATATTGTTCGTATTTTTTCTTTTACGGCTTTCCTATGCAAATATCTTCTTACATCTTTCCACTTTCCTTATACAGTTTTCATCTCATCAACCTCTTTTGTAAGTTGAAAACAGATCCCTAGTATTTTTCTCTCCTTTACCCAATCACAAACTGGCTGGCAATCACAAGTGATTCTTGGATCGACCCTTGAAAATCGGGGGATGGAAAAAACTCTGAAAAATCATGGAAAAACACGCGAGTTCGGCCAAAAACACAGCGAATTTTGCAGGGTTTATGCTTTTTGTAGGAAAATACTTTGATAGTAAACGCTGGAAGACAAAATGGCTACTTCATTTTTTTAAACTTTATTTAATTTAAATGACTTAAAATAGCGATTTTTTACTTTTTTCTCAATGTGTTTTAAGTTTTACAGGGGAATAAAAAATTGTACATGACATTTGAGTGTATTTTGCTGGAGCATTGGAGCAGTTTGGATTGGATTAACAGGGTGTCGAGATGGGAAACAACTGATCAACAACTGCTACGCTATTATGTAGTAGTAATCGTTAGGCTTCTTTGGCTGAAAATCCATATAGTCTATAGCAGGAATGATTTTTTCCACAAAAATTCGGTACCTACTGATGTTCTCATGGAATTTAATGAAGGTATATAATATTTCCCAGTTAATAAAGAGCGTCTAAAACTTCTGCATCGTTTCTTTGAAAAGTCAATCCTAAAATAAATATCAATTCCTGACAGGATCATGATGACTTCCTCTTCAAATTATTTATGACTTTGCATTGACAGCTTACGTATTTGTATTTCATAAATGCTGGCAACGCTAAGGGTAAAAATGAGTTGTCATGGCACGGTTAGGATTAATCTACGAGGGTCATCCGGAAAGTAGTACCCGTTCGTGAAATAAAGACACAAAAGTAAATATTAACAAACATAAAAAATTTTATTTGAAAGAGGATACTTTAAACTACTTCTCAACATAATCTCCAAGCAAATTAAGGCATTTGTCATAACGTGTGACAAGTTTCTGTATTCCTACTGCATAGTCCTTCGCCGCCAGCTCATTGAGATACAGGGTCACTCCTTCTTTAAGTTCTTCATCGCTGTCAAATCTTTTTCCTGCCAAAAAGTCTTTAAGCTTTGTAAAGAGATGAAAATCTGAAGGGACCAAGTCCGGGCTATACGGTGGATGGTCGAAAGTTTCCCATTTGAATTGCTGCAAAAGTTTTTGTGTTATCCCAGCTGCATGAGGCCTGGCATTGTCATGAACGAGAATGACACCAGTAGACAATAGACCTCGCCGCCGATTTTGTATTGCCCGCCGTAATTTCTTTAATGTTTCACAATACGCATTGGCATTAATAGTGTCTCCACGGGCCATAAAATCAATAAGCAATACACCTCGTCGATCCCAGAAAATGGTTGCCATGAGTTTCCTGGTGGACAGAACTGTCTCGAATTTTTTTGGTTTGTTTGGTGAATGAGCATGATGCCACTCCATTGACTGTCGTTTACTCTCAGGTGATGCATAACAAACCCATGTTTCGTCACCAGTAATTATGCGAGTCAAGAAAGAGTCTCCTTCATCAGAATAACGTCCCAAAAACGTCAGTGCTGCAGCCATACGCTTGGTTTTGTGCTCATCTGTAAGCATGCGAGGGACCCATCTTGCACAAATTTTTGCATAATGCAGATGGTGTTTAACAATTTCATGAACAATTGTTCGAGAAACATTGGGAAAATGCTCACAGATGTCATCAATTGTGACGCGCCGATCGTTCCTCACGAATTCGTCAACTGAGCTCACCAGTTGGTCTGTAATGACAGACGGTCTCCCCGAACGCTCATCGTCGTGTGTGTTCCCCCTCCCCATGTTGAAGTTGCGACACCACCGCCGAACAGACGACTCGTCCATTACATTGTCTCCATACACCTCCTTTAATTGGCGATGAATATCACATGGGCGAACGTTTCTTGCATTGAGGAATTTAATCACTGCCCTCACTTCACAACTGGCGGCGTTCTCAATTTTTTTAAACATTGTAAACAATCACAGAAACAACACAGGCAATGCTAGCGTCACGCAACTTGGCTCAGAGAAGGCAGACAAGCCACTGAAGCTATCTGACCTCGTCCAGCGGCTACTCGCGTCGTCAGCACTTCATGCGGCACGAACGGGTACTACTTTCCGGATGACCCTCGTAGATGCTTATGGAAGTCAACAATTCCAAGGTATGACTGCAAAATTAAAAGCAAGATAATCTTGCTGCCCTAAGGGGTCTTTTTTATTTATGTGAGCAATCAAATTTTGAAAATTATTTGTATTAATAAAATATCTTCCGATGAATGTTTATGTTGTAGGAAGAATATTATACAATATTTACAAATGTGAATGAGACAGTGTGCGTTGACTTTTATTGGGGTTACGAGGCATGGAAAATGTAGCATTTCACGTATTTGATGTATTTTTGTACTTGAAAACCAACCCGAAAAAAATTGGAAAAAACATCTAGTTACCGGTCACCTCAAGAATAACTCATGAGCTTTCTATGCGCCTTATTTCTTCAACAAATGTAGATTACATTTGATAGCTACTAATTTTTCGTCCAAATTTTGATCCAACTTAGTTAACGTGCGCTATTACAAGTTTCCATAATCATATATGACTATGATACACACACACACACACATACAAGTACCACTTCTTTATGTATATATATATATATGTATGTATGTATTGTATACATACATTATCTCCCGACCTGCCGTTTGCCTACAACTATTAATTTAGATCCATTAAGACACTAATTAGTATTTTACTATTTCTCCTGTAAAGATCCCTTATATTCTTTCCGCGGCCATTTGTCCAATTTGGCCTCACGTGCTGATATATCCTTGTCCCACAAAACGTTTTGCCCACCGAAAAGTCCCACTCTCTAAGTTTTAATGTATTGAAAGTATGGTAATTGAATCAGGGACGCTCACCCAGGACTTATGACATAGATATAAGATTTTTATTGGGTTTATTTACGGAGATTTTTCTTACAGAGCTAACGATGGATGGAAAAAATCTTTGACATGCTTCTTAAACAAATTCGAGATCTGCTCGACAGGTCATTATTACGCAAGAACCTGAAAAAAACTGGAGCATACGAAAGAATTGCGCAAGAAGAAGGTGAATACTCTCGACTAATCTGTAAAATTGTGTCGTTTGCCGATCCTGCGGTCCGATCCAGTTACCCCGGTGTATATCGCGCTCGGCTGACTCCCTCGGCAGCCGGCAGTTGGGCCCTCGCGTCCGGAATGGCCATCGCCGTGCCCTCGTCATATATGGATTTTTATGAGTTGAGTGAACGGCATGAATATACATGACCTCGACGATCGGAGCAGCTTGAAGTTAATTCCTACTGCTATTTCTTTCCTGAGACTGCAGCCAAACATTAGGTTCACCGTCTAGGGGCTTTATTTTTTATTTAATTTTCCCAGAGGGATTGAAAATGAAGTTTTCTTCCAAAGAAAACTCTATTAGTTTCACTTTTAGAAAATTTATTACATGCACCTAGTTTAAATGTGTTATGCCATCTTTAGGTGAACATGTGAAACAATAAAAAGAGACGTTTCAGGCGTGATATGGTGGAATATCATGATTAATTAAAATTGGCAATTTTCCACAAAAATAAAATTTTTATTAATACGACTGGTTTCAATGTAACTACATCATCTTCTGGTTGAAGATGGAATGGTGGAAGGTCTACATCACCAGAAGATGATGTAGTTACATTGAAACCGGTCGTATTAATACAAATTTTATTTTTGTGGAAAATTGCTAATGTTAATTAATTAAAAATGTGAAACAATGAAATCCGGGTCGTGCTATCTAAGTTGAGGATTGTGAAGTTTAACAAAAGTCTTTCTTAAAAGTTATTCTTTCAAAAATGAAAACGAAAAAAGGTAAGATCGAATCCTTTCGAAATTCGTGAAAATTGTACTTCATGGACATTCGATTCTTTTCCTAATCGACTGTTTGAAAAAATTAAGGGTAGGGCAGTTTTAATGCGTCTCACTTTAAGTCACGACACGTCTTCTCTGAAGAGATGGGCTTTCTTCATTTGCAACGGGTGCTTGTCGAGGCATAACGTACTAAACGAGATTAGAACCCTCTTCGAACCTACATCAATTTTTCGTTTAGCATCATTCCATCGCCTAAAACGCGTTGCTAGCTGATAAAATTCCCATTATGCACGTACACATATACCTTACTCATCTCAATTGCATACTCTCCATTCGTGTGGTTCGCCGTATTCCCGGTGCTTTACTGAGAACTTCATCATAACTGTAGATTTTGATGATGCCGTGGCTAATGTACTAGCTTCCCACCCAGAGGGCCCGGGTTCGACTCCTGGAGATGGCAGTTCTTTTTCAGTGGTACCCCGATCCCTGCTTGAGGCTCTTTGTAAAGGGTACTTTGAGTGAGCATGATGTCCGTCGGATGGGACGTTAACCTGTGGACCACTTGACGCCTTTCATTAAGAGTAGGCTAATGCCGACGCCGGGTTTCCTCCACCCTTTCTATATTCTCATCCATCCCTAACGGCGCAAATCACCTCGGCTGTCAGTTACCTCCTCTATTAACTACTAAAACTTCATCAGAACTGCTTGATGCCATGTGCGTCGTTCTCTTACTCCCCTGCGCCATCTCTCCTCTCGGCGTATCACGTCTTATTTGAACAGCAGCTATTTTTCACTCTTGGTGGCGAATGACGTCTCTTATCTTCCTTAGCCGTTTCGATAAGATGCATCGAGTGACTTATTTAGGTTCCCGTGCCTTAGGGGATATTAGAAATGTCATTCCTTGCGAATAAAAAAATATGGCGTGCACGATACTAAATCTTCAGTCGACTGCTCTAACCGAACCCATTCTGGGTCGCTTATGCAAAAGCATTTTGCGGCATTTGACTTCCAAAGTGGAACTATTAGCGATAAATGAAACATAAAAGTGAGTGAGAATGAAAATCGCGGATTTCGGTCGTACGCAACGAAGCTATTTTAGTAATACATTGGACGGATTTCGTTTTCTAGAGCACGCACGCGAAATTTAATCGACTAGGTTTCCTCGCCCTAAATCGACAACACAATCCCCCTTTCGATCTTTATCGCTTTCACTGCGACACTTAAATGACATTCTTATAGCGTAGAGCCGTCGGTAGCCGGCTACATTACGAGTGCATGTACCGTACCAATCGGCCATAAGGCGGGTGGAGTCACTCTCTCCGCCTCTCAAGAGGTTTTTTTATGGCCAGAATAAGCAGTTCGTGACTCCCGTGTCACGGTCACCTGGCGGCAAATCGCCTTGCATTTTTCTAGTGTATCATTCGGAAAGCTATATGTCAGCATATCCGTCGCGAATGTAACACAGCGAAGAAATCGCTTGACAAATGTCCAGGCGAATAGTAGTAGTCCTCACCTCGGCAAAAATGAAATAGCATTTTGCCGGAGACAAAAAGGGTGCATCTTAAATTTTGTGAGAGACACAAAAGTGACATGTCTTTTTCTTTAATTAAATAAAACCATTTCTAATATTGACGAGATTTTACGCTTGCAAGGGTTGTCCGAAAAGTTTCATATTTGCGTTATTACTTTGAAGGGTACCTACAAAAGTTTCAGCCATTTTGGACACTCAACGGTTTTTTTGCAATCGTTTGGGTGAGTTGTCGAGAGGTTTACGTGAAATTGGAAAAATTTGAGTATCGAGCCTTCATTAAATGTCGGAGACCTGTATCAATTTCTCCAATGATGAATATGAAGGTGAGAGGGGGGTGGGGTTAATGTAAAAGTGAAAACAACGATTTAGATTTGAACCCTTCGGGGAGTAAAATCTGATTTTCTAAATAGGTTTCACGGTTTATTGGTATTCAAAAAGGAAAGCCAATTGTTATCAGAGTACCATGCTTTTTTATCTTCAGACTAAGTCTACGAACTAGTCTAATAATGATAAATAAGTCTGCTGTCCACTAGCAAGGTGTATTAAGTCTACTAACTAAATCTGCTAAGCCTCATGAGTCTAATATACAAATAAGTCTGTAAGTCTATTAACTTAGTCTAAGTCTAAACTTGATCTAATCTAAGTCAAATAGCCGCCTACATATTCTTATTCCTATTTGGCCATAGACTCAAGTCCGTTTCACATACACGCAATTTTCTAAGTTATAATTACTTACTTATGCCTACATTGAAATATTGATTTCGGAAAAGATGATACCGACATGAAATAAATCAAAATAACATATTGGAGCGATGAATCACCGCAGGGGATGCACTGATATCATTATTATAATTGAAGGCAGTGCCGCAGAATTGGGATTGGAACTTGTTCGGATTCGTGAGCATTGAAAGGCAAAAATCATCTAATGGTACGTCTGTGATTCAATTTGACTTAACTATTCCACTATTTTAGCGTGGAGACAGTTTAGCATATTAATTAGCATTTGTCTGTAAAAAACGTAGTGACTAACACTAATCGTGCGAAGGAAGGCGACTTTTATCCGGCCTTGGTTTTGGGTTGAAAGCAGATTATTGTCTAGGTCAATTAAAATTTAAGATGGAGAACTATCTTGGCCACCAAAACGAATAAGCGCCATCTTGCCGTTAGGGCCATTACGAACAGAACCTACTGAAGCCGATTCATCAGAATCATAAACCTGTTTTATATATCTGATACCTTTTCAAAGAACCTTTCAATGGCAGAATATGACAACCCTGAACAATGGCGTACCATATACGGTACGCACACGTATGTATGTGCATTGTAAAAGATTGAAAGACTTTCGTATCCAATCAAATCTAGAAGCTTTACTATCGATATTTGGGAAATATCACATACGATAATAATTGCTTAATATTAAAAGTGACACTATAGGCTGACGATACTTCAACATTATGCTTAGGTGATCAATTTACAGAGGCTGATGATTCTGCACGTCTGACTGTAACAAGAACGAGCGACTAATGTAAGAGGGATAGCTTACAATTGAATGAAAATGAAATCTGTTTTCTTAATTTCCATAAGAAAAGTCTGTCCTCCAAATACGAGCCCTCTTCTCAGAACCGATACTGTATAATCGGTACAACAATTTAGCTTCACCAAAGTGTTGGGACTGGTATATTAAATGATACTCTTGGCTGGTATTCTCACATTGTGGACATGATTGATAAAATAGCCGGAGGAGCCTTCATGATTTGTAAACTTGTTCCAACTGAATAGTTGTTTCGATGCACGAATTTAGATTTCCTAAACGTTGCATATTATGCCAAAATTCATTCATATCTGTCGTGTGAATTAATCTTTTGGGGAAACTCTAGTGCAGCAGCTTAATACCTTTTCAATCCAAGAAAGGGTCTTTAAAAGCATTTTTTATTCCTTCCTCCATGTTGGCTAGTATCCTTTTAAGGTATTTTTTCTTCACTGCAACCTCTTCTCTGTATATCCCCGTCGTCCGCAAATCGCAACACACTTATCCTTTCTCCTTGAATTCCTACATCACTTCTTTATCTTTTCCTTGATCTCGTGAATTGTCTTCTCAAGGCACACGTTAAATATCGATAGGATAAAAGAGCAACCTTGCATTTACTCCTTTCTTTATTTTATATATTTCCCTGCTTTCACCAAATCCAAATCAGTACTTTCTCCTCCCTATGTAGAGCGAGTGCCAACTTCTTGTCCTCAATGTCCACTTTAATTTAATTTTGAAGGTATGACCTCATATTCCAGTCCAGATCAAGTGATTAACGCGAAAATTAGTGCGAAAAATATCGATACGAAAAAATATAGATACATTTCGCTCATCCCTAATCCATATCCCCGACGGCGTGCACCCAGCTAGGTAGTGCGACTGTGGGCACGGTCTCCCGACTCTCTCGCTTCACCTTGGGAGGCGAAACGATGGGGAGGGAGAGAGGGGGAGAGTGAGAGAGAGGGGTGAGTGCACGACCTCAACCCTGTCGTCCCCTCCTCCCTCCCGCCCCAATTGCCTCGCTCCTGCACCGAATCCGGCGACGTGCCCCCGATCCAGAGAGTGACCTCCCCACCTTCCCTCCCTTCCCCTCCCCGACTACCCCAAATGCATTGCTTATGGGTCAGTGGACCACATAGCACACTCACGATGACTCTCGGGACAACAGTCGAGCGTTTTTACAGGTGTGTAAAGCGTGCATATGCGTCGTTTTGTTCATCTATCGACTTCTCAGGTAATATTTTTGATACCTTCATCTTGTTAGGGGGGAAAAATAGCTGTATTCCACCTAAATTTAAGTTTAATAGTATAGGGTAGAGCTCACCTAGCAGTAATCTCCGTGCGGATTGTGAAATACGGCATGCATTTAAAGGTAGAGGGGACAGTAGTACACTTTCGTCCATCAAAAAATACCTTAAACGGCAGACTACCTTAATGAACAATATCTAAGTTAAATTAGTTAAATTAAGAACTCAAAAAAAAAATTTTAGCCAAGTTAAAAAAACACAACCTAAAAAAGACCCTTAAGGTTATTATTTTGGAGATGAGTGCGGAACTGGTCTCGTACTAATTCCTCGACGGCGTGTGCATAGTAATAAGGGGGACAGGTCTTTCCCCTAAGTCGTATGTGATTTCCCAGGAAGATTTGGTGCCCGAAAATTGACGCAACTTGAGTGAAGCTAAGAGTGTCCACAGGTATCCTCACTAATCGAACCCAGACCCTCTGGTTAGTGGGTCAGCGCTTTACTTAGGCCTCATTTTATGTTGATGAAAAATGCGATTTGAGGTGTTTTGCGAATGATAGTGCTCACAATGGATAATTCGTCATTTTCTATTCTCTTCGTATTATCTAGTTTGGTCTACTACCATTAAAATAATTTTGGTATGACGAGTCAATTCCAAAAGAAACGAGGTTTTATCTAGTATCGACGTGTTTTTTGTGGCATGTCCAATTTGGGAACCGTAAGGGAGCATTGTATATTTTTTGGTTCTCTTTTATAAGTCAGATACACTATGATTTATTTTGTCATAACAACCATTTAAACAAACTATGACTAGATACCGGAAGAAAACGATATCCGTTAAAGTGGAAGGGAGAGCAATGAATTTTAGGTAAAATTCAGTTTTCTTTGACCCTCGCTATTCTACGATGGATAAAAAACAACCGGCGCTCATGCCCTTAACTTTGTTTTTAATTGATAAACAATACATTTTTTCAATTTCAGATATTTTCAAATGACAAATGCAATATTATTTCGTCAATTGAGGAAGTATTAGACCTGTTCCATTTTCACTCCCATTAATAAAGATGGAGATCAAGTTGGGAGAAAGAATTCATCAATTCAAGGTATTATACGTACCGATTTTAAGTTAAATTTTGGATACAAACATATTTGTCCATTTTCAGTTAGATAATTCGACCTCTATAGCAACCGATGGCTAATAATCAATTATTCTTATCATGGTAACCAGTTCCATACCTTTCTTGCATCAATTCCATGCAGTGGAATTCCGTTCTTATTGAAATCGCTTTCGGATTTGTGCGATTTGGCGTAATTCCCACTGCAGGTCAAAATGGAGTCCCGCTCTTGTCTCCGCATGAAAGACGCAGGTGTTAACGGAGTTATTGTGAAGTGCATTGATCTGGATGCACCTTTTCTCTCCTTCCTCGTCTCTTAAACGTTGGTAATGAAATGGTACGCAGGATAAAGGCACGAGTGCATCGCAGCGTTGCATTTAACGTGCGTCGGCAAGTCGACGAGTGCATGGAAAGTGCCGTTCTGAAACACGACATCTTGTTTATGTAGAATCATTAATTTGTTTGCATTGTTGCTATGGATATAACTGGTGTTAATTATATCCAAGAAAAAAAGTGTTTTTCTTAATGGAGAAACATGTAATTCCATGAATGAAAATAAGAAATCGAATTTTTGGGAAGTTTTTATAAGTTTAATTTCACATCCTTCAACAATTTTAATACGTACGAATATGCCTTTTTTGAAACACGTCATGTTGTTTATTAGGTCTTTGTAATAGTTACTATTGTTGCCGACAACTTAGACTTGTCTCTCACATGCGTTGATAGAACTTGTCTGTCAATGAGAAACACTTTCCTTTCCAGGGTCGCTCGAGAACGCAGCGCGACAAAGAGCGACGATTGAACACACGGAGGTAGCCTTTTACGCGTATTATATAACACCCGATGTATTTCGATTTCAATATGGTGCGCGACCAAGCTCAACACCTGAATGGACTAGCGGACGGTCTTGTGACATCACCATTCGTTCAATTACGCCGACCAAAACGCTTTGGATACAGCTCGTGAACAGCACGCCTTTTTAAGTATATTCTTTGCGCTGTTCGCCTCGAGCATTGAATAAATTATTTAAATATGTATCCTTTTCTAATAATGTATGTAATCCTAGACAATTGAGCTGTTTTCCGCGTCGCTACTCACAGTGCTCTGCAATATGAGATACATGGACGGCAATGAGCACATTTTCTAAAATATCGACCGATATGAATGATTTTAAGGGTAAACTAACAATGGGCGATGAGGTCAGACGGTTTTAAGCCATGGAGCACATTGCCGATATAATTTTGTGGAAGATATACCCCATATGACGATACGGTCGATATTGTCGATGCAGACGATGCTGACGATATTGTCGACATTTTTCGATACACGTGAAAAAATATCTCAATGCCTATTCATCGTTCCTTCACGAATATCTTTTTATATCGACGGTCGATATTTAAATACATATATCGCCCAGAAATTCAACTTCGACAACGTTGACAATGATATTTGAAAGTAGGAACACAATTATCTTCTCGCACTTGATGGAATTTGACGCTCGATTCGACAAAAATCGATAATTTTCGAGTAGTCTCCTGGGTTGGAGTGAGCATCAGTGGCTTAATGTGTGGAAACCAGTTGTAACAGTCGATTAATCTCAAGGAAGCACTGTCTGGTGGGGTGATGAACGGAGACAACTTTCGTCTGCTCAATGGATTCGGAGGGGCGACAGCGCAGCGTGTTCGTCTTGATCTTCGTTCGGGTTCTCGGGAGAGAATGTCTGTCGGTGGGTGAGGATGGAGGAAAATTGGGATTCCGGTGACTTTTTTTGGAAGTATTTCGTCGGCGGCGAAAGGCCTGAACGAAGAGAGACTCCATTGCGAGGTGAAGATTAAATCAAGAAGTTTTTAACGCTTTAGCTGTCCAAGAAACACTTATGCCAGAACTCACCGTGGGTTCTTGAAAAGGCGGCATGCTAATAGAAGGAAGAAGTTGTCTTACTATTCCACGCCGCTTCGTCCGCGACCAATCGTTTTCGACGGCACCGTGACATCATGGTAGGTAGTGTTTGAGGTGAAAGGGTATGGAAACCTTTGCACGTTATATGTACCTCTTGTACTTGTAATACTTGGCTATATCAACTATGTAAATGATTTCCATGATCATGCATCGTATTAGATCGGTCAAAAGGAAAGCGTTGTGAGATAGTGTTTATTTTCTACTTTAAATTCAATTTTTTTCATTCTTATTAACATTTTTTTCGCAAGACCTCGTCGATTTCTAATTGGCGACCGGTTTTTTTCCTTAGAAAATTCGTCACTGACAGATATCGCTTTGAAAATCGCTTCCCGACCGGACTTAAACATAAATATTATTCTTGAAAGTTTATTTCATAACGTCTCGAAGGCTACTAAATCCTGCGTTCTCCAACGGGCTATTCCAGACGCCGAAATTCTAAGTGAAGCATACCTGGAATCATATTGTTTTGAACTTTTCCTCAACTCGCTACAAAATCGTGGTCATTTTCAATAATAAGGTGACTCACTTTAATTTTCCATCGGCACGAGGAGACAACAGAGTTGACTGCATTCTGCATGAGCGTAATTTGCATGTGTTTCTCTGTGTTTTTGTTGGCTAGCTCTAGCTCGCTCCTTCGTTTAAATCACTACTCACACCTGTGAAACTTTCTTACAAAGTATATATGTATATGCACACACACAGATATATATAAATATATATATATATATATATATATTATTTCACACATAGAAATAGATATGAGGAAAGGGGATAGGAAAACACATAAAAGACGAACACAGGAAAGGTGGGGAAGGCGGATTTGAGCAGATCACAAATGTAAAAATATTTCTTTATCCGGAATATGAACCACGGACCTTCCACTTGCCGGGCGGATGCTCTGGAAATATTTTTACATTTGTGATCTGCTCAAATCCGCCTTCCCCACCTTTCCTGTGTTCGTCTTTTATGTGTTTTCCTATCCCCTTTCCTTATATCTATTTCTATGTGTGAAATATTATTTGTTCGCCGTATGGCGGGATTACGTGTTTGATTGTATTATATATATATATATATATATATATATATATATATATATATATATATATAGAAGGACTCACTGGTTAGTGAGTCCCTCTTTTGTGTGTTTTGGTTTCTGTGTTTGTTATGACTATCAGTGAATTTGCATTACACGTTTGTGGGTTTTCCAAAAAAGTGTATATATATATATATATATATATACATACACACGTAAATACATCATACAGGGTTCGTCCGGGAAATAAGTGTACTGATTTTTTCCCGCCGCTCCAGGCGCGCCCAGCACCGCTCTGACGGGCTGCGATTGGAGGGGGGTATATTGGCAAGCGACGCTGAAAAAGGCAGTCGGCTCTGAGCTGTGGTGTAGTGAGGAGCTCTGTTAACGCGAACCTCCACGCTCGACCCACGTCACGGAACGCGATGCCGAAGTTTTTGGAGCAGCGTTATTCCATCAAATTTGCGGTAAAGCTTGGGAAATCGTCTACCGAAACTGTCGGTATGATTAACCAGGCTTACGGGGAGTCAGCCATGTCCAGAAACATGATCTTTCGGTGGCACAAGATGTTCGTGGAGGGCAGAGAAGAGGTCGACGACGAACCACGGCCTGGACGCCCATCAACGACACTCACCGACGAAAATGCGCGAAAAGTTCGCAATGTACTGAACTCTGATCGTCGTCTTAGTGTTCGGATGATAGCAGAGCAGTGTAATGTACCAAAAACAATAGTGCACGAGATTATTAGGGACCAATTACAGATGCGAAAAATTTGTGCAAAGTTGGTGCCAAAAGTGCTCAGTGATGATCAAAGACTCAATCGTTTGGAAATCTGGGTTTCAAATGTATTTTAGAATACCTGATGCTTGGTTATCTAATGCACCACCGTAGGTGGAAATGATCGAATAAGAGTTCAACAAATGAACATTTGAACCCGTGACCTTTTTATTGAACCGCGGCAATGACCCACTAGTTTTAGGTGCAGCGAAACCTTTCAATAGTTTGTCCATTGTATTGTTCAATCAGAACAAGTTTCATCGTAAAACTCTTCCTAACACTATTAAAGAGGTTTTATGGACAAGAGTAAAATGATGCACACGCAAAATGAGGTATGTCACATTTATCAGGTCAAACAAATTGCACACGCAGATACATATTACACATACGACGGTTTGTTTAATAGTTGCTGTTTGAGTTCGCCTTGCATCCAGCGATGGCGGCCTGTTGAATCCATTGAGTTTTAATGTGTCCCCGTGTCACCAGCGGTTTCCCAAGATCCTGGGCGCCTATTTCCAAACCCCACTCCTTGACACATACGCTTGTAATTAAAATTACATGGAAAAATGTATTTTCCCCCCTCAGTTCACGTACACAAATACGCATTTTAATTTCATAAAGGCGCTAACTATAGCGATATTTCCTGTATTAATTAAGGAAAGAAACGAGACTTCGAAAGAAAAAATAATTTATCCCATATACAAACAACTAGTTGTAATGTTTTACGTCTTGAAACATTGTATTTTTCTTTAATTCACGTCAACAATCACAGATGTCTGGAAAATATTCTTCGTTAAGTATTCCTGTGACCAATTGTCCCCACATCATTACGATTAACTGAAATTCAACTTTCGATTCCATCCAAGCAAGCATAAAAAAAAACAAAAAAATAGTATCACCGGTTGCATAATAGGTAATGACGATAGTTATACGAAAGGGAGGTTTTCACCCGCCCTAAGAAATAGTATGTGAGTACCAAAATATTCTCTGATTGATGTAGCCTAACCAAGGGATGGGAGTTTTGTCGCCAGAAACCTCACACGTAAAATTCTGAATACAAGCCGTGATAAACAAGCGACATTGCTCAGTTACCCTGAGTGTTGAGAGAACTAGAATAGCTCTCTTGTTGTCAATAGTCTAGCGGTCTATGAACAGGGAAACCACCTCCAGAAACAAATATGCATCACCCAAATGCGGGAGGATGATGATGGCCGATTACACGTGACTTAATGGATAGTGTGTTTCTCTAATCATTATGTTAGAAACTTTCGAGGATAACCTTAAAAAGAATCCGTCATCTGACTTATTCTTTAAACCTTAAAGTGCCTGTCGTCAACTCCCACTTCTTTGCTAAAAACACTAGTTTACCTAACACAGTGATTTTACGTGCCCCCGAACTCCGCCCACTCACATCTAAAACAGTTCCTAAATATGTGTGGCATTCTATCTGTTCTACTTTATGTTCCCCATTGTCAATACTCATCCTAGCCTTGATAGTTCTTGATAATCTCATTAATTTCGTTTTCGTATGATTAATTCCTATCACACTTGATTCTGCTGTAAAGTAAACTCTTTCACTGACTGACTAGCTAACGCTCGATCATCCGCTAACTTAACTGATTCAAAGTTTCCTCACCTACTTTTAACTCCAACCTGCAGTCCTCAGATTACTTCTCTTGCCATTTACTCCACATATATTTTGAAAAGAACAGGTGATAAATGTACATCTCTGCCTTAATCCTCTGTCGGGCACTACCTATCCCGACTCTCCATTCGCTCCCCGCTTCTATGCCGTCTGAGGCATGTACATTTTCAGGGTAAGTCGTCTCTCTCTCTCACCAGTCTACATATAGTATATCTTCTGAGGAATGTTCATTACTTGTGTCCAGACAACTTTGTCGAACTCTTTTATCAAAAATCCACTCAATATTTACATATATAATACATTTGTTTCCATCAACCCGTTATCAACGCATTTGAGTGAATATCCCAACATATTCCCCTAATGTCACTTTTGAAATTGTTTCAACCGCAAACATATTTACCAAGACGTCTTACTTAAGGGGTTTTATCTAAAATACCTTTAATAAAACTGGCCCGTGCTAATTTATGATTTTTTCTCAAACACACCCCTCGTTTTTATTTTTACAGCCTGATAATAATCTGTTCGAATGGCGGCTTTTAAAAGACATCAGACTCCGTCTTACGAAAACTCTTTCTCGGTATCAAATTTCATTTCCAACCTCAATATATTCCCGAGTCATCCATCCCCGTCTCGGTTTGCTTTGCTGTATAACTTCGACCGAGTCGTTAAGCTCCCACTCAAGGCCCGGCGCTGGACTCCGGCATTCGGTGATTGAGAGTTGAGGAACTGGAAAAGTGAGACTGGAAGTGAGAGGGTGAGGAGTCGCGACCGTAACAGTCTGGGTAAAAGCAATTTCGTCGGAGGAGAAAAGAGCTCGGGCAGATTTTACGGGCCATCGGAGTGACGGTGCCTAGATGAGGCTGCCGCTTGCATGCTGTGCCAATAGCTCTCGTTCGCCGACGTACAGACCTAAGCATTTCATTCATTCAACCCATTATTGGTCCTCTAAAAATGAGAGCTAAATGTCCATGCGACTGTGTTGAAATTTCCGCAAAATAAACGCAAGGGGAAGGATTAAAAGGTTTAAAATAACGTTCAGGAGATTGCATTGAGGTGTCATGCATCGTCATTTTGATAAAGTTTTCTGCGGTTTTAGTCTGAAATGCACTTTATCGAATGAAGATGATAAAACATAGCCTTAAATTGTTAGTTTTCATCGAAATTGACATGTATGAAATTCAATATTTTTATACATGTCAATGGAGGACTACCACCAGAAGAATTCCAGATCAATTATATAAAAATAAATGTCGTTCTCACGAAAAATTGATAGCATGTGAGCATTTATTTATACAAGGGTCCTAATGTGTAGTATTAAAATGACAGCACGTACCCGTATTTGCTTCAATGATATTAATTATTTTGCGGAAAAAACAGGAGAAAACGCAAAGTTTAAAAAATTTACGCCTCGTAAATCATCCCAAATAAGAGCACGTTTTAAAAATTAATAAGAGCATAACGGTGCTTAAAAATTGTATATCCACATCATGTCTGCGCATGAACTAGGAATGAATGTGTGTTGTGTTAATTTTCATCATTTGTATTTAATACATGAACTTAGGTGACACATGGACCCGTGCAGTTCACCTTGTTAATTAGATTTATATTTTGGAATTTTTACGAGTTTTTTTCTAATAATAAAGACTGCTCAGTAACAGGTAATCATCTATGCGCTGCAAAATCTGATCTCACTACGGATGGTGGAATAATCAGACATAACGTTAAGAATACATGTGAGTACAAAAAAAGGTTTGTTCAAATCCTGTTCGTGACAATATTTCTCTTCGTTTATCAAGTTGTGATACGATGTTTACACATTAAGCCAAATACTTCAATTACCATTATTAGAATACGTTTTCGAGTCGGCAGCATTGTACGTAATATCAGTCCTAGTATGTGGCATTTGTGTTCTTCAAGCGCAACGGAATGAATTTTATCCTCATAATCAAGTTACGAAACCGAGGATTATCTTAGTTTTTAGCGGTCCTCCAAGCCATTCCATTCCCTGTTCATTTTTATTCTTTGTGGAATATTTGCGTAGAATTTTCCATCAAATACTCCTCATAATTGACCCTTGGCCTTCTTCAATTGCACTCCCCATTCATGTTTGCCTCCATAATGATACTCTTTTGCGCCGCGAAATGCATTCAAATAGTTACCTTCATTCTTATTGGTAAACTTCTCTCTTCATCAATTCGTCTTGTCGATATTCTACAGTTTCATATTGCCATTGCTTCGAATCTTCTATTCTTAGTTGTTCCATTCGTTCATCACTCATAGCGCAGGAGCGTAAATTCTACATGTTTTATTTTATCAACTACTCCCTTGAGTTTAGATAAAAATTAAGAAAGTCTATCGTCAGAAGCATTTTCTTCTGATATTAATAACCGCTTAATACTTTACAATCGCTTCTTTTATCGCTGATTGTCTTGCTTCCCATGTAAATAGTAAAACTACATTAACTTGCATAAGTGGGTCCAAGCCGTAATCTTGACTTAAAAATTATATTTATTGCTTCGACTGAAGACTTTGCCCAAATTCCTTCCTCCTGTGTCTTATTCAAAGGGATCAGGATGGTGCCATGGCTAATGTTTTGGCTTCCCACACTGAGGCTCCTGGTTCGGACGCGGCAGTATTTTTCAGTAGTATCCCAATCCCTATTTGGGGATCTGGTGCTATCTGGAGAGTACTCTTAAATTGAGTATGCCGTCCGTCGGACGTTATTTCGTCTGACCCCTTGCATACGGGATTGCACACCTATCATCCCCAATGGCGCACATACAGGCCTGTATGGCTCTAGCTGTCCAAAGGATCCGCAAATAACTCTTACGGCGTATGTCTTATTCATGTTTATTTTGGGATTGTATTTTTTTATCCCCTTCTCCGTGCTGACTAGAATTCTAATGTTCTTTTGAAAACATTTTGCGACTGATCTTCTTCACATTGCACACGAATTTGTTGATTTATTCAGGTAACTTAGCAACAATATCAATAAGCGTCAAAATCAAAGGCAGAGGTGTTGAAATGGGAAAACTCCGTTATCATATTCACAGGCTGCTTCATTTTTTAATATCTGGTTTTTACTGCACAAGGCACATCGTCTGAAGGCATCGGGAAAACACGGTAGTTACAAACTATGTTTAAGCATCATGTATTTTTTTCTTAGCCGACACCATATACCTGGAAAAAATATCTTAAGCACACGCAGAGCAGTTTAGGTTTCGAATTTTTTCCTTTTCATAGTACTCTTAAACTTTAAAAACCGCTAAACTAGACAGTGAAGAGGGAAGAAAGATATTTACACTAAGATCGGACGAGAAATATCCCAGTTGTCGAACTCTACGGCTGCGTTTCTGTCAACGAATTTTATGGTTACTGGTCTGGTATCGCGTGGCGATCTGTAAATTATATGCTATTAAAACCTCGGGCTATATTTTGAATCAGCATCGGTCGTTCGTTTTCACCTTCAGCAACCGAAGGTCCGCAAAATTTGGGACAGACCTGGGAACCTACTATCTAATTATTGGTAATTTGACTCTTGGAATCGGTAAAAATCTTCAAAAAAACACTAACAGGCTAAAAAAAATGTTATAGCTAGATGCTATTTTGTTGAATAAATATGTTAACAGCTCGATTTAGGCGAAACTATATGCTATCAATTAGACCAAGTGCTGGTTAAATTATTGATATTCAAATCCTTTTCATTGAATCTTCGAAAACTAATGACAGTTTCCGTCAGAACTCAATCAATCTTGCTAAGGACGCTCTTCGTTCAAAAGAACCGCTCGCGTTGAACCGGTCGATTGACCGAATCCCGGATGGTGTAACACAAAAACCCGTTTGAGTGGACGCGGGAAGCTTCCTGTAATTTCACTTAAAGAGTTTTATGGCTTTGTGGATAGGATACCGATGGGAGAAAGGTTTAAGATGATCCCTGAATACTTTTCCACATTTTCGTGGGCATCTTAAGCAATTCTTCAGAAACATGAGCACGTTTCACTCAGCAATAAAATAATTGATTTCCTTCTTCAGCCAAACCAAGATACTCTCAGTGAAATTCTTTTCTCTGCACCACATGCATTTAACATCGCAATACGTAGAATATCTCTTGCATCCACCATGTGTTCCTTCTTCGAATTACCTAAAACATCGTCATGTTCCTTAATGTTATCAAAATTAATTTGCCGCATAAAAAGTAGGGGGCTCTATTTTAGAAGGGCTATTTATATGATAGTAAAAGTAAAAATTGGCTCCGCGGGAGTGAAAAATGAGACGGTAAATATGTGGTTAAAATGAGAAATACAAATGAAGATGGAACGGAAAAGCAGAGGATGAAATAGTAAAAACCCAGAACGAGTTAACAAGGGCGTTAGAATTGATTAGAGCCCTGGCTCTTATCTTCTGTTCTGCTTAATCTAACTTATGACTTCTTGAAATGATAATTATTACTATCGGCGATAGTGGTTATGTTTAATATCACTCGTTTCGTAATCACACGGCTCGAATGAAAAATATTCGATTCAGTACAAATAAAAAGATAATCATCAATAAAGACTTATGACTAGAAACAGGTTTCCAAAGGTCAGGGGAAACTTCACTCTTTCGTCATTTATGGGTTGATGGAATTACGATATATCGTCAACATTCAACCGCGGGTATCATCACGCATTTTTTCGTGTAGTTTCAACTTGGCAGGAAAAATAACTTTCCAAAATTACACAGATATAGTTGTGGAATATTGGGAAAACATCAAAAACTCACATAAAGACGAACTTTGGAGTTTACATTCGCGTCACGATTGTGTTTTTTTCTCACCGGTGACAGTTAAGTTTATGAATGCTGTAATAATATTGTTAAGCAAACAAGAATTTGAGAGGGGAGCTCATACTAACGATAAGTCAGAAAGGAATTTCGCGGGACATAAATTATTTATGCGATAATTTTACGAAATCATTGAAAAAGCTGCTTCGAATGCCAGATGATTGACTTGCGATGAAAATGAATGAACTTTAGCTTAAACGAAAAAAATTTCTGGCGAAGTTTTTCGTGGCGTTCCACAGGATAACGTGTTTTAGGAATTGCACGATGGCAAAGTGGAACTATCCCGATCCGGCAATAGTTTTCCGACAAATGAATTTAGGAATGTGCAAATATTTCCAAATGCGAACCTGAGGTCAAATTTTTTCCGTTTATTATTTTTTTCCATGGGACTTTTTCTCACTCTTAATGGATATTAGTGCGCAGGAAACGGGAGCCTAGTCGAAGAAGTGCGGAAGATGCCGCGTCAGTAACTTTTAACAGAATCATCCCCTAATATGTATTAAAATGCAACAATATCAAAGTGTGAAAATCATTCGCCATGACCGGGGTTTCACACTTCACTTGTTGAATTGTCTTTCTCCTTTCAGAATATACTTTTTTAGGTAGGCTTTTTAGGCAGCTTGAAGGCAGGCTGGCAGAAGTTACGAAGAATTGAAGAAGAAATTAATTTAGGACAGGCAATAGGAAATTCTCTCAATTCTTAGAGGGTAACAGTCGTTAGAAGGTAGTAGTCGTTATGGGCCGTTCAAAAAAGCTAATTTTAAATAGAATGAATAAACGAAATGGCAGCACTGTTACTATCGTCCTTCTTTTGATCGCCGCGAATTTGCCGGAGTGAGTTGAGAAATTATCTTCAGGTCAGCACGTGCCTCCGTAAGATCGTAAGGAAATAGAACAAGCTATTGAAACACGGGGAAGACATGGTCCCTAATTTTCTTTTTAAATCTTGAATACAATGCCAACGACAACTCTTTCTAATTGTGTACTCGCCACGCTGGTAGTTAATGCCTGTGATTCTATTTGAAATACGAAATATTTTAATGTATTAAGCACTGCTTTCACGATTTTCCCAGGGTGATTAAGTTACCTGAAATGTTCTGATTGATAAGTAAAGATTAAAGCTCCATAAAAATATGTTAAGATGAATTAATGACAGAGGAACATAGGCCAGGTGTTCCGCATGTGTCTCGGAACGTTACAGGCAGACTTGGCTGATACATTGAATGCTGGAAATATCATTGATTTTAATTTTAGTGATGCAGAAACATTAAACTGCGCTTGATGTTTGCAGCTCTTGGTGTTGAGCTACGCTTTTAATGAATTTCAGATGAAAAAAAGGGAATATTGTCTTTTATCTATTAGCTAGACAGCGTGTACCATGCTCGAACAATCGTCGAAGAAAAAGAATGTTAAAGGATAACATGGTGAACTAAACGTAATGGAAAATGCAATATGGACTATTACTATTGATTGCTGCACCAATGTCATTGTTCTTTGGTCACATATTCGATTTCCCGGTTTTCCATTTTCCACGTATCGAAAGATAGCTCCGAGTGTCGGAGTATTCTTTTTTGCAGACTAATTGAAAGAGAAAGTGGGGCCATGTTACATGAATGATCGAGATATATCATTGATTTAATTCTTTCTACGCCATTTATTGTGTGTCTCACATTCAAAAAATATTACGTTTTGGCACTAACAATATGTAAAAATATATTACTTGCTTCTGTTAAAGATTAAATATAGGTGAAGATTGAACACTTTATTAGAGTTTTTTTGGTTCTTTATTAAGCAGTATTAATGCGAATTTATGATAGAAATAACTGGTGCAGTGGCTAATGAACTGGTTTCCCACCCAGAAATAAGATGCTTCAGAGAGAAAGTCGTGCACCGAAAGACGTGTTTAACGAACTTAAAGTGAGACACAGAATATGCTACTTATTCTGTATTGGGTAGAATGGGAAATCCACGATCACCATTTGTTTGATTCACGTTATTATCATAGGAAGTAAAAAGAATAGCGATAGATTTAAGATCGACAATTATTTCGCATTTCACTTCCAGCAGAGGGTTCCCGTGCGCAGTAAATATTTCCTATAATGTCTCATCTGGCATGGCCTTGTTGAATCTTTCCAGGAAGGAAACCGCACGCAAAAACCACCCTTTCCACTCATTTCAGTGACTTTGTATCCCTTGAATCTTAAGCTTTCCTTGCTATTTTTCTTTATAAACGAGAATACTGCTTACTGCTCAAAAGTAAAAAGTTTCGGTTTGGTGCTTAGGTAGGTTGGCTATTACTGCTAGCAGTAGTATTAATGAAAGAAGTGGAAATAAAGATGGTTTCCTTGGGGCATAAGGTAGCAATGTATAAGAACAAGGGTATGAGAACATGTTTAATTTAGGGTCATAATAATAAGCTTTAGAACGGCAGAGAAAGTGTTGATGTATGTTACGGATAAGTGACATTAACACCAAAGACAAAATTATGTCGGCGATTACGAAAGCTCTTCAGTCAGTACTGATACACAAATTTCCCACTTCGACAAGTGGAAAGAACTATTAGCAAAGAGGCGAGGAAATTAGCAGGCGAGCACATAGAACCGGGACATCCGTGGGATTGGCGGAATTGAAGTGTGAGGGTGGAGTGAGGAAGTCGGAGTAGGTCTGTGCGATATGACAATATATCGGCTACATGCCTGTAGTTTTTTCACATTAACCAAGTTGTAAAAAAAAATAAATTTTCATGTAACCGATATATCGAAAGTCAAAATTTTTTAGACTAATATTTACATTCCGCCTTAACTAATTTCACAACAATTTGGGCAGAAGTACTCAATTTTACGGAAGTGGAATATCGGTTCCTCGGAGAGAATCCTGAGTTGGGTTACCATCAATAAAACTGAAATTGGGAGCTAATGGCTGGAGATAATATACATTATCAATTTTTTGGCTAACTCGAATAAGTTTTTTTGCCATTCATTAGTGCGTTCATTAAAGAACACAGTTTAAGCGTTGATTTTTAAAGACGCGAATGTTTTTACCTCCTTATTAAAATTAAAATAAATAAAAAAATATGATAAGTACATCACGGATCATTTGTAGGGTGTTCTACTTTATGGTTTAAAATGTGTTATTATGTTATCCTTTTTATATTTTGTAAAAATAACAATGGCTATTTATTTATCCAGTTCTATTAAGGGAGGTCCGAATAGATTTGGTGCAAGGGGGAAAATATTGCATCAAAGCTTACTTATTGCTAATTTACAACGTAAATTTTCTAATTATATTTGTATTATTCATTAAATAATATCGAAATATCGCGTTTATCGATATTTTCATGGCTTGTGATAATTTTAATTATCGTAGATATGCATAGTCAATATGATGATTTCATCGATATGAAAATGTAGTCGATATAAAAATATAATCGAGTTGAAGATATGGATCATGGAGTCGAGATGGTCGAAATTACTCAGTACGCCCGAAAATTATCGTCACATGGATTAATTATCTCGTACACAAATTACATGCGTCGAATGTTGTTCGAAAAGAAATAATTACATACTCCTCTCGTTCAAAATTCCCCTCCTTGCTTGGGGGTTATTTTGTATTTCCAAATGGCCATCTCTCACTCCTTGTAAAGCACACAAAAACATTGTCGTTAGTACACCTGGGGTTCCCTACGCGAAGACTCCTCCTCCGGCTCTCTCCGGCAGAGGCAGTTCATTTTCATTCATAAATTCGTGCTTGCGCCTGCGCAACAGTTTATAGCTGGCACTAATATCACGGCTGAAAATATCGGGGTGAGAAGGCATTTGTAAGTTGATCGCAAATCAATTGTTTTACACAATTCATATTAATCGTTTTCCATGACTGTTCATGAAATACTTTGTCGTTATTTTTATTAAATTAGATGAATTGTGTCGGTTGATTTAAATGAATTTCCTCAGCATTGCCTTCTGGTAATTCAAAATAATGATCACGGCGAGGAAAAGTGTTTAATGTTCAACAGAAGCAAATATATCTGAGTTTAATCATTATAAATGTATCGCTAAAACGAAAATTCAATGGAGAAGGATTAAATGTGGTCATATGTACGCTAAGTGGATCAAAAGTTCTCTTTTTTACCTAAAGAAAACCTTCGTTGATGATATGTTTCTTGCGTGTAAAAGTCATCATCAGGGCAATTGAAGCCGTTTTGAACCTTAAATTTATGATGAGTTTGTTATTCCTAAATATTTATCGCTAGGTTTAATTTTTAAATCTTAAAGGAGTTGCATCTCTGGGAATATTTGAAGCACAACATTTTGAAATACATATCAGCTCCTCTGCTCCTTCTCTCCCTCTCTGTTGATTTTCCCCCAGCATTCCCATCTCCTCCCCACCATGGCTAGTTTGTTTTCTTTCTGTCCACTTCACCTTCTTCATCCTTCTCCACACCCACGTTTCAAAAACCTCCAAGCTACGCCTATCATCCTGCTTCAATGACCATGTTTCCGTGCCGTGCATAATTACGCTCCAAATCAAAGTTTAACGAGCCTTTAATTAACATCCTTGCTCAATGACCCAGTCATCAAATCCCTCTTTCTTCTAAAAAATCTATGCCGAACGTAATTCTTCTATTTATGCCCATTTTAATTTGACCATTATGGTCTTAAACACTTCCGAGATACACAAACTTCCACATTTTGCCCTCAGATTCTAACATTTACCTTAGCCTTCCTCTTTCTGAAAAACCGTGTAACCTTTATTTTATTTAAGTATATATATTTCTACAAACATACATATATACCTGTATTCGTATAAATATATACGAGACGAGATTAAAAACGCGTCGCTGAGGGAGGCGACCGACAGGTAAGGTCATTTGCGCCATTAGGGATGGGTGGGGAAAGGAAGGGTAGAGAGAAACCCGGCGTCGGCATTAAGCTTGTATGTTAGCCACCGCACCATCCCGATCCCCGCCAAAGATCGAGTTCCAGAAGTGCGTCGAGGATTGGAAAAAGCGATGGAATAAGTGTATAATAATTTAAGACTGGGGACTACTTCAAAGGTAACATTAATATAGACGAATAAAGAAAAATTATTCCCAAGTAAACTGAAATCCACGTTATTTAATGAACATGCCTCGTGTTCTTTGATGAAATATATTTCGTTTCCGTCTTCCTTTTCAAAAAGCATGTATATATGAACCAATGAAATTAAATAAAATTGACGACTGCAATAACCGCTATAGTCTTCGTAACTTTATAAACATTAGGTGCCTCGGCGTTAAAGTTAAAAAAAACCTGGTTGCCCAAGTAACGTAATGCTTACAGCTGGATGCCCGCTTATGTTTTCTTTGAACACCAGCTAAATGATACTCTTTGCACGTAGTCTACATGTAAAAGTCAATGGAGTTCATCTTCTTAGGAGAAATACTAGGAAAAATTAATTTTAAAGTAATTGTTGCTCGCATCAACTGAGCCATCATTTTTATTAAAATTTATTTGGTTAAACCATTGCAAACGTTGCACAATTATGTTAATCGCCGAGATTTCGTGATAGTACGAAATTAACTCTCAAATGCATGGCCAATTGCAAAAGTGGAAAAACCTCGAGATCAGACAATGCTAAAGAAAAAAGTCTTCAATGAGTCTTGGCACTTGACGGGTTCGGAGTCAGTACATTCAACTTGGACTTTTGAAACACCAGATTTCATCGACCCGAATTGTTGTTGATCGGATTTGTTGGATGGTTGTGCCGGTTGGATCCTTGCGGATAGATCTAGACGTAGACGGGAGTGAGCCTAACTCTCGATCCGATGAATTATTATTTTAATGGGAAAGAATTCCATGGGATATACTATATGCGGTTGTTCACACATTCGCTTTGCCAACTCAATGATCACACGACATTACTATTTTCTTACGACGTACGCAATTAGGTCCTCAGTCATCTGGATTCCTTCCGAAATGAACAGAGTGGCCATTGACGCTTCTAACATTGACCTTTTCCCTGCGATAATTACAAATGGTATAAGATGATGATTCGATTTTCTTCGCTGTTGCTATTGAGACGAGGTTCACATACATATTCTGATGGTTGAAGAAACTAGTCCTGAGTATTATAAAAATATTCAAGGAAGTTGATGAAAACATGCCGTCTAAAAGTCATGCAGTGAAAAATAATACGCAGTGAAATAATACATATGAAAATGTTAAGACAAAAATTAATTATATTTATAGGCAAAGTATAACTGGAATTTCCTTGTAGCGAGTAAAAAAAATATATCCTAAATGTTATCATTTCTGAAAGTTGGTCAATATTTCGACAAAAGATGGATTCATTAACTTTCATATTTTATTCCTCGTTTTAAGTTTCTTCTCCTCGCGAACCACACTTTCACTTCAGCCATGTTTATTTCTTCAATGCCATGCGTTTCTTATGTACAATGACCACTAAAGGTGAGACTTCACTCGTCGGGACGATTTATACTTGCCCGTTCGGGCACTCAATGAACATTTCGGATTCATTAACTTTTTTTAAGGATTTATATGACGTTACTGTATTAGGTGAATAAGTATTAGTATACCTAGAGGGCATGATAATACAATTTTAATTATTTCGCAAGTAAAAATCTTTTGAAGCATTTTTGCATAATGAAGGAAGATTACTAATACTGGTCATGAGTAGGTTTACTAATATTTTATTTAATTGATTTATTTACAGTTTATCCCTGTTTATTTACCCATGGCAACACTACAAACTTTAACAGCATTCCGAATAAAAAAATGTGACTTGTTTCAGTAATGCAATGTTCTCTATATAAGGGATTATATTTATCGTTCACAATGATTTACTGTTCGTCTAATAAATGAAATATTTTTATGAGTATTCGATCAAAAATATAAAATGTGCATTATTTTTAAAATTCGTTCGCAGCAAAGACAAGAAGGGTAACGTCGAAAAGAGATAATTTTGCGAATTACCTTCCATTACATTTACTCAATATTTCGTCTGCCTAAATTGGAAGATAACCGTGAAAACTTAAAAAGTTCCTTGGGATGACAAATTAAGTGCGAATGATATAATATTTGGTCGAGCGATTTGCTTTAATTATCCTTATGTGCCTCCTCCTATACTATGCAGTGTGAGTCGACATTAATTCGAAGAGTAAGATTCCACCCCTCTCACACGTTTTTGGCTTCCACTTAACTTTATGGTACCCTGTGCAGAAATAACTTGTGACAACATTGCGACTCAAGCCTTAGGTACACTGTCACTAGCACCAAACCGGTCAACCTTGGGTTTCCACGGAATTTTTAGACGTCCAATGAGTGATCAGGAGTGGTAGGGCATCTATAAGATTTTCAATAACGAGATGGTAATAAAAGACTTAAGTATCTTGATTGCGCGTTGCTCACACTTAGCTAAAGTATATCGCCCTTTCAGTCGATTTCTCTAAGGCCTTTTAAGAGTCAAATAATGATTATTCGGTGATATAATGGCAATCGCCATATTTTCCGAGATGTCCTTCGAGATTTATCGCCTTTTTTGCCTTGAGCCACTCACCATAACGTTTTGGGATGATATCATCGATGGTGATTGTTGCAAAAAAAATGGCATCTTGGAAGATCGTTGCCACGATCTTACGGGTTAGCGACGATAATTTTTTTGAAGGATTACGCCATTGAAATTCGACTTCCAAATTTGTCTCCGTCATTTTTTAGGGATTTCAAACTGGACCTCTTCTCTATGATCATTGCGGATAGTATATGTTGGTGATGATTCGAAATTTTCATCGCCTCTATGAACTCCAAGGGTCGGAGGATGTTTTTGTCTAGTTGAGATCACATTGGTGATGATTTGATCCTTGAATTACGGCAAAGAGAAACAGCCCTCGTTACCTTTATATCATATCAGCTACTGGGCTTAACCGTCCTTCATACGGATCATTCCAGGAAATCACTTATACCATTCCCTTCTCTCTCTCTCTCTCTCTCTGTATATCGCCGAAAGAGAAATCAGTAGTTTATTTACATGTCACCTAATGTTTCCCTTGCATTAATCTTGAAACGTTACTTTGAATACGATAACGAAGTGATGATTTCAGGTGGTTATCACCACAAAACACTAAGACATTTTCACTTAGAGGTTATAATTATCGAACAAACAGTGAAAAAACATGATAGATTATTCCTGAAATTAAAATATTCAATGCAAATAAAACGTTTCCTGCCATTATGAGTTAATATTTAGCTGACGGAAGAACGTGCATGATAAGAAGTGCATTCAAATTCGGGAGATTATCTTGAGGAGTAATAGAATTTTCGGCTATCTCGTGTAATTAGTCAGAAATACTAGGAGACCTTAAGCACTTGAACTTACCTCATATTCAGGTATTTTAGCACCCAAATTACCCAAGGACTGCGTGACATTTTCGGTTATTCCTGAATTATTTCTCGCACATTCTTTGGGAGATACTCTTCCCATTACCCCAGTGGGGGTATATGACACATTTTGGGCTTCGGCCATTTTTTGTGTCAGATTAGACCAAAAACCTACCAGAGTGCTTGCTTTCATGTCCGTTTCCTGACTATTCTGCCAGTAGGCAAAATATTTCTGGACACACGCACGAAAGGTACGAAAAAATCTCTCTTTGTGTACTAATGAGATCATCGGAAGATAATCTCATTAGTACACAAGATGGAAACCGAAGTTTTTTAAAAGGTCGCATGGATTTAATTCGCACTTATAAAAGTGATACGGTGCCGCTGAATACGATTTTATGAAGAGCGATCCGTTCGTATCACAGTGCGATTCAAAAAGTTTGGTCCATGCGCCAAACGGAGCGGATAGATGGAGTCCAAGGAGAACGGCTTTGAAATCGGAACTACTGTTCCCCGGAGGGGAAGGTGGGATTTAAAAGCCCAATAAATCAAACCCATATAATAAAGAACAATTTTGGGCCAATAGAGATACATTCGTGAGCACTGTGCAGTTTACTCGTGCATTGAACTATTTGGTGTGTTTCTATGCCATTTCGCCAGCCGAGAGCGACAGATCTCCAGCTGTCTCCAGGCCGCTTATGTCTGTTTACATTCGTAACAGTGTGTCAAGGTGGCTTCGAACCAGAATATGCACTCTTAATTTCCTCGGCAGTGCATATGCAAGATGTGTGCTCCCAAGAGAGTACACGGTTCCATTTAAAAAGAGTCTGTTAGCTTAAGTCGAACTGGTTTCGTTTTAGTATTCGACCTTCGAGATATATATTTGTCCAAAAAAGAATGTAAAAATTAATTCGGGTCTTTGGGACTTGGGTTTTCTTTTGTCGCGAAGTGGAAAAATCGATTATTAAAACACGATACGTCAGCCTGGCAGAGATCAGCATTGTGCTATTCTAGTTTAGCAATTTTTCGCAGTAGCACTGTTAAAGTTATATCATTACCACTAAAATTTATCAAGCGTTCGACATTATCTAATCGGAAGAAACAAGAGTCGAGACGCAAGATTTTCAGTTAATTAAAAGATTAGTTGATGAAACTTCTCGATTCATTATTGTGATTTTGGTTTGCAAGAGTTGTCTGAAAAGTTCCCCCCCTCAACATCAAGATGGCAGTGCTCTTCAACGAAAGTTAGGTAAAATGTTTGCGCATGCGTTGAAAGGTAATCACTAAATAAAATTTCAGTAATTTTGAACTATCGATTGTTGTTTGGCAATCGTTTGAGTGAGTTGTCATTAGGGTTTTCGTGAAAATGGAAATAAATGAGTATCAAACTATCAATTAATATTTGTTTTTGAAAGGAAATACGCCTTACGCAAGTAAAACACAAGTTGGACGCTGAGTAGGGGCTATTGCATGCCTAAACGACTATTTTGCGAAGAAAGACGCCAACTACTATTTGCAAGGGTTAAAAAAGAAGTGAGAGAATCGCTGTAATTTACGATACTTGTCGACCTAAAAAGAGACTAGGTTGAAAGATAAACATAAATTTGAAGAAGTACTGTCTCGTTCATTTGTTAGGTTGGAAAATTTCCATAATACCCTCGTATTGCTTATCTTTGTAGGTTTATCTTTACGCTTGAAATTCGCAGAGGAAGTGGTAAGGACTTTGAACTGTAGGAATACTCAAATATATTTAACTGACGGGGAAATATATTGCACCAATGCGCAATGTGTTCATGCGTGCACAATTAAACTAGTTTTGTGCATCGAAATACCAACAGAAAAATATGATTAACGTCGGCAGGTCTTGGATCTATGTTATGTCATATTTTCAATTAAATATTTAGACCTTTCGATCAAAAATACTCAAAGATCAATTTTGGCAACGTTTTCACAAAAAAGAGGCGAAAGGTTACGTCGAAAAATGGTAATTTTGCGACTAATATTCATTACTCTCTATGTTTCTTATGCCTTACATGTAGGAAAACAGTGGAAATGTAAGTTTCAAGAATAGTAAAACAGTGTGCGATTAATAATGTATGGCTGATCAATTTGGTCTACTCCATATTCTCATTCTAAGATGAACATACTACGATGCATTGAAAAAAGATTCCAATGGAATTTTTATAACAAAGTGAGAGACGAAAAAATGCTTCAGAGAAAGTTGTTAGGAGTAATTGGGAGGAAAGAATGTGGTACCATAATAGTTTCTGTAGGTCAGGTCACCAAGGTCAAGGGAAGAGTCTAGAATGTTTTTAAAATGAAACGATACATTTTTATTGCAGGATTCGACAGAGTATCCAGCTTAAGATTTTTAAGTCACCTCTCGTAAAATTTGAATAATTACGGAAAAATGTTTGGTAAAAACTTACTATTATGGAATATAACGTAACAGAAAGGAGCAGAAGATTCATTCCTCGGTTTTCCATAAAACTGAACTCTGGAACAGCAAATAGGGGTTCTCCCACGTTTAAAAACTGGCCTCCCTTGTCCCTGGTGACTGTACTCTCTCTGTATTCAAACGGAACTCACAAGGGATGCGTTCCAAAATTCATTGCTGGTGTCACCAGTACTGCGAGTTCATTCTAAAATTAATTGGCGGTGCTTTGAGACTACTGAATACATGTATGACGTAATAGTGGTGATGTTTCTTGCAGCTAATGATGTCTATTGCCTGCAGTATTGTTGTAAAGGTACGATCGGGAAAATTAGAAAATGGCGGACGTAGCAACAATGCGTACAATAGTAAATAATAGTTTATGCGCCCATAAACGCTTGGTTTGGCTAAATAATAAAAGGAGACTAAAAACAAATGGATGAGCTTACAAAGGAATAGAAAGTTTACTGCTTTAAAAAACTTTTATTGCCGAGACCTATCACACCTAAAAAAACACTTTAAAGATGTACATACTACGATATATAGGGAATAGTCTCCCTATGCCGTATTTACGAATATAGGTCTTATACCAAAGTTTCTGTCATAGAAGAAAAATAGCTCTAGCTTTTAAGCCTTATATATGATAACATCTCCACGCCATCCCAACACGTTCCGTCTTCTTGAGCTGAATTCTAAACCAAACTAATAATTTCTGTGAGAGTTCTCATTTACAAAAATTGTTTTTATAATGGTGTATAATTGTAATATATAAGGGTGTATAATTATGAATATTCAAATATTTCCATGTTCATATCTCGACAAAACGTAACACGTATTCGCAAACGGTTAATACGAGCCAATTACAAATCACAAAATGTTTATACTTGCTAACATTGAATAGTATTCAGTAAAGAAAACTGATTGATGAATAGCATGATTTTTATGTGTTTCATTCTTTTTGGTGTATACGAAATATATGCTGTCAAAAACAACGAATTTTTCATTCATCCTGCACGCGTAATAAAAATGGTTATCGTCAATTTTCTGAGAGAGAGGGAAGGTGGACCTCCAGAATTGCCGCCTTTCTTTCCTAAATATCTGGCTGCACTGCTGCGATGACGTTTTACGTTCGCCATTGGGGTAGTACTGACGGCACTGGCGTTGAATTTTGGAACGAACTCTCCTCCTCCAGTCCAGCGAAATACAACCATCGAATCGATCCGGCATTGGAAATCACAACTTTACTGTGATCTTACGGTGAATTTCTTGAATATTGCGGTGCTAGTGAGTCAATAAAGTTGTCGGCGTATTCCTCTCTCCAGCAGACCCGGAAGCGCGCGTTCCTGCCAAAATTCGCTTGGGAATAATCGTTAACCCTGACGCCGACTCCATGTACTACGTGCCATCAAAGAACCGTCTTCAAAATTAATGTGCCAGTCCATCCTCTGGAGTTTCTCGAGCCCCAACCTACGTGCGTGCACATTCGCCCTACTGGAGATAACGCGTGGACGAGCCTGACAAAGGATTTTGTCACGTTTCTGGCGTTGAAAACAAATATGTCAATTACGAATGTGAGTTCCCCTCCAGTAAGGATTGATAGCCGTTCTATCCGCCGATCCGTACAAGTGCCTCTTCGTCTCCGTCTTTCGGTTCGCATTGGGCATCGGTTTGACATTTATTCCGCGCGAGCCGCACCGTCTCCTTCCTCCCGCTCAACTCTCCACGACCACGGCCGAGTCACACTCGCTCCGGCTTTCTCCTGGAGGGTGTGGCTCCATGCGTCGACATATGCGTGCCCACACTTGTAATCACTTGTTAACCGGATGGGCCCAGCTCATTCTGGATCGAGGAGGGAAAACTGGATTAAAATATTTCGGCCGGTTACAAAAAAAAAACAGAAATTGTCAAAAGCTGATAAGGTGATATCTTGTTGCTTTTCATACGTCTCGTCACCACTTGACAAAACCACAATAGTCAACCCGAAGATAGCTTTTGATAACCTGATGGTAAAGGTCCCATTCGACATAAGAGCTACATCTACGAGTGGGCGTGGCATGGGTTCTTAGGTCATTAGGATGATTATTGATCGATGTGTCGTGAATTATGCTCCCTACTGCTCGAACTGTGTGAGTTACGTTTCCTCAATAGCTCAAGTGGTTAGAGCATCGGCTCGGCAAGTCGAAAGATACGGTGTTCAAGTCCCGGTCAAGGAAATATTTTTGCGCTTGTGATCTCTATTCCACCTTCCGTACTTCTCATGTGTTCGTCTTTTATATGTATTCCTATACCTTTTCCTTTTATCTATTTCCATTTTAATGAATATATATATATATATATATATATATATTCAATCGGTGTGCTCAACCGGAATATATCCATTGAAAGTCTAGTCAGTTAATTATCCAACACTGGCCAAAAAGATATCAGAGTCGTAGCAACGGAATGTCTGGTGAGGTTAACCACGTTACAACAACTTGTTCCTGTATGCGATGCCATAATATTCTATCTTATTAAACTGAGCCCAGCACTCAGCAAACCATAAGACATCAAAGTACTAACTAGATATCCTTTGAAATTAGATGAGAGAGCAGCTACACCTGGAATAGAAAGGTTTTGTGGTCTTTTTTATTTTCCGAAGGATACGAGTTTAAGGTGTCAAATTTCCCCGAGTTTCGCTCTGAAATCAGATTTAAAATCCAGAAATGTTCGCACTGTCCCCTGATTTAAATGCCTTCTGGCATGAAACGTTAAGAGATGACGTGAAAATTGGAAACTAAGAAAAAAGAATAACTTCCCCAACGAGAGCGTTGTGGTGGCTCGACGGACTTGCGGATTGGGCGTGTGGACTTGAGGAGAGCACGCGTTGGGTCAGAACAGAAGCGGCCTTGGCCCCGTGGGCTGGTGGGGATAAACCTCGTTGACCTCCTTCGGTAACATTCTTTCCCCCTTCTAGATGGACGAGTGCCCTGCTCTGGATGTACAAACTCAAGTACCTAAAGGGTTGTGCATCGGAACTGTCTGCTTTTGAAGTTCAAAACTAAATGATGACTTATCTTTGAAATTATAAATATTTATTCTAAATTATTTAGGTAGCAGGAACCAGATAGGCCCCTTTTGCGATAGAAGGCTTATTTTGAAATCAGAGTAAAGATGGATTTAGAGCAAGATTATAAATTGCGATAAAAATTGGGTGGAAGGTATCATAATCTGTCAATTACTCTCTCACCCCCTGATATCTCCTCTGTTTTCCGTCATTCGTAGTTTGTCCTATGTTCTCCCCTCTTTGTCTTCCTCGCGGTAGCTTTCCTTCATTTTTCTCTTCTCTTATGAATATAAATAATAACTTTATGCCTCAAGGTGTGTTCAATCTATTTAGTTCTTCTTCGCTGTGGAGTTCTCCTAATGGTCCTCTACCCCTCTTCTCTTCTGCATGCGTCCTCGTTTCTCACTTAGCCTGTCTGATTAATCTTCAGCATTCTCCCATCCAGCATCATGTTCCAAAGACTTCTATTCTTCGCTGATCCACTTTTCTAATCTTCCAAATTCTCTGGTTCATAGGGGTACATGCTCCATACAAACTACTTCCTCGTTTGTAATCTGAAAATCACTTTGAAAATAGTAGCTATTCCTTCTTCGTCAACATCTTCTTACTTTAGAGTAAAATGTTCAAATTAGTAGCGAAATTAGGAGAAGAAATGCCTTAGTAAAGAGGCTTTCACAAGGAGGAAAGAGTTGATGACAGGAACATTGAGTAAGGATGTTAAAAAAACTCGTAAAAACTATGATATGGAGCGTAGCGATGTACAGCGCGGAAAAGTGGTCATTGAAGTAGGAGGATACACGTAGATTTGAGGCTTTTGAAATGTGGGTGAGGAGAATGGAGATGATGAAATGGACCGAAAGGGACACTAATGAGGAGGTGCTGGGTATGGTGGGAGATGTGAGGATATTGTTGAGAGAAATTATGAGGAAACAGGGAAAGAGAATGCAGAGTATATCGATTGGCAGTGGGATGTTGAAGACTGTGATAGAGGGGAATATGTTATGAAAACGAGGAAAGGGCAGGAATTGGATAGGGACGTTGGACGGAATAAAGGAAGGAAGGAAGTATACGGAGATGAAGAGGAGCTTGTGATAGAGTAGGATTCTGTGTTGTGTTTTGTTAGGAGAGACAAGATAATTTTTGGCAGCTGTGTCCATCCAAAAACCTACCTTGACTGGTAGATTACCCTTAGCATTAATAATTCAATTTTCCACGTTATACTTCCAAAACTGATCGAATCCCCGTCGACATTCACACGCCACACGTTTTGCTTTTTCCAACAGTAGAAGTACTAAGTTATTATTTGTGTTAAGAATCCTAACACGGTTTCCAAACAATTTGTAATAAATAACCTCGAATTGACACACTATTTTTGTGGCCACAAAGAAAATAATAATTATTATTATTACAAACTTAAAAAAATAAACGTAAAACAAAATTTTAATTTCCACTTTGATGAGGAAGCTAAATGTATTGTCTAAGTTTAACGGATATCGGCGTTGTTTTTTGGGAACAATTCCTCGAACGGTATTCAACGAAGGTATGAGATTGGAAAGCCTATAAACCTGACCCCTTGAACCCAGACTCCCCACCCGAACGTGGGAGTGTTCCATGTTCCTAAACCCTTGTGGCGGACAAACTAATTTTTTACTAGAATTGAGGCACCAATTTTTGAAACTCTACGTTTTTTCATAAATTAATTAATACATGCATGCTTATATGTTTGAAATAAAGACGAGGAGGTGCAGTTATGTTAATACTATTACCACAATTATATAATTACACACTTGACATCAATTTTTCGTGTTAGCGACATGCATTTCTGCATCATTCATCCACAATCCTTCTGGTGATACTGCCATAAGAGCAGTGCAGCGCAAAATATTGCAATGCTTCAATTTATGTGAATGTCAACACGGGCAGATCCATGTTTCATCATCGTCATTTGACAGAGTGAACTAAAGTATTTTTTTTGATTAAGAAAATTTTATAAAAATTTCATAAAAATTGACATGCACTCTTCATGTCGATGCGTCCTACCATCTTAACTTAAGACGGTGAAAAACTCCCGACGGGTAGCGAAGGCTCTCTGGGTGACTCCATTCCCTCCATCTCCTCGGAAGGAAACATTGCCTCGAGGGACGGACGGCTGAACGGCGCACTTATTTCGGTCCTCCCAAGTTCCCTGCCCCCCGTTCGGCATTCCTCTCCTCTCGCAATGAGGGATGAGCCGCGGTGTGAGTGCGGGGGTGTGCATGGAGCGGGAGAGGTGGACGGAGAGGCTAATCGCTGCACATCTTGCGCGGGCGTAAGAAAAAAAAAGAGAGAGGACGCTGCGGTTAAAATTAGAGAGGTTGGGCTGGTCTGGGCGTGGGAGGATGAGGGCGAAATAACAGGCAACTTTTCCGTCTGCATTTTCGTCACGCCCTGAAATAATGTGGTGGGGCGGGTGGTGCCGTGGGGAAGATCAAGCGATCGAAAGACTTCGATGAAGACGCCGGCCGTGGTTTCACGCGGATTTGAATTTTGATGAAAAATGCACCGTGAATCTTTAATTTCCGCGGTGACCAACAGCCGATGCTTCACTTTTGTGGTGCTTCCCTTAATGAAGAGTCGACGGTGGATGTGGAAGAGGACTAGGTGGTGCATGATATTCAGCCGTGATTTCGCGAAAAAATAATTGGAATACATGTACGCGTTTGCAACCATTGGAAACATGGGATCAGCAACTAGGTGGAAGAGGCGATAGGTGATATTCTAGGAAACCAGAATAATTTGTTGTAGAAAATATTAAGATGGAGTGGAACATTGACAACGTCGTAATATAAGGAAGGATCAAAGGTGATCGGGTTAGTTAGAGAGTTAATTAGAGGAATGAAAAGAATAGGCTTTTTAGACAGCATGAAGACACGTAGAAAATACTATAAAATATACTAGGCACTTTGGGCACCTGCAGCTCCACCCAAGCTAGTTGATTTTTCGGGTACCAGATCTTCCTGGGAAACCATAACCGGCACAGGGAAAGGAACTGGCCCCCCTACCCTGATATGTGAATATTCACACGCCGTATAGGGCTTGGTACATGGGTGAGCTCTACCATCACCTACTAAACTGACCTTCGGGTTGATTACTGTGTTTATGGTTTTTTTTATACTATGTAAATACTATAATAACTGAAGGAAAAATTAACGTAGAGAAAATAAGAGAAAGTTCTTGCGATCCGTTGAACCTAATAGTTGTTAGGAGGCCGTCCAAAGTATCTACCCTCAATAGCTATATTACCTTGGATGATTTTATTATATATTGAAAAATTATACCGGTACTTAAAAAAATATTGTATTCATTTTTAACAAATGTTGCTTTATAATATTATATTTCTGACGTCCAAATGGGAGATATTTTTGGAGGTACCCGCTGTGTGTTCACATGATCTAGATTTTTTATGCCAGGGTCGGATATTAGAAATATGACGTCGTTCTTATGACGAGGTAACCCCTCGCGTTTTATACTACGAATGGGAATTGCAAAAAGTCATCAGATATTACGTGTCAAACAACAGTGACATGGGACATAGGACAAGTGGATCAGGGATGAGTAAAAATATTTAAAACATGGTGCTGGAGGAGGATTCAGAAGATTAAATAGACAGACAGAGTGAGAAAGGACGAAGGATAAAGAAGAGAAACAAATGAATGGGAACCTTAGGGGAAACTCTACGGCAAAGAAGAACCAGATGGAGAGGGCACACCTTGAGGTACAATGGATTAGTTAGAAACATAATATTAGGAAAAATTTTGAGAGAGGATCCCGCGAGGAAGACCAAGGGACAAGTATATCAGAGAAATTTAGCAGGAATAAAACAGAAAAGCTATCAGGGGATTAACACTGGATAGAAAAGAACGGAAGGCTGCAGTAAAACTATCTTAGGATTGAAATACTGATGGTGAGGAAGTATCATATATCTTAAGCTTAGCATCATCATTTTACAAGGCCCCAACCATACCTTGGCCATCACTTAACTCATTTGTGGACCCTATCGCGTATCCATGATTCATGTGTCTCCCGTGGCACTTCCTTGTCTAGGGAAGCGAGCTGCCATCTCGCGCATAGGCCGTGGCTTTCTCTCACCGAGAGCCACCTTGAAGATATTACCCCCGCTAAACTTCAACGAGACGAAAGATAGGCGTGGTACCTAGACCCCCTATTGGGACTTAGCTATGATAATTGCCCACTGGAAAAATAATGTCTTCACTTGATCGAGACCTCAGCCTAGGATTTAACTCATCCCTACACGATTGCCAATCACGTTCGCAGAGCGTCTTTAACCCCTACATAGGCCTACTACGCCCTTTGCCGAGGGCGTTCTTCACCTGATATTACCAATCAGCAAAAAGAAAATTGGTCTCCGATTAAGGGTCGCAAATGTTCCTTTTCCCCATTCCAGCCTTTGGGAGACAGGAGTCTAATCGTACATGTTATCCATTGACCTGCTTCCACCTGCTATCTACCGTTTCCCGCGAATTAACATAATGAAAGCAATTCCTTCCGGAGGGATTCAATAAATACTTAAATGTTACGTTCATTTCCTGTCCTCGATCAACTACACCAATTACGGCCGAGTTTTCCTACTGTGTTCATCCAGGAACTCACCAAGATGATTACGCAAGGAGTTGGCTCCTTTGGTTAAGTACATCGGATAAAAATGGTTGCAGGGAGATTTATAGCTTGAGAGACGGCGAGGAAGTGGAAGTAGGAAGCTTCTGAATAGGAAACGGCGGAGAAGGGTGGGTGATGGAATTTCATTTATAAAGGTAAAGGCAGACACGATCAATCTTGTGACAATACCGGAGTGACTACATACCGACGAGAGTATTCATCGGGAGGATTAAGTGAACATATTGTGTGAATGTACTAGGTAGCACTATTAAGTTTTTTAAATACACACACACATATATGTATATAAATATGTGTTATATATATATATTTTGTAAATTCACTAATAGTCATAACAAACACAGAAACCAAAGCACACAAAAGAGAGACTCACTGGTTCTCGAATTTTCGGTGGTCCAACCACCTTTCTCAAGAGGAATTAGGAACAGAACTGAAGCAGAGAAGGGCCCGAAAGCAGTGGTAGGAAGGAGAAGGGGAAATGGGGGAAAAGAGGGGAAAAGGGGGGGAAAAAAGGGGGGGAAGGCATTCGAGGTGAGGAGTTTGGAGGGGTAGTGTATGGCGCGGGAATTTTAAAAAAGGTGGGGATGATATGGAAGTTGTTGGGGGCGGAGGGGGATATATATACATATATGCATGCATACACATACATATAAGTAAAAGCAGTGCAGAGCGACCAGGCGCTCCGATTGCTTGGCCCAGAGATGGTTTAAAACATCGCAGATCTCAGTGTAAATTAGGTTTCCTTATTAGCTTAACTGGTAAAGCATCCGTCCGGCCGGATGGCGGAAGGTCCGGTGTTCAAATCCCGGATAAGGAAATATTTTTACGTTTGTGATCTGCTCAAATCCGCCCTCCCCACCTTTCCTGTGTTCGTCTTTCATGTGTTTTCCTATCCCCTTTCCTTATATCTATTTATGTGTGTGAAGTAATATATAATACATACATGTAATATATAATATATATACATTTAACTATATGTATATGTAACATAAAATGTATTATATTACATATGTAATATATAATATAAATATAAAATTATATATATATATATATATATATATATATATATATATATATATATATGCATACATTCCTACAAGTATTATGTATAATTTTATGTGCCTGTGTGTACACACGCACGAAATATTCCTAAGAAGTTAACTGTGCATTCAAATGTCCGTGTCTCAAATCTACAAGTCGCTTTCAAATTAAAATAACTTTTAATTTCGCAAAACGTGCATGCACATTATGAGATTGTGAACTGACTTGAAAAGGACTGAAAAACTGGGACCCGGATGTGCCTATCCCATCTGGTTCATCTTTTTTTCATGAAGCCCTATATTTCGTCCCTTTACCCTTCAATCCTTCTGTAGACTTCCGCAATTTACACTCCAATGTCCAATTTATCTTCGGCATCATCGTATCCGGCGCTTACAGATTGTTGAAGTGGAACCACCACTTTAGGATTTGAATGAAGGCTTCATTATCTTTTCAATCTGATTTTCAAGTGGACCACGTTTCTGATCTACAGTGTCCGACAGTTCACGCGAAGACATCCATGTCGGTGAGCTCATATCCCTTGAGCATTATAATTACCGCTTCGTGGCAAACGTCTTCTTAGAATAAGACAATCTGCTCCTCACGCCCGTCGAGTTTCTTTCCTTCCACATCATTGCTGCGGTCTCCGGGGTAGTTGAATGTCTCCACCTTTCCTCCGTGACTTCTCCCCTTGTATCCCTCGTTCTCTTCCCCTCCTCGAAGCCGAATTGTCTTCTCAAAAAAGTTAGTCTTCAACTTTTCCGAGAGTCTTTTGCCTTATTATTGGTGTTAGCCTGAGTTGATACTTCTGAAATCAGTTTTTCACGTGCCTACAGTTTTAAATTATTATGTTACTTGAGGCCTGCGCCACGATATACGAGGTGTGTTCAAAAATTAACAGGAATTTTAATTTTTCGGACAATAATATTTATTTATTCTTATACATTGATGTTGACACCTTCAAAGTAGTCCCCATTGGAGATTATACACTTGTACTAGCGCTTCTTCCCATCCCCGAAACACTTCTCAAACTCGATCTTTGAGAAGGCCTTTAGTTCTTTCAGCGATGCGCTTTTAATGTCATCTAAGGCTGTAAAACGACGACCCTTCAAGGTTCTCTTAGTTTTTGGAAATAGGAAAAAGGCACACGGAGCCATATCTGGAGAATATGGAGACTGGGGCACCGTTACAGTATTGTATTTGGCCAAATATTCACTAACAAACGATGAAGTGGTGCATTATCGTGGTGCAAAAGCCATGAATTGTTTTTCCACAGATCCGGGCGTTTTTTTCGGATTGCTTCACGCAAACGACGTTGAACTTGTAGGTTGTACTTCTTATTGACCGTTTGACCTGGCCCATTTCACCCGTATATATCCCAACCGCCATAAAAAAAACCCCAATTGATGTAAATATAAAAGTAAGCTTTCCAATTGTATAAGAAGAATAATCTTTCACGATTATACAAAATATTTACACTATAATGGAAAAAAACCTCAGACGTTCTCGTGGCGTTAATTTATTACTGTCGGTCAAAGTAGTATTGGTGGTGGAATATTGAACGAGCATGGTATGTCTCAAATTCGATCTTTATATAGTCACAGAAAGGAGAGTGGGGAAGAAAGAGATTCCATATGGACGCTTAGGTTTAGCGGTCAGTCATGTTGCTTCAGGCCAGACCTCCTAAATGTTTGGTTACGGCTCGGAGCCAGACTGGCTCCCGTTGAATGTTTTCGGACGCTTCACATCATCTTTTCACGGAAGTCTTGGCGAATTTCTTGCCTTTGAAACGTATTTTTGAGGCAACGAGAACAACGCAGAGCTAATGTATGGATATTGTCTTTCAGAAACGTTAATGGGCCAAGTCAGACATACGATTTTATTTTTTTTCAGAGATACGAAACAAACCGTTGTAAGTTGTATCATCGCAGAACATTTTCTTATTTGGTAAAACTTACTAAATATATAAACTAGTGTTTATTATAGTGCATATTTTGTGAGTGATTACGAAAATTTGCGTGTAAATATGAGTCGAATCTCATTAAACCTTTTTGTGGGAGAAAAAAACAGTTTAAAGCACGTGAAAATCAAGGCTGATGGGCAACCGGTTTGAAAAATTACGCAACCATTGAAATGATGTGCTAATTGCGGGTTTAAAAATTCTGCCTATCGCACGAAAGAGCGTACATTTCTAATGAAAGAACCATTTGATTCGAACTTCGTTTAGTCTTCATCTCCGTGTAACTAAATACGCACTGAACGATAATGAGAATTCCGGGCTGCCTGTTTTGACATCTTTTATGTATTTTTTCAAGTGGTTTTGGAAAGATTTCGCGGCGTCTCATCATCACAATATATTTTCAGTCTTGAGGATTGGTTTATTGCATATATGCAAACGATCCTGTTACCCTCCATTCTTCTCCTTACCTCATATTTCCTAGCGCTGGTATCTTCCATCAATTATTCCTCGTAATTCTTTCTAGAACCTCCACTGTTATTTTTTACCTCTATATTTCCCTACGTTTACGGTCTTAAATGAGCCACTGTGCCTCAGTACGGACTCAACTAGTTTCTCTCTTCCTCTTGTAAGTGACTCCATAGAATTTTCTCTTAGAGGTGATTGATTTTTAAAAATCTTTATTCATTTATTTTCTCTTGTCGCACCATATTTCCACCCACTACTTTCTTTCTCTCTCTTATGCTTCACGTTCGTGACAAAAATACCTCGGGAGTCGACCAGAAGGTTGATTTTGATTACTTGGGACGACAACCACCGCAGACAAAGCCTTAAGAGGTGTGAGATTAACACATTCAGGATATGGGAAGGTGGTTTGGGAGGCTGTCCTTAACATATGGTATAATCAAGTAATCTTCTAGCTAAGCTGTATAAACAACAAAATCTACGTGCTCGAATTTTTTTATCAGTAATTTTTATACTTGGAAATAGATCGATGATGGCCCAGTGCCCTACTCACTCGATCAACACATCACAGTTTAAGTGGAATCGATTCCGAAAGTATGGGTAAAAAAATTCTCCCTCGCTTTAATATAATTCATTAGCTAATGACTACACCTACATTGAATAGTTATAAAAACCGCAATAGCCGTAAACATTTTACTGCTATTGGAGTTTTTTCCAATCCTTCAATACTATTAGCCGTAAGAGCTCAATTCATTCATTACACCTACAGCGCTTCACCGATGGAAAGATGTGAACATTGAACTCGTGCACCCGAATTAACGTTTTGATTTTTCAATGAGGACACTGTAAGCGTACCTCTCTGTTGTTTGCGAAGGACGATAGATGCAAGAGTGTCGTCAAAAATAATTAGTACAGCAAGTATCTCCGAAACGGGAAAATGTACTCTTACATGTATGTCATGTGAGGGTGTGGATGAACTGGGACAAAACTGGCGCCGGGATTTTCTTCCTAGTCTTAATTGATGATGATGGTCGCCATCTAAATACGCACAGCCAAGATGTATTACTTATTACTTCAAGGTGCGCTGTACGAGTATTTTTTGCGATAAAAAATTTCGGGAGCATTTTGAACGGACCTCGCACAATACCCCCACTTTCCAATTCTCCCGTAAACATTGTGTTTGATCTACATCCTGGCGGAATTGGTCCGAAAATTCTCTACTAAATCATATCTATTTTATTTTAAGGTAATCTACCCGTTAAGGTAGGTTTATGGATGGACACAACTACCAAATAAATATTTTGTGACTCCTAACAAAACACAATCCACAAACCTACTCTACATCAGGTCCCTCTTCATCTCTGTGTACTTCCTCTCTTCATCTCGTGCAACATCCCTATCCTGTTCCTGCTCTTTCCTCGTTTGCCTAACATTCTCCCCTCTATTACCTTCTTCAACATTCCACTGCCGCTCAATACGCCTTTCATCCATTTTTACTGCTTCCATAGGATTTCTCTCAGCAAACCCCTCTCCTCACCCACCATCTCCAGTTCTTCGTCATTTGTTTTCCTTTCGGTCCATTTCACCTTCTCCATTCTTCTCCACAACATCATTTCAAAAGCCTCCAATCTACGTCTATCCTTCGCCTTCAGCGACCACGTTTCCGCGCCGTGCATAGCTACGCTCCATATCAAAGTTTTTACGAGTCTTTTCTTAACCTCCCTACACAACGTCCCCGTCATCAACTCCCTCCTCCTTGAGAAAGCCTCCTTGCATAGCGCGATTCTTCTCCTTACTTTCCTACTACTTTTAGCATGTTGGCCCAAAACACTTCCGAGATACGTAAACTTTTCTACCTGCTCTTATTTTTTCAATAAATCATAGATATACTTAAATTATTTTCAATATTCTCCCCACATTCATCCTCGTAGGCACTTTATCTTCCCTTCATCAACCCCAATGGCTATTTCTGGCCGGGGAAAGCATAGCTCACCGCGAATGAATTTGGTAGATAGGCGACATTCACCCAATTCGGGGAGGTGAGATGGGAGGGTGGTTTTTCCTACAACGTCGAAAAAACCGCACCACTTACGATTTTCACAACCGAGGTTTTCCAGAGGCATGACCCTGGATTTTGGACCCGAGACCCTCCGCTCGGGTGACCAAAAATTCCTGCTCCTATGATCATTGCAAACCCGACGAACGAACGGCGTGGAGTGAATCAGTGACGAGCGATGGATTTCCCGCATCTATCCTCCTCGCCCTTGCCTCCGACAACGCCTCAATACGAATCGTCCAAACCTCTCCCCCCCTTCCCTCTTTCCTCCTCCTGCCCACTCCCCTCTCCTCCGTCCCCACGCCGAGAAAGCCTCTGATGACTTGCAAATCCGACGCGCTTCGCCCAAACAAATCAGTCGAAGACAGTTCAGTGATCCTTATTCGTTGGTCCGTATCGGTGTTATCAACGTTCCTCGTAAACCACAGAAAAAAATTATTATTATTATAAACTTCCTCCTATCACCTTCTCCCTTTGCTATGACGTATATTATGAAATAGATCGACGGGCTGTGTGAATTGGACCGTTAGATTTGAAAACTGTGGCCACACAGTTTGGAGAAAACATATCAGTACCGATGGGTAATTTACGTAATTGGCCTATATGCAATCAGTCCATTAAATTTGCGCCGCTGAGTGAAAACGTCTGCGTTCGTCGTCTTGTCGTGGAGTCCTATTTATAGCGATAAAAAAAATAGCCAAAGTAATACCTAACTAAACACAATTTGAATTATTACGTGGCGACTATGATGGGCTAAGCAATCACTCGTTGACATCTGGGCACGCCTGAAGAGTTTTGCCGGCATGTCGTTGGATGAAGATGCCTATCAAACAAAGAGAGTTGGGGCCGCATTTGCGTTCTCTCAATGGGGAGTTTCATTTCGCTCGGAATTGGAGAAATATCGTTTACTTTGCACATCGGAGTGATGAAATTGCAAATGAATTAGCCTCGATTTAATTTCAGTTCGTTGGATGAACTTTGTGTGCCAGTAAATCGCGTTATTCGGCTCAACGGGTTTTCCCCTGCGAATTCCCCTGTGATGTGGTTTCCCCAGCATTGCGAGCAGTCATCGTGTCAGATAAAGTCTTCGCGATCACGAAATAAATTTCCTCCCAAGCTAATCATCGTGAGTTCACTGGGAAGTCATAAATGGGAGAAATGAAGGGGGTGTTCATATTTTTTTCTTTAGTGGACAGTTAATTTTAATGATACAGCAAATCTTGACGCTATGAAAAAAACCACATTAAAAATTGAAAACAAACCTCTGTTGAACTCGCGATCCTAGTAAGTCGCCCTATCGCCCTCCAAAAGTTATCCATTTTCTTGTCCTTATCCATGACTGTAAAATCTAAGTATAGCTGTAGATATTTTTTTCTGCTTGTAGCACGGAGATAAATTGATGCGTGGCGAAAAAGACCGGATTTTATTAATTTCGATTGTATTTACAGGAATCAGTTACTTTTGTCTACTGGTTCTGTTTTTTTAACTAGAGGAACAGCAGGAGTTTTTCTTAGTGGGTTAGGTAATTTAGTTCTTTAGGCTTTAGTCTTATAGTTCAGGACTTTAGTTAGTTTGAAGTTAGTACCAAAAAATTCATGCTAATGTTTGGCAGTTTAAAATGTAATAATTTGGTTCAGGTCTATTTGAGTGGATAACAGGGGGAATTCGGGTTTCATATATGATAAAACATCGTGTCAGAGATGCTCGTAACTTGCATTGTGCATTTATTTTCAGCATATGAAGGAAGATAGAAATCTGCAGCCGAAAGACGGCGTAATTATTAATAGTTAAGTGGTCTAAAATAAATATTTGGGAGGCTGTCGGCTTTATCCAGGCATCATCTCCAGGAGAAATGCGAAATCTCAAAGTCAAACTCGAGATTCGTCAGGAGATCAAAATTCAGCTTTGGATGAGTGAATCAAGTGTGTCTGCAAGAAATGGCGATACTCTTAATCACAGGTCGGCACCAAATATCCCGGAACGTCACTAAAGAGGGACTACAGGGATAAGAAATCCTTCCCAGGTTAGAGACGAATCAACGTGTGTAGGTGAAACAGTATTTTTCAGGTGCACCTGAGGCTCACGCATGGACAGTGTGGAGGCCACGTTGACCACGAGAGTATTGGATTCGATGTCAAAATAATTTGACGGGAGACGTAAAACCACGGAATGGTTCGGCAGCATTTTTTTTGGTGTTCTCGAGGAGATTTCGTGAACTGGAAGGAAAGGAAGAAACGCGAGAGAGTGCAAATAATATATTTCAATACAGCTTTATCCAAAATATTAATAAAAGTGGGTTTTACCTTATTATAGGAACACGACCGACGTGTCTCAGAATGATTTTACTTGCGAGGAAATTGTGCTCTGGGAAAGGCCACATTTCTCGTAATTCACTAACGTATCCTACTTGATTTAAGTTATTTTATATCATTTTAACAGAAGGGAAAATTTGAACTCAATACTTCTTGGGGGGGTGACCAAGATTCAAGTCGGTACGACAATTCAAGAAGAACGTGAAGGAATTAACACTGAATAAGGGATGAATGGAGGATTACAGTCAACCAATCTTAGGACTAAAATAGTGACGATGATATTAATTTATTATTATTTACTGTTTTTCAATAGACTACATCTTTGAATAGTAGTGCTTTGTAACCTTCATGTGACCTCTATATAAAAATTCATTATGCCATTTTGACAACAGGTAAAAAGTGAAAGTGACTCGAGAAATCGAATCGGTTGAGTTGACGACTAGTTTGCTATTTACGTCCAAATTTTATTATCTGGTCAACGTACTTACTGTTTGAAATTGATAGGCATAGGAAAATAACAAAATGGAGAGCAAAGAGAGTCTTTTAAAAGTGGATTGAGTTGCTACGGGCAAATTTATCCACGCATCGATTGTTATTTTCCCAATCCGAACAAAACCTATCAGTTGGGTCGGCCGTACGGTGGGAATGAAAAGAATAAGGGCGTTGAGGATTTGCAGTTTCCATTTCACACCCTAATGTTGAATAGTGGTTAATTTATGGGGAAATGTTGGCGTTATTCCAGAGCTCATTCTTTATTGCATTGCAATTATCATCACCCGGGACACGAAAGACGAGATTAAGAGAGTTATTTTATTCTTTGAATGAATGGGAATTCTCTCGAGTCTAATTACACCCTTTTTACTCCCCTCTGTATCTCTTATGTATGTGCCTGCCTATTATGCTTACGTGTTTGCATTCGTCGGGAACGCAGGTCTTTGGAAAAACACTTCATTGAAGAGTTAGCGGTCTTCTTGTTCATTCTCTGCTTCAATCTATACTATCCTTCAATAGCGACACAAAAAAACATCCCACGTGACGTTTCCGAATTATAGTGGGGTGTTTTTAGAAGTATATGCTACAATCTCGCAACCATTATTCTGCTTCCGCTCCCATCTTGTCTCTCTCCTTCCACGCGAAATAAAAATCTTAATTCATTTGCGTTCCATTTATTCCATGAACGAAGGTCAGGTTCCCCTCGTGTACAATCTATCGTTATAAGCGTATATCGTGTTGAAAAAAGATTGTCCGAAATCATTAACACCACAAGAGAGACTCGCTAGAATGTTCTTTGCTTGGAATTCGGGTCAAGTTCGATTAGGACGTAAATGAATACCCCATTTCCTACAAACCTAATTTAAATATCCTCGTCTCGCAACGAATTTAATAGATTTATGATCTTTAAAGAGGGTAGATGAAGATTATCGATGTCGCCAGTTATATCAAAGTCAGGACAGGAGGTGGTTGCGAGTCTTTACTGCACTCATTATAATCTTCTGGAAAGAAATAAGAAATGAACATGCTGTTGAAGCAAGATGCTGATGGAGATGTACTAAGTAGGTTTCTTATCCAAGAGAAAACATTAAGATTCACACAAAACTTTTATTACGAGGGAGAACTGAGAGAAAAAATTTTAATTGGCTGAATGAAGTCAAATTACGCTTATTTCTGATTTTTTGATCCCACGAGTAGTATTCCTTTTATACTTTCCCGGCGTACTCAAATATAAGCTGTGCCTGAAAATAATTTACTCTAACTTCACTTTATGTTCATGAAATTCATCGAATAAAAACACACACACACACACCCACATATATATTGTTTCGTCGAAGTAACACGATTGAATAAAAAAACTTGGACAGCAACAAACAATATAAGAACACATAAAAAGAACACTCACACGTTATTTCTTAATAATTTCGAATTGTTTATTTGTCGAATTCTTATATTGTTTGTCTCTGTCCAAGCTTATATATATATATATATATATATATATATATATATATATATATATATACGGGACTCGGCCCAAGAGGCCGTGTGTCGTGCCCGGCAGCGGGAGAGGCAAGGCTTCCGCGGTCGTCATCCCACGAAACCCTTGCAGGGAAGAAATAACTTCAGCAGGACAGAAGACTCAGAAGAAGGCGAAAGTAGTAAGAATAGGAACCTGGAACGTCAGGACAATGTTGAGGAGAGGCAAATTAGAAAATATAAAGCGAGAGATGGAAAGAGGTAACATAGATGTTTTAGGCCTCTGCGAGGTGAGATGGAAGGATAGCGGGGATTACTGGAGTGACAATTATAGAGTAATATACAGCGGCGGGGACGAGAGCCAACGAGGGGTTGCCGTAATTTTAAATAAAGGGGTAGGAAGAAGCGTAGTCAACATAGAGCAAGCGACAGATAGAATTTTACTCGTAGAGATTAAAGCAGAGCCGACGAACTTGGTCATTGTTCAGGTATACATGCCACCGAGCAACCACAAGGAGGAAGAAGTCGATAGGATGTACGATGTGTTAGAGGATATCATCGCGAGTGTTCCTGCAGGGAAACATTTAATAGTGATGGGGGATTGGAATGCGACGGTAGGCGAAGGAAGAGATGGTGGTGAGGTGGGGGACTATGGGTTAGGCACGAGGAATGAACGCGGAGAGAAAGCAATTGAATTCTGCAGGAGACAGGGGTTAGTCATCACCAACACATGGTTTAGACACCACAAAAGGCGTAGGTATACATGGAAAATGCCAGGTGACTCAGAAAGGTATCAGTTAGATTATATTATGGTTAGGCACAGGTTTAGGAACAGTGTGATAAATTCGCACAGTTTCCCAGGAGCGGACGCGGACTCTGACCACAATTTAGTTGTTATGAAATGTAATGTTCGTTTCAAGAAGATAAGGCAAGGGCGGCGGGTTAAAAAATGGAATTTAGAAGCAGTAAATGAATTAACGAAGAAGGAGTATCAGGAGGCTGTAGAGAAAATGATGGATGACGGTAAAGAACTGAGTGCTATCGAAGAAAAATGGGAATGTATCAAGAAAGGGATATTGGAAGCCGCTAAAGACACTATAGGAACCGTTAACGGGAAAAGGATAAGGAAACCATGGGTAACGGATGAGATGATTGCAAAGATGGACGAGAGAAGAAGATGGAAAAATATAAACACAGAGTTAGGCAAAATGAAGTACAAAGAGTTAAACAATAAATTGAGAAGGGCCACAAATAAAGCAAAAGAAGAATGGTGGAAAACGCAATGCGAGGATATGGAAAGTCTACAGAAGAAGGGTGAAATTGGTGCTCTATACAGCAAGGTTAAGTTATTATCGGGAAGTAAGAAGGCAAGATCTGTGCTAACAGTTAAAGATAAATGGGGTAAGATAATAGATGAACCAGGAAAAATCCAAGAGAGATGGAAGGAATATATAGAAACACTGTATGGTAAAGAACTTAGGCCGACAAGGTTAGACATAGAAAAGGAACATGAGGTAGAAGAAGATAGCTTAGGTCCAGGCATACTCGACGATGAAATAGAAAGGGCATTAAAGGAGATGAAAGCAAACAAGGCTGTGGGGGTGGACAATATTCCTGTAGAAATGTTGAAATGGTTAGGGAAAGGTGGGAAGAAGGCCATATATGGACTGATTCGTAGTATCTATGAGGAAGGAATCTGGCCGGAAGATTTTGTGAGATCGGTGTTAGTTCCTATTCCAAAAAAGGCAAAGGCTTCGTCATGTGAGGATTACAGAACAATAAGTTTGATATCCCACGCAGCTAAAGTTATTCTCAGGATCATCAACAAAAGGATAGAGAGTAAGGCAAATGATTACTTAGGGGATGATCAGTTTGGGTTCAGGAAAGGAAGAGGTACGCGTGATGCCATTGCAGTAATGAGATCACTAGTCGAGAGAAATATAGAATACAATCAGGACGTTTTTGCCTGTTTTGTAGATTTCGAAAAAGCGTTTGATAGAGTGAATTGGGAAAAATTAATGCGTGTATTGCAGAAAATAGGAATGGATTGGAGGGACAGGAGACTGATTCGCAACCTGTACATGTCTCAGACTGCTCAGGTGCGAGTGGGGAACGGAGAGTCCGGATGGGCAGTGTTAGGAAGAGGTGTAAGGCAGGGTTGCCCATTGTCACCGGTACTGTTCAACGTATATGTAGAGGAAATGATTAAAGAGGCATGGGAAGAACTGGAGGTAGGAATGAAAGTCGGAGGGGAATTCGTAAAATCGGTTAGGTTTGCTGATGACCAAGCATTAGTTGCTCAGTCAGCCAAGGGGTTGCAAGCATTGTTGAGTGAATTGGAGGTTCAGTGCGATAAATATGGGATGAGAATCAATATTAATAAAACAAAGGTTATGCGATTTTCTAGAAAGAAAAAGGCTAAGCTAAATATTAAAATAGGCGGGGAAAGAATAGAGCAGGTAGAGCAGTTTACATATCTCGGAAGTGTTTTGGACCAATACGGTCAAAGTGGTAGGGACGTAAGGAGAAGAATTGCGCTAGGCAAGGAGGCTTTCTCAAAGAGGAGGGAGTTGATGACGGGGACGTTGAGTAGGGATGTTAAGACAAGACTCGTAAAAACTCTGATATGGAGCGTAGCTATGTACGGCGCGGAAACGTGGTCCCTGAAGCAGGAGGATAGACGTAGATTGGAGGCTTTTGAAATGTGGGTATGGAGAAGAATGGAGAAGGTGAAATGGACCGAAAGGAAAACAAATGAGGAAGTACTAGAAATGGTGGGGGAGGAGAGGGGTTTGTTGAGAGAAATCCTATGGAGGCAGGAAAAATGGATGAAAGGCGTATTGAGCGGTAGTGGAATGTTGAAGAGGGTAATAGAGGGGAGAATGTTGGGCAAGCGAGGTAAGGGTAGGAACAGGATAGGGATGTTGGACGGGATGAAGGGAGGAAAGAAGTACATCGAGATGAAGAGGGACCTGATATAGATTAGTTTGCTAGGTGGGGAGTCACAAAATGTTTATTTGATAGTTGTGTCCATCCAAAAACCTACCTTAACCGGTAGATTACCTAATAATAATATATATATATATATATATATATATTCAAACTTGAAAATCCCGCCATACGGCGCACAAATATTCATTCAAACAGAAATAGGTATAAGGAAACTATTTATGTTTGAATGAATATATATATATATATATATATATATATATATATATATATATATATATATATATATATCGATGATGCGGAAGTACTCACGAGAGCAATATAACTTTTGGACGGCACAATAGAACACAGAATAAAACAGATAACACGTAAAAGGACACTCACACTGTAGATGATTTAAGCTTTCGGCCTACTCCGAGGCCTTCTTCAGGTCAGACTGAGAGGTTTTGAGGGAAGAGTGCCTGGGGAGGGGAGGGGGGGCGGAAGGTTTAGGGACTGTTGGGAAGGAAATTAAAGATGACGGTTAAGGGTGGGAATTTTAAAGGATCGGAAATATAGGATGTATGCGGATTCGCGAGTTCTCACCTTTATGTTGGTGGCTGAATCGGGTAGGGATTCTAGAACTGTTAGGGGGAAAAGCATTCGTCAAATGGTAGGTTGTGTGAACTTGCGTGTAAAGGGATAGGAAGCGAAGAGTTGCTATGACTATTTAGTGAAATTACATTATATATATGTATATATATATATATATATATATATATATATATATATGTGTGTGTGTTTGTGTGTGTGTGTGTGTGTGTGTGTGTGTGTAATGGAGAAGAGAGAGTGGGATACTCTGGTATTTTAAGATGTATGAATATAAATATTCCTAATGTTCGTCCCAACTGACGTTAGATTCACCGTGAACATATATGAAAAGCATATGGCATGGAGATTTGGTAGTTGTACCTTGTACCTCACCCCTTGATCTCACAGTTTTTTAGTAGTTTGTTGACTGAAAAATTCGAAAAATAATTAAATGCGCATTAAAATTGTTTCCATCAAGTTTACTGAATTATAAAATTGCTCAATATAACTTCGATGTCTGCTTTTTTTAAATATCTGGATGACCGTGATTAAAAATTGCGATTTGTGTTTTGGGAAAGAACGCGATAACGTGTATCAACAAGAAATACGACGGTGAGGTCATTTGCGTTCGAGATGCAGTTACATTTGCTAGGAGAATAATTCAGCTTGAAGCGATGTTATTTTGTGCGGACATGACAAATTGTTCTTGGGCTCCGTGGATTCTTTGATCGCCTTTGAATACTAGCAATGACGTGGGAATGATCGTACTACAGTTCTCAAAAATAATATCGTGGTTATGAGCGGTTGATGAGTTCTCGTTGAGGAAAGCCTAAATCCTTTTGGGCTTGCTGCAGTAACTTTTCATGTACGTAGCACCACAGGGAAACGGACAACTTCTTCACTCTATGATGAATCTTAACGATGCTGAGAAACGTTAAATGTCTTTCGAAGGTTTTTACACTGCTATGTATAACTACTGATTGATAGCGATGAGAGAATACGAGCACCTTGGTTAACTTCCACATTTGAGTACTCATACTGTACAGAGTAATTACTTTTTTTATGAAAAATAACCCCTGTGAAAAATAAATTGATTCCTTCGTCGACGAAGATTTTCTATTTTACAATTATGTATTCTCGGATGCATTTTCCGATAAATTTCTTATGCTATTTTCTCGAGTTTCGGAAGCCCGTAATACACATCTGGTTACGCATTGCCTAAAGCATCACGTCCCATAAATTTATTCATGACGTGAAATTTATCAGTCTAGACGCTTGTGCAGTCGCTTTTGCCATATTCAAAAATGTGGAAGATCGTCCCCTTCCATTTCGTGTGTACTATGAGGGGAATATTGGATTCACGGTTTATGAAAGGGATTGAAACGCCCATTTCTCCTGCTTGTGAAGTCTAGGGCAGCGGTTGAACGATAATTTCATCACCTTCCCTCTCCTCTGGCCCTCAAAATTTGTGACCTGAAAGAGATTTTAGACTTTCCGCATAACTCCAAAGGAAACTTTTCGTTTTCAATCCAGAGGCGTCGCATCGCTAAGGTAAACGTCAAAGTTAGGGTAAAATGAAGGGTTACCTTAAAAAACTTGAAAATAATATATCGATCACGCACCAAACTGTGCGTGGAATCCATCCTCTCGGGTGATCTGGGAAGAGTATTTAATACAGCGGATGGGAAGGATTCGCAACGCAAGCGAGCTGGTCAGCAGGCCAATGTGTTAACTCACAAGATTTCCACGAATATTTTTAAAGAGTCGATAGCATTTCAATTCTCGTTTCGATCATTAGCTGAATTGACAGCTCAACAAGGTGTTTGAAGAAGGGCGAGAGGTAATACCTGTACGTATGTACGTTGGCGCATACTACATTTAAGTAAAATTTAATTTTTAAGAGGAGTTCCCAGGGTGGAATAC